>CM050526.1:38584718-38879718 GCA_027563665.1 Antrozous pallidus
GTATGTTTTATACTTACGTCCACAGAGGACAGGGCATTTGGGATATAGTTATACTACAAAAAATATTGTGTTTATCTGAAATTCAAATGTAACAGGGCACCTGTATCTTATTTTAGAACGATGTCTGGCACATAGGAGGCACTCAGTAACGATTTATTGAATGAATAAATGTTTCCTCTCCAGAATAAAAGCTCATGAGCCATATTTCCTGCTCTATCTGCAGGGAGTGCTTAGTAGATATTGTCCTATACAGGCATTCCTCCTTTTATTCCTCTTTGCTTTATTAAAAAAAATATATATATATATTCCTACATTGATTTTGAGAGAGAAAGAGAGGGATAGAGAGACAGAAACACCAATGAGAGAGAAACAATTGATCAGCTGCCTCCTGCATGCCTCCCCTCCAGCCCCCAATAGGAATCGAGCCTGCAGCCCGGTCATGTGCTCCAACCTGGAATTGAACCAGCGACCTCTTGGTTCATGAGTAGTCAGGCTCTCGTTGCTTTATTGTACTTAACGGGTATTACATATTTTACAAATTGAAGGTAAGACCCTACACCAGCAAAAAGATTAGGACTTGCTGAAGGCTCAGATGATGGTTCAAATTTTTTAGCAATAAATAATTAAAAAATATTTTTATTGATTTCAGAGAGGAAGAGAAAGGGAGAGAGAAATAGGAACATCAATGATGAGAGAAAATCATTGATCAGCTGCCTCCTGCATGCCCCCATTGGGGATCAATCTAGAAACCAGGTCATGTGCCCTGACCAGGAATAGAACCATGACCTCCTGGTTCATAGGTCAATACTCAACCACTGAGCCATGTCAGCTGGGCAGCAATAAAGTATTTTTAAATTAAGCTATGTACATTTTTGACACAATTCTATCGCATACTTAATAGACTACAGTGTAGTGTAAATATAACTTCTGTATGCACAGGGAGATAAAAAAGTTTGTGTGACTTGCTTTATTATGATATTTGCTTTATTGGGGTGGTCTGGAATCAAACCCTAACTATCTCTGAGGCATGCTTGTATATGTACACATGCTACAGTGAATGTCTTTGTAAATGGTCCATGTGCCCTGTGAAAGCATATATTTGTAGGATAAATTCTGCCAAACTGCCCTCCACAGGCCTCTGATGTTTCTTGGCCAAGTTGTCTAATTATATTCCTGCTCATCACCTAAAGTCCGTTAACCTTTGGGGAACTTTTCCCTCGAGACTGCTCTAAATCGGGGTCAAAAAGGAATCAAAGGTGCCAACCCCATTATACCACCCCTTTATGCCTCCTCCATCAATTCATGCCACAAAATGAGGACCTTTAGATGCAAATGGCAGTGGCTAACATCTGGCTCATCAGAGCCCGTGGCTGTCTTGTCCCCAGAGCTGCTGGAGGACCCCATCGGGCTCTGCCAGCTCCTGTGATGGATGACTTGCGTTGGCTGGGCTGTCCCAGCGGTGCTCTTGAGTTCATAGTCCACCTGCCTCCCAGTCTTGCAATCTGTCACTGACACAGAACGATTTAATCACTGTAACGAGGCTGTCACCGAGAGCACGCTCTGCCAGCCCTGGTGGGGAAGCTTGCTCTGCGTCTTCCCCGGGCCAACCGAAGCATGTGTGATCTCTGTCTGCCAACCATCAAGATCTGATAGTTAATGGAGCCGTGTCCCTATTTCACCACTTCCTCTGTTAGCTGGCTGACCTGGGACAACTTACTCAACCTCTCTGAGCTTTAGTTTCGTCTGCAGTTGAAAGGGGGCTAATAATCCCGATTACCTCAAGGATTTGTCATAAAATTCAAAACTATAATTTAAGGGGAAAGGGCTGTGCAAATTGTGAAGTTTTTATAAATATATAAAATATTTGAGGTTGGGGATATGGATGGCAGAGGGCCTTGAGTGGTCTCTGAATTACTATTATTTTCCGAGGGTGGTTTCAAAACTTCTATCTTAAAGGGCAACCATATGGAAGATAGGAGTGGGGGCTTGCCCTTTACAAGAGATTGGGAAGCAGTCAGCACGGATCAGTAGTCGCCGTCAAAGCCAGGGAGCAGGGCTGGCTGATTACAGGATGGATAAAGCCTCTCTAAGCTTCAGTGACCCCACATCTCTTCCCAGGACTGGGAACTGGGGTCTCTGCTCCTCTGGGTTCCCGTTCCTCTGCATACAACACCCTCTCAAGGTTGCTCACCGGGACAGACGGTACTGACTCCACCAGCCTCTAGAAACCTGAAGCCATTTCCGGGAACGACTGTTCAACCGAACTTAAAGTTGGGCTTCTTCCAAGTTCTCACCTTGGCACCTCGCGATCCCAGGTGGATAGAAGATCTTGCAGTTTAGGGTACAAAGCCAATTTCTCAGCACTCCCTGGCAGGAGAGCCTTTCCCAGAAGTGACGGGAAAGCAGAGGAAGTGCTGAGCCCTGGGGCGAGGGAGGGTGGCTCATTCTTACCCCACTATGAGTGTCATGGCTGCTGAAGGGCAGGTCCTGACCCACCCCGACCCTGCCTGCCAGCTCTGGGTTGTGGCTCTGAACTCGTTTTCTTCTGAAGTAAAAGGAGAGGTGGCAAATCCTTCGTGTGTGTGTGTGTGTGTGTGTGTGTGTGTGTGTGTGTGAGAGAGAGAGAGAGAGAGAGAGAGAGAGAGAGAGAGAGAGAGAGAGAGAATGACTGACCTGGCCCCTTATGAGGACCAGTGCGTTTCATCACGTGTGAAATGCCAGGGAGCTGCAAATCCGGGAGTCACCTCCATCTACTTCCAGTGCAAATTACTCCCAACAACTTCTCGTTGCACCTCTGCAGAGAGGCGCCCTTGGAGACGCCTTTCTCTGTCAGTTGTAGGACCCGACAGCCTCACACCCAGAGGTGGGAAATACGCAGAATGAAAGGGGTTGCTTGTCTAGGCTGCTTGGGGTGAGGGAGTCCTCTATGTGGAGAAAACAAACAGAAGCAATCAAAGCAGATCAAAACACACCTTATCTCACAGGGTTCTGCACCCGGAGGCAGAAATAAATTCTGAGCTCCAACAAAGCAGAGACGATGGGGGGATGGGGAGAGGAAGAAAGAAACAGCAGAAAAGTGAGAGGTGGCTGGGCTTGGAAGCTGGAAAAATCTAACAGAGCATACTGCCTGTGTCTCAGCTCCCTCCAGCAAGGGAAAGGCATGCATCTGGCAGGGGAAGCCTCCAGCGTTCGCAGGATGACTGGCTCCTCACCCCCTGGGTGGTGGCACACTACTTTTTCCTCATCTAAACTCTCACTTTCCCTGGAGTTTAGGATCAGGAAGCTGGATAAATCCCTCTCAGAGCTCTGTTCCAGGCACAGGAAAAGTGGGCGCGGGGCAGAAGGGAGTGAAAGCCTTCCCAGCCTCCTATGCCCAGCGCCCCAGGGCTCCTCCGCCCAACTATAGGTTAGAAGTTTGGGAACCTGATAGATTTTTCCAGAAAGTGTCAGATGCCTCCTGCTTGGCTTCAGGTCCACTGGCCTCCTTTCTGTTCCTGGAAGCCACCTTCCTGCCTTGGCACCTGGTGTTCTCTGCCAGGTTCTTGGAGAGTCTTCCCCGTCAGCTCAAAAGTCTTTTCCTCAAAGGGGCTTCCCCATGGCCGATCTTAGGCCAGTGGGCAGGGTCTCTGCTGGGTTTGGCTTGCTGACATGTCTCCACCTAGCACAGTGCCTGGCCCATCGCACAGGCTCATACCTTTTTTAATGATTATTATTTATTTTATTATGTTAAATTTCTTTATTGATTAAGGTGTTACAAATGTGTCCTTACCCCCCTATTCCACCCCCCATCTCCCACCACTCATGCCCTCACCCCCCTGTTGTCTGTGTCCATTGGCTAGGCTCAGGCTCAGACATCTTATTTGAATAAACACTGAATAAAATCATCGCCCTGCTTTATACTTCCCACAGCCCTTATTACTACCCAACTGTTTACTTACCTTTTTGCTTGTTTGTCTGTCTCTCTGGCGACATTAGAACCTCCACGAGGGCAGAGACATTTCTCTCCTGTTTTCGTGTCTACCCAGTGCCTGCAAGAGTGTCTTACATTTGAAGATGCTTGATATAAACAAACAAAAAACACACCAAACATTTTTTAAAAAGAAAAAGAAACAACAAAACATAAAATGCTCAATAAGCATTTGTTTAATGAACAGGGGATCATGTTTTTCATAGACATTTGTATCCAGTGACGTGAGGGGAAGTGCCCACGTGTTGTAATTGGGTACAGAGTCCTAATTGCAGTGTCTTTTGGAGGAACAGAGTTCAAACTATTGCAACTGTCTTACCTTCCTATATAATAAAAGGGTGCTATGTAAGTGGACCCTAATGGCGGAATGACCAGCTGCTATGATGCAAACTGACCACCAGGGGACAGATGCTCAATGCAGGAGCTGCCCCCTGGTGGTCAGTGCACTTCCACAGGGGGAGCTTTGCCAGCCACAAGCCGGGCTGACAGCTCCAAACGCAGCCGAGGTGGCAGGAGTCTCTCCTGCCTCCATCCTTCAACAGCTCTTGGTCTGCCAGAGTGCACAGGCTGGGCTGAGCAGACCCCCGCCCCCTCTGAGTGCACGAATTTTTGTGCATGGAGCCTCTAGTTGTGATATAAATGTACCACTAGGACTGGCTTCCCTAGTACAGGAATTCCTTGATAAACTGAGTGTTTGGGGATAGAGGAGGTTCTGAAAATGGAGTTTTCTGGTTAAAGGAGAGCTACATTGTCCTGGTTCAAGATGCTAGAAAAATACAGTATAATAAAGGTGATGGCTGTTTCTGGGTTCTGGATCAAAGGCTTGCTTGGGAGTGGTTATGATCAACATTAGCCATGATGCCCTAACCGGTTTGGCTCAGTGGATAGAGCGTCGGCCTGGGGACTCAAGGGTCCCAGATTTGATTCTGGTCAAGGGCATGTACCATGGTTGTGGGCACATCCCCAGTGGGGAGTGTGCAGGAGGCAGCTGACTGATGTTTCTCTCTCATCTATGTTTCTAACTCTTTATCCCTCTCCCTTCCTCTCTGTAAAAAATCAATAAAATTGGTTGTGTGTTTTTAAAAAAAAAAAACAAAAACAACAACCCCCCCCAAAAAAAACCCACAAAAAACATTAGCCATAATGGCTCCTGGCCAGCGATGATAGACACATAGAGCAAATGTGTGCAGGTGATCTGAGCTAAAACCAACACAGCACCAAAGACTGAGCTTGGACTTTACAATTAGAGGGACTAAAACACTGGCTTGTTCTGCTTTTGTACTTCTAGTTAAAAGGGAAGTTCTGAAACAGAATTTAGTGCAGATCCAGACTGGATTATATCTGGTCAAAAGACACTTTATTGTACATTTGGATTATGCTTTCAAGTTCCACAGCTTTGAATCAGTAATAGGTGACATATAATATGCAGAGACGATGTGCCAGGCACCATCCTGAGCTGTGAACTCATTTATTTTCACAACAATCCTACGTAGGTGTTTTAATTATGTCCATTCTACAGATGAGGAAACTGAGGTTCAGAGAGTTTATGTGACTTGTCAAAGGTTACACAGCTAGAAAGTGGCAGGATCAGAATTTGAATCCAGACTTCAGAGCCTGCATTATGCTCTTCTGCCCACGGTGATCAACTTGTCCTGATTTGCCTAGGACTGTGATCGGCAAACTGCGGCTCGTGAGCCACTTGTGGCTCTTTGACCCTCTTGAGTGTGGCTCTTCCACAAAATACCAGGGCCTGGGCGAGTCTATTTTGAAGAAGTGGCGTTAGAAGAAGTTAAAGTTTAAAAAATTTGGCTCTCAAAAGAAATTTCAATGATTGGACTGTTGATATTTGCCTCTGTTGACTAGTGAGTTTGCTGACCCCCGGCTAGGACTTTCCTGACTTGCTGCCAAAAGTTCCATATCCTGGGAACCACCTTAACCCAGGCAACCTGGGATGATTGGTCACCGTACATCTACCTCTCGAATATAGGTTTTCGTACTGTCTTGTAAGTACCTCGCGCTAACCGATTGCGCCACTGGAGCTCCTCAAATACAGGTTTTCAAAGTCAGCTCCGGTGTAAGTCAGAATGACCTCTAGCCTGTGCGGATCTAGCTCACCATCACCAGCAGCAGAGGGACTGTGAAAAGGACCATGTAAGGCTCTTGCCATTAAAGTTAACTGGGTAACATTCGGAGAAAATCTGCGGAGAGGACATAATCAGGAGCCGAGGGAAATATTTCCAAGTCAACAATAAGTACTAACGGAGAGAGAATGGGGTTGGCAAAGAGCTGGCTGTGACTGAGGCAAGGACACGTGGAAATACCTGCAGTGAGGAAGGTGATGATGGTGACAGTGGTGCTGTCTCTCACACTGGCCAGCTTCTGTGCGAATGACTTTTCCCATGTTAACTCATGTAATTCTAACTACCATCATGTGAGGTAGGCACTATTCCCCCACTTTACAGATGACAAAGTTGAGGCTCAAGGAAGTTAAGTGAGGAGAATCCTTGCAACAAAGGAAGCAGCTGGCCTCTAGATGGGGAGGGAATGTGGAGCTCTGCCTGTTCTTGAGTCAAAAATTTTAAAAAATGTTTCCTACTTATAATTTTTCCAGACTCTGAGGACTGAATCATTTTTTCCAGACTCGCAGTCCACTCAGATTCAAACAGGAAGTCGGGATAAGGGACTGAGATCCAGCCTGTGGTCCTTTTCACTCATCAAAAAGATTACTTTCCTGCAATCAGTAAACTTCTTTAATGTGCAGAACTTGCCACACATCCCTGTTTTTTCTGAGTTGGCGAGAGTCAGGCATCTGCTCTGTGACTTGGCCAGATAATTGGATGTTAATTAGTGACTGGTGAGCTAACATGGAAACAACGACCCCTTACACATTGGAGTGCTGCAGGAGAAGCTATTAGGATTCTGTGCTCAGGCCCTTCTGTTCTATTTTATTCCCCTTGGTTCATTATATTCTATCACACTCAGGGGCTCCCAGTGAATTTTTCCCCTCTCCCTCTCCTGACATTCAGCTACCCTGGGTTTAGTGAACGTGGCTGCTGCTGTGTGTGTGTGTGTGTGTATGTGTTTGAGAGGGGAAGCAGGCAGAGAGAGGATCGATACATTCACATATGCCTTCAACAAACCATACATTACCATGATCTTGGCCTCTTTTAGCCATCAGATATAGGAAGACTAAGGCACAATCCTTGACTCAGGTGTATCACAGCTCAAAATACATAATACACATATATGTTTACATCGAGGATGTTAGTAGAACTCTATAGTTCTCAAGCTCACAGTTAATTTTTATTTGTTCTGGTCCTTTACAAATGGCTTCCTTCCTGGTGTCCTACAAAAATATTTCCTTTTAAAATAGTGTTGTATATGCTGAAACCGGTTTGGCTCAGTGGATAGAGCGTTGGCCTCTGGACTGAAGGGTCCCGGGTTCAATTCTGGTCAAGGGCATGTACCTTGGTTGCAGGCACATTCCCAGTAGCGGGTGTGCAGGAGGCAGCTGATCGATGTTTTTCTCTCGTCGATGTTTCTAACTTTCTATTCCTCTCCCTTCCTCTCTGTAAAAAATCAATAAAATATATTTTAAAAAATAAAATAAAATAGTGCTGTATAATAAGGAGAAAAGATCTCAAGAGCTGAGTAATGTAGGATAAACTTTTAATATTGTTCTGCAGAGAGTGGGCCTAATCTGCCCAAATCCCAGTGGCTGTCCTTGATTCTGTCAGATAGAATGCATTAGAAAAGCGGAGGAGGGCCCGGATGCTGTAGCTCAGTGTTGAGTGGCCACCCATGCCCCAAGAGGCACTTGTTTGATTCCCTGTGGAGGCACATGCCCAGTTTTGGGCTCATGCAGGAGGCAGCTGATTAATGTTTCTCCCTCATCGATGTTTCTATCTCTCTCTCTCAAAAAAAATTTCAATACAAACATATTAAAAGAGAAAGGAAGAAAGAAAAAAACAAAAACAGGGTAGGGCTCTGGCAAGATAGCAACTCAGTTGGTTAGAATACTGTCCTGATATGCCAAGATTGTGGTTTTGACAAGGTTGTGGGTTTGATCCCTGGTCAGGGTACATACCAGAATCAACCAATGAACGTACAAATAAATGGGACAACAAAATCCCTGCTTCCCTTTCTTTCTCTTCCTCTTTCTAAAATAATTTTTAAAAGGGATAGGCTTTTGGTTTTGTTTTATTTTATCCCTACCATTTGTTTAAAAAAACTAAGCCTGATTTCATGGATTTGTAATGTGATTTAGTAAATGAAGTTGAATGGAAGGGTACTCATCTGCACGCATTAAAAAAAATGTGGTAAAATGCGCACACATAAAATTTACTGTCTTAACCATTTTTAAGTGTATAGCCATAACCACAATGTGATTTAACTCTCCTGTGGATTATAAACACCCCGAGGGCATATTTCCAAGGGTAAACGCCACAGCCGAAATCCCCCCTCACCCCCAGCATTTAGCCACACACCTTAGCTGCTCGCTGGATTGCTGGCTTGAATGACCAAATGTTCAGAGCCAACCTGAGACCTGGGATAAATCTGAGTTCTTATGTTTCCAAATTCCAGGGGCACCTGGAATTTGGAAGCTGGCTGACCTTGAAGGGTTAGCCCTAAGAAGTAAAGCACCTGCCCCTGGGGATTATCTCGGCCCTTTCTTCAGGGTGGGGTCTGGTTGGAATCCAGCCAGGAACCTGATTGTCCAAGACAGATTTGAGGAAGAGATTCGGGTCTAGCTGGTTCTGCTGTCCTGGGAACAGAGGCATCTGTCAGGTGCAGGGGAGTCAGGGACAGTGCCTCTCCGGGCTGCAGGAAGAGCTGCACCTTCACCTGGGAGAGTCCCCAAGTGACAGCAATGCCTCTGCCCCCATTTACATTCTGATCTATTTTCTGCATGTGATATCTGAACTAATATTCTTCTGATGACAAGGGAATAAAGCAGTGACAGACATCAATCATTTTCATGTGCTCAGTGGGAAAAGATATATATATATATATATATATATATATATATATATATATATATATAATTGTCTGCTAATTGAAGAGCAGGGTTTCCACCACCACCGGTCAGACAATGTCCCCCTGTTCCTTTGAATTAGTTTCATGTCATTGAAAGCAGCAAAAAAAGAGATTGAGGCTACATGTCTTACCCATGTCATTCACTAGAACAGGTAATCATCCTGTTTTTCTTGAGCGTTTTTGTGCTCAGGCCACAGATTTCTGAAAACAGTTTGCTTGAGTAGCAAGACCTTTATTTTTTTTCTTTATTGATTAAGGTATTACATATATGTCCTTATTCCCCCATTACCCTCCACCTCCCATTCATGCCCCCACCCCCCTGTTGTCTGTATCCGTTGCTTAGGCTTATATGCATGCATATAAATCCTTTGGTTGATCTCTCCCCCTAACCCTCCTACCTTCCTTACCTGAGGTTTGACGTTCTGATTGATGGTTTTTTTTTTTTTTTTTTTTTTTTGTCTCTGGGAGACTTTTCTTTATTGATTTTTTTTTTTTTTTGAAGGGAGAGGGAGAGAGAGAAAGGGCATGTAGCAAGACCTTTCAGTGGTAGAATATCTCATTGTTTCTACGACCAGAAGCATTTATTTGAAGAACTTGGTACAGGACTGGGAGACATTAGAAGTGCCTCTTTCTCTTGCAGTGGGGGAATGAAGGTCTCTGGGCATACGATGCATGAACTCAGGAAGGAGTTGGAATTGCTCAGTTTCAGATGCAGCTTGTGTAATGAAGCGAGGAGCAAGACAACTCAAGTTTAAGTGTCTCCTCTGCCCCTTATTAGTTGTGTCACATTGAATGGGTCACTTCATGCCTCTGAGCCACATATGCTCATTCATTAAATGGTCACTGAGCATTGGTGGTATATGGAATGAATGAATGAATGAATGAACACCTGCTATGCTCCTGGCACTGTGGTAGGTATCTCTTTATAATTTTCTTCTCTGTAAAATGTGGGTAATACTGTACCTGCTCTCCAGGGACCCCATGGGACTCAAAACAAGATGATGTATGGGAAAGTACTTTGGAAGCTGCAATAATATAACCACGTGGAGGTCTGTTACCTTTGCCTTTAATTCAGATTTTTCTACTTCCTCCGTTTTTATTTCCCATCCTCCCAAGATGATATGAGTTTGCCTGGGTGTGGCCTCACAGGGCTGATTATTCACCATGTCACCCAAATCTAGTATAGACACATAGCTGGGAGTGTAGCATTTCCTTCCAAACCCATGCCCTCAGGTGCACGTGTCATCTCAAAATGTAAAACATCGGTAAGAACACCAGTTTCCCACATGCCGTGGCTAGGTTGTGGTTGAACATGTGTGTGAATCATGTGAAGTGATAGGGCAGGGTTCAGTGCCTTTGTGCTGCTCATTCCCACATTGTCAGAGACAAGATCTGAGCCATCAGGTGAACTTGATCTTCCGCAGCCAAAAGAGCCTGGGCTTCGGAGTTAGACCCTCCAATCCAGATCTCTTTGCTCTTTGTAAAAAGATGTTTGACACTGCTTAGGCAAAAGGGGCATCTAGAGGAAGGTTCATAGGGCACCTAGAATGAGGGGTAACAAACAACTCAGGGACTTAAATGCTTCCCAGGACCCTCTCTGCTCTCTGCCCCCATCCCCATGTGTTAGCTTTATTCATTCAGTAGTTCCCCTTTGGCATAAACACCCATCATAACTTCACCATTAGAGAAGTCCTGTTCATTCCCCTCAATTCCAGTTTTTAAAATCCTTGGAGAAGAAGTCTGATTGGCTTGGCTTGGGTCAGATGTCTGGTCCTGGTCCATTGTGGAAAGGGGTGGGGTATTTCACAACCAAGAGACGAAAGCATTCCCAGAGGTTGGGAATTCATGTGAGTCTGGAAGCTAACCCACGTAGTTCGCCTCTCAGAACCTCAGGTCCCTCATATGCAAAATGGGACTAATTATGCCATCCAAGCCCTGGCCAGTGTTACTCAATGGTTAGAGATTCAGTCACACATGCACCAAAGGGTCTCAGATTTGATTCCCAATCAAGGACATGTACCTGGGTTACAGGTTCGATCCGTGGCCCTTATTGGGGTTCATGCAGGAGGCAACCGATGGATCAATGTGTCTTTCTCATATCGATGTCTTTCTTCCTCCCTTCCACGCTCCAAAAATCAATGGGAAAAATATCCTCATGTGAGGATTAACAAACAAAAACCCCATTCAACACCACAATAAGGTATATAGCTCTGACCTTTTGACACTTGCATCTTGCCTTTAGATTTAACTAGTACTGGGGGCTTAGAAATAGTGAGACAAACCAGAAAAACATTTAACTTATTGATACACAGAAATTTGGTAACATATAATATTTACTTCACATATCAAAAGTGTGTAAAGCAATTACTTTTCAACTTAAATTATTTCCTAGTCAAGACCTAAATTCTGAAATTCAGTGTCTAATTTATTTATTTATTTATTTTCTAAATATTTTTTAAAGTGATTTCTTACAGAGAGGAAGGGAGAGAGAGATAGAAAGAAACATCGATGAGAGAGAAACATCGATCAGCTGCCTCCTGTACACACCCCACTGGGGATGTGCCTACAACCAAGGTACATGCCCCTGACAGGAATCGAACCCGGGACCCTTCAGTCCACAGGCCGACGCTCTATCCACTGAGTTAAACCGGTTTCGGCTTCAGTGTCTAATTTAATAATAAATTTAAAAAATGGCAAATGACCCTGGCTGGTGTGGGTCAGTTGGTTGGGCATGGCCCCGTGCACCCAAAGGTTGCTGGTTTGATTCCCAGATAGAGGCCTGGGCTGTAGGCTTGATTCCCTGTAGAGATGTGCAGGAGGCAGCCGAGGGATGTTTCTCTCTCATGATTGATATTTCTCTTTCTACTTCTCCCTTCCTCTGTCTCTAAAAATCAGTAAAAATATATTTTTAAAAAGGTAAATTAAACTGTAAATATTTTAAAATGTAGATTAATCTGGGGAGTATTATTATAGAATTGGCAAAAGACAAAAAAACACTAGTGGAAGCATAAAAATAATTGAATGTGGAATCTTTCTGTTTTATATAAAACAGGTTTACAACTAATAAAGGCTACTTACTGGCAGGGGCGATACCATGATCACAAAGGTGGTTTTCCAGGGGGAGGCTCACCCATTGCACTCCGGGTGTGCTGACCCCGCGATTTCCCCAAATGTGGGAGACTTGACTGCATAATTTGCTTCTGAAAAGCAGCAAAAATCAAAAGCCTCAGTCTGGCCAAATGGCCCTGCTGCCTGCCGCCTCCACTTCCTTGTAACTTATAGTCCCTACCTCCCTGCTAGGCTTGTGATGATAATGACTAAAGTACATAGCCATATGCCTAAGTAGGTACTCAGTAAATACTGATTCTCTTTCTTTAAAAAAAAAAAAAAAAGTCATGGGCACAAGCTCAGGGACCACAATATCTAAGGAAATTCTTTTCTTTGTGCCTTGTCAAAAAGACAAGAATGTCATATTTTATTGTTTTTAGTTTCCTTTTAAGTCATGGAAATCCATTTACTATTTTATTAAATGTGGTTATAACGTTAAAAAAAATCATGGGGACATAAACAAAGTTGGCTATAGACATTCACTCAATTATAAGAGCGGGCCATATGACTCAAATATTGATCATGGTACCAGCCTAGAGGGTCACACAGTGATTCTCAATCTGAAAAACATCTCAGGATTCTAAATGCTTCCTGACCCAGGAGGAATCAGGCAGGCTAGAGCATGTTGGGTGAGGATTCACATATAGTCCGTGAAAATATGTAAAATGATTATATTTTATCTTGCATTACACAGTCACATTGATATAATTATAGTGCAGCGTATGCGAAAGGCTCAAAATAGCAGAGCACTGATTTAAATTGTAGTTTAGAATTTCTCAAATCACTACCTTTTCCTAAGAAGTCAATGTCCTCATGACATTGTCAGCCCAATAAAAAAAATCAGGAAATATAGTTTATGGTCTGTATGTGCTGTCTTCATCATTTCTAACTAGCCACGTGGCTTTGGGCAAGCAGCTTGATTTCTTCAAAGATCAAAATATTTTTGTACCTACCACATGCAAGGCTTTGGGATGGACTTCTGTGGCATGACTCAGATATGTCTTTAGGGAAAAGAGCATGCTGGGTAGGGACTTTCAATAAAAGTTAAGTACAGAATCTGCAATAGTTCTGGAAGCTTAGGGCATATTTAGGAGGATGGACTAGCAAGTGGTTTGGTTTAAGTGTATGAGGCATGTAGGAGAGTGGGGGGAGCTAAGGTTGTTGGGAAGCTATTAATTGGACACAGAGGTCATAAGGGAGGCAGGTGTCACAGATTTGGAGCCTGGGCAACTTGGAGATGTCTTTTAAATAGCATTAGGAAACATAGTGGGAAGAGTTAGTCTGGGGAAAAGAATGGTGATTTTGGTTTTAAATATACTAACTTTAAGCCCTAGCTAGTTTGGCTCAGTGGATAGAATGTCAGCCTGTGGACTGATGGGTCCCGGATTTGATTCTGGTCAAGGGCACATGCCTGGATTGCAGGCTTGATCCCCACTGGGGTATGCAAGAGGCAGCCAATCAATGATTCTCATTGATTTTTCTATCTCTCTTTCCCTCTCCCTTCCTCTCTGAAATAAATGAAAATACATTTTAAAAATATATTCTAAGTTTCTGTAATAAATACTAGGTGGATAGCCAGCTGGAGTTTCCAATAGGTAGGATTAGAGCTCGGAAAAGTCTCAGTAGCTGGAGCTGTAGATCTGAGAGTTGTTGGAAGTGACAGTTAAACTTGATTGCCTCTCTATTGATAAGGTATAGATACAAGTTGATAGAATAGTGGCACCAAATAATGGTGGCTTAAACCAAACAGAAGTGTATTTCTTTCTTTCTCAGATAATAATTCAGGAGAAAGCAGTCTAGGGCTGGTATGGTGGCTGTGGGAGGTCAGAAACTTTTACAAATAGATTTTATTGATTTTTTTACAGAGAGGAAGGGAGAAGGATAGAAAGTCAGAAACATCGATGAGAGAGAAACATCAATCACCTGCCTCCTGCACACTCCCCAACAGGGATGTGCCCGCAACCAAGGTACATGTCCTTGACCAGAATCGAACCTCGGACCTTTCGGTCCGCAGGCTAATGCTCTATCCACTGAGCCAAACCAGTTTCAGCTGGGAGGTCAGAGATTTATGCTTCTTCTCTCTTTTGCTCTACCAACCCCAGGGTTACCACCTTGTTCATATGGTCCAGGATGATTCAATATTTCCATATGTGTACCTCCAGCTGGTGGGAAGTGGGGAAAATGAGAAAAAGACATGACCTGAAAGTATTATAGGATCGGAACCCTAGTCTTCAACTAGACACATGGGTTACATTAAAATGTCAAGGTTACATTTCTTGTCTCCCTTGCGGATAAGTGGCCAATGGGAAGTGAGCAAAAGGCACGTGAGCAACTTTTAGGTCCTCCTTATAAACATGTTTGAATATCAATATGTCCTTGCATGCAGAGTCAGAGAGTGTAGGATTGTGAAAGCCAAATAAGGGAAGGGGTCTTCTGAAGGAGGGTGAGAACTAAAGATCTTGAAACAGTGGCCCTCAACCAGGATGATTTTGTTTCCCAGGGGACATTTGGCAAGTTCTGGAGACATTTATGACAACTGGGGGGAGGGGATGCTATTGGCTTCTAGTAGGTAGAGGCCAGGGATGTTGGTAAACAACCTACAGTGCAAACCCTCCAACAACAAAGAATGATCTTGCCCCAAAATGTCAATATGCCGAGGTTGAGAAACTTTGCATTAGGACAGTGATTTTCAACCAGTGTGCTGCAAGATTTTTTAAAACATGCAATACCTGACTAGTTAGGGGCACTGACCTCTTTTCCACCAGGAGTTCCACCAGAGAGGGAGGCCAGCCAGCCAACTGCCTGCAGCTCCTCCCCCTGGCCACCAGGCTCAATCAACCAGAGCAGGGCTGGCCAGCCAGACGCCACCCATGCATGAACTTGTGCACTGGGCCCCTAGTAAATATATAATAGAGTTGCATCTTGTTGGTCACGTCACATTATAAGGTTGTACCTGATTGGTTAATTCTTGGTACAAGAAATCCTTATATACAAGGATAAGCACCTGATATATATATTTTTAAATCTTTATTTTTGAAAGTATCACATATATCCCCTTTTTGGCACCTGATTTATTAAAAAGTCACTTTGGAGCAAAAGGGTAGGTAATTACTATGATTTTCTTTGTAAGTCAATGAAAGTTATACCTATTTTTGGTCAGATCAGCAAAAAGATATATTCTGTGTGCTGCAGAATTTTAATAATTAGTTTATGTGTGACATGAGATGAAAAAGGTTGAAAATGCTGCATTTTGGAAGTAGGGCAGTGTTTCCCAAACTTTGCCACACATTAGAATCACCTGGGGAGTTTTTAAAAATCCTGATGCCGTCCAGCTGATGTGGCTCAATGGTTGAGCATCTACCTATGAACCAGGAGGTCCCGGTTCGATTCCTGATCAAGGCACAGGCCTGGGCTGCAGGCTTGATCCTCAGTGTGGTGTGTGCAGGAGGCAGCTGGTCAACGATTCTCTCTCATCCTTGATGTTTCTCTCTCTCTCCCCCTTCCTCTCTGAAATCAATAATAACACATTAAAACAAACAAACAAACACAAAACAAAAATCTGTAACCCAGGTATCTGCCCTGGACCAGGACCTGAAACTAAGACCCTTTGGTGCGTGGGTGGAAGCTCTAACTACTGAATCAGGCCGGCAAGGGCTGATTACATTATCTCTTAAATCTCTTCCAACTAGAAAACTTTAGGAGAAATATGAGTGCTTGAATACTGCAGTGAAACCCCAAATTCCAAGTAGGTGACAGTGTGATCCCTATTGATCCTGTTGCACACGAAGTCCCATTAGGTCCAAGTCCATGGAGATAAAACAGAATGGGGATTTCTGCCAGTGCTCAGTAGTGAGGAGGGTCGATCAATATTGGATCTCTAAGTCCATGGTCGGCAAACTGGGGCTCGCGAGCCGCATGCGGCTCTTTGGCCCATTGAGTGTGGCTCTTCCACAAAATACCATGGCCTGGGAGAGTCTATTTTGAAGAAGAGGCGTTAAAAGAAGTTTAAGTTAAAAAATTTGGCTCTCAAAAGAAATTTCAGTGGTTGTACTGTTGATATTTGGCTCTGTGGACTAATGAGTTTGCCAACCACTGGGCTAAGTCTTTCAAAAATTTTCATACAAATTCTACCCACACCCATATTTGAGAGTAGGCATGGGAGTTAGGAAAGAGATGAGTCCTTCTGGGTCACGTAAAAGCAAATACATGACTAAGAAGAAAAAGTATCTTTGTTCCATACATACCCATGTGACAGAAGTTTATTCTCACTTCCCCCTTTCTCCTCCCTCAGCCAATCTGCAATAAAAGAGAGTAAAGTGGTGATGGTGTGGGACAAATGACTTTGTTTGAAAGGCAAAACCACAGGCTGGTGTTTGTGGGAGGATGCAGACTGGATGACCATTGCCAGGAAAGGAGACTTAGGGAGGCCTTTCATCATTACTGAACCTGGCAGGGGAAGTGGGGCCCCTGAACTCTGTCACCTTCTGCTGGGCTCTGGAAGCAGGAGCTTAGCTCTCTAATGGCCCCATATGCTGATTTTATTTGGTGGCTCAGCTGGGTAGATTGAACTCTAGGAAGAGATGTATTCATTTTTAGTTACCTCACCAGATTGCTAATTTTCACTCTGGAAGCATATATTATCATAATTACTGTAATCCCAAGACAGAGAGGCAGCTATTCCAGCACCAGGGCAGCAGCTACAGTTAGCACCAACGCTCTCTACCTGCGCTCAAGGCCTGGAGAACCGGGAAGGATTTCCAAGCGCTGCTTTGCCCGGCACTCTCAGATGTGGGATAGAGGGCATCCTGGGAACTGGTCCTTCTTCACATGGGGGAAGAAATGGAGTTCCTGGAAGAATAGTTTTCTTTAAAAATTTTTTTAAAGTTGATTTTTAGAGAGAGAGAGGAAGGGAGAGAGAGAAACATCGATGTGAGAGCAAAACATTGCTCCGGCTGCCTCCTGCACACCCCCTACCAGGGACTGAACCCGTAACTGGGGATTGAACCAGCAACCTTTAGTTGCACAGGATAATGCTCAACCAATTAAACCACATCGACCAGGGCATGGAGGAGCAGTTTCTTTTGAGTTAGTGGCAAGAGTGTGCAGATAAACACAGACCTTCGGTCCCGGGCTAATTGGACAGCTGGTAACATGTGTGGTGTGCAAACAGAATGTCAATCTCTCTTTTCTCTGCTCTCTCCCCATCAACACACTTCTTGGTTTGGCTTGGTTTTTACATCTTTCCTAAGGAAAGCCTTAAAAGTTCCTAAAGACCTGTTCTGTCTGTGGAGTAGCCACTCTCTGTGTCACTGTTTCACTGATAAACTCTCTTTCACTTTAAATTCTTAAAAAAAAATTCCTAAAGAATGATCTTAAACAGAAACCAGAGGCTACACAAATACCTTATCCCCAGAGGTGGGGGCTAAATATCACTATCGGAAAAAGAAGCCTAAGATAACTTGTTACTTTGTCACCTGTACTTGTAATGTTGATTTAAAAATATTTTTAAAAAGGAAACTAAAGTCTAAGAAATACCAACTAGATGCCAAAGAATGATTAACTCATAAATAAACACGTGAAAATCCCCACAGGAGAGGTTGTAGAGATGGGGGAATACATTTTCTTAAGAAGTTCACATCATAGGGAGTCTGATTTTTTCTGGCATTTTAAAGATGGCCCTTAAAATGAGAGAGAAAGGAGGAATGTGGTTGTGACCAAAAAATAAAAAAGACAAAGAAAATGCTAGGTGAGGCAGAACAATTTTTTTTTGTCTGATTCTGAAAAACTTTAGAGAACTTAGAACCCAAAACATCCTGCTAGTGATGGCAGGTTGATGGCCCAAGAAGAAAGGGAATTTTAGGTCAGGGACAAATCTGAACCTGTGCCTGGGCTTTAGAAGATAAGGCAGACAAATAATGACTGCAACAGGAGGATCTGCCCTGTGAGGTGATCCTGGTCCCCTGCCCCCTTACCAGCTGCCAGGAGGGAGCAGATCTGATTTGTGTGTGTGTGTGTGTCTCCCAATCACCTGAGCTCAAGTTGAGACAGCAGAGTGGCCAGAGTTATAAACACAGCTCTGCCACCTGCCAGGAGTGATGGCATGCAGAGTATTCTAGATATTTCTTTAAAAATATATATATATATATTTTATTGATTTTTTTATAGAGAGGAAGGGAGAGGAATAGAAAGTCAGAAACATTGATGAGAAAGAAACACTGATCAGCTGCCTCCTCTGGGAATGTGCCCGAAACCAAGGTACATGCCCTTGACTGGAATTGAACCTGGGACCCCACAGTCCGACGTTCTAGCCACTGAGCCAAACTGGTTTCAGCTAGATATTTCTTGATGGTTTTCCCCTAATGATCCTTTCCAAAGCCTATCACAGTGCTTGGGCACAAAACAGATGTTCAATACGTGTTTTATGAATTGAATTTGGAGAAGAATTTGGGGAAAAGTTCAAGGGATGTTTCACAACTTCACTGTCTCTGAGGTCCTGTCCCTATCCCTGAAGGCCTCAGATGAAAGGGCTCAGGCCATCGCATCAATGTCTTTCAATTGGTTCCCAGACTCCCCAGTTGGATCAGGCCCAGTGGATCAGTGAAAAAGGAGCCATTTTTTCCTGAAGTCTGTCTTCATCAATAACAAGCACAGATGAGTGGCAGTTACACACTTAGGAGCAAACCATTCTGATTCTGCCTGCAGCACAGAGGTGTCTCCCCTCAGATCTCGATTTCACCCTAGCAGAAACAGCCAGGGCTGTCTTATTTGCAGCAACACCATTTTGATTGGTGACAGGAAGTCCTGTGACTTTTCTCACCAACTTCCCCTGAGGATGCCACCTTTCAGCTACACACACTTAGATTATTTCTGCCCGTCCCTGTCTAATCTAGAGTTGCTAAGAGGTTCAGTACTTTCTTTCCCACTTCCCAAGATCTTGTCCAACTGCTCACAGCTGTAAGCAGAAATAATGTACAAATTGTGGTTAGGGTTGAACACATACATCAGCCTGGGAATAAGTATATAACCAAAGCCCTTGTTATGAGGAGGATGGTGGGAAATAATTTCTTATTCATCACAGGTGGTGGTGTGGGTGGTGACTAAGCATAGACTATTTGTTTTACTATTTTTTAAATTATTTTTTTATTTACTGGGAACTATCAATGGCTGTGTTAAAAGGGCCACATGGAGGCTGTCCAAGGAAGGCAATATAGTAATAATAGACAATCAATTATAGTTGGCATAATGTTAAAAAATATGATACCCAAAGGACAACTAGATTGCATTTGACCTGCATTTGGTTCAGCATCTTTTATGGGGAGCGAGAGTAGTATTGATGAAAAAAATGTCCAAACCTGTAGAAACACTTTATGAATTTATTTGAACAAAAACTGACAGTGACAGTGCTGAGAAGCAAGATCTCAAATGCTCTGGAGAATGACAGTTTCTTTAATTAATGCATTTGAAATTGAGCGAACACATGAGGGAGAGTCCACGAAGGTGGGAGAAGTCAAGGCAGGGATTCTGTGCTCCCCTGAGGGTGGCTACGTCTTTGAAGGGGTTTTCATTCTGGCATTTCAAAGGCATATTGACCTAGAAGCACAAGTGGAGAGGCCTGGCTTACAAACGTTTCCTTAGAGAAGTTATAGGCCTGGGCATGACTACACACCATGACTTGCCCAGTTAGGAACTTATAGTTTATTACAGCACCCCCTTTTCTCCCACAGTAGGACTCTATGTGCATCTGTGTTTGGGCTGTCATGTTGTTGGTACCTATGTATTTACTTGTTTTCCTTCAGCTTAAAAAAAAATTCTCTGGTGTAGCAGGTAATATGTGTGTTGCATAAAAAATGTTCACGTTGGAAAACATGCATTTAAAGGCATCTGTAAATAAAATTTAATAAGTTTTGCTGTTAATATTTACTGTGGAGATAAATGTTCAATAATTTTCAAATAATTAGAAAAGTTTTTATAGTCTTATATTGTTACTCTTGCTACATGTTATGGTTCTATAGCCATTTTTCCACAGAACTTTTAAAACAAAACAAACTCCAGGTTTCCCCCTCTTCCAGTTAAATATTTGAGGAAAGCAGAATATAAATCTAATTTAAAGGCAAAGAAGCACAAATAAAGGAAGTCAAATGGAATAAGCCCTTGTTATCTCAACTCCAAACTGGCAAATTGAGCATGTGGGGTCAGCGCAGGATTTTCCATTTTACACATGGGAAAAGGAGAAAGAGAAAGGGGAGGGGTAGGAAGAGGTTAGATAGCACAGTACTGACTGACTTTTTTTTTTTTTTTTAAACCTCACCCAAGGGTATTTTTCCATGGATTTTTAGAAAGAGTGAAAGGGAGGAGGAGAGTCAGAGAGAGAGAGAGAAACATCAATGTGAGAGAGCTACATCATTTGGTTGTCTCCTGCAGGCACCCCGACTTGGCTGGGAACCGAGGCTGCAAACAGAGGTACGTGCCCTTAACCTGTTAGTCTTCCTGTGAGCCAAACTGGGTAGGGCCAGCACTGATTCTTTAGGAACCTGGAAACTTGGAGCTCTTGGAGGCACTGAGAACTTACCACTCCAGGGTTTTCTCCTTGCCATTCTTTAGTGCATGGCGAGATGTTGGATGAACAGACTCGAAAAGTGCAGCAATGTGATGTAGCCTGAAGCTAAAAGCAAAAGCATCTGATCTCCTCACTTTGGGGGTGCCTGGGTTTCCTTGGTCATCACACAGAGCAGTGTGGTGTGGGAAAATCCTAACCTCAGCTCAGAGCTACCGAAAAGGAAAAGGGGACCCGAAGCAGAAATTGGGAGACCTGAGCTCATGACAATGGGCTCACAGCAGAGCAGATATTTTTGGGTTCAAGTTCTGAGAGGACTGAGGTTATTAGCATGAAGAAAATCAGGGGTTGAGAAGTGGTTTTCACAAGAGAGGAGCCAGGTGGCATTCTGGGGACTCAGACTGAGGGCATCTGTGGTCGACAAACTCCATAGTGACCATTGCTTTGGCCTTGGCATGGTAGTAACTGCCATTTGTAGTGTGCTTACTGCGTCAGGCTCCTGGCATAACTATCTCATTTAGTCATCACCTAAACCCAGTTAGAGCATCATCATCCCATGAACAGAAGAGAAAACTGAGGCCCCTGAGCTGAATTTGCCCAAGATCACTTGTCAGTTTCCCCACGTGTAAAATGAGCGAATAACAGAACTAGACTCCATTGCCTGCTGGTTTGTTACAGAGTCGCCTGAGATAGTCATGAGCCACGAACAGGCAAAGTCTTATGAATATAGCGATCTGCTGTAAAGCAAGTTTTGCCTTTTCCCCTTGAATTTGGGTTTCTTTTTCAAGGCTTCTAAAGCACAGGCGCGTGTGCGTCGAGACCTCCTCGGCGCCCTTTGCGCGGGCCACGATCGCCCTCTGCCGACGCAGAAAAGAAACGCGTTGAGAGTGACTGTTTCCGGGCCTGTAAGTCCGCCAAAAAGCTCACTGGCCTGTAGAGGGCGCCATCCAGTGTGCAGAGGAACCCACTCGGCGTCCCTTCCTTACACACTTCCTGTCTGATCTCTATGATCCGCCAGGTCACGTCACGGGAGGTTCCTGGAGTTTTCAATTTATCGTAAACAAAAGGGATGTGCGCCGACCCGGAAGTGGAAATTGGAACCGGGCCGGGTAGCTCCGAAGGCCGGCCGTGAGGAGGCGGGGGCAAGCCGTAGCCATGGCGGTGGCTGTGGCCATGGTGGGAACCGTAAACGGGACGGAGCTAGGCCCCGCGGAAGAACTCGCCAAACTCGAGTATCTGTCTTTAGTGTCGAAGGTTTGCACCGAGTTGGACAATCACTTGGGGATCAACGACAAGGATCTGGGTGAGCTCGGGGAAATCTCTTCGGCCTCCGGGTTTGGGGTCCAGGGGCGCGGAAGGAGAAATGGGGTTGAGGGGCTGAGTGTGTCCGTAGGAAACTCTCTCTGTCAGAGACTCGGGCACAGGAAACCTGCGGCGGTGGCCTCCGCGGAAGAGCTCTCGCGGCGGAGTTGTTAGAAACCATTTTTTAGGGCTGTCGGTGAAACCCAGAGCGGCCATCGCTGCTTGCTATTTTTTTTTTCAGCCTCAAATTAATTAAGCAGCGTTAACAACAGCAGCTGCGTTGTTGTTGTTGCGTTGTTTTGTTGTTGTTGTGCTGTTGTTGTTGATGATGATGATAGACATTGCTCTCCTTGCACCAGCTGCTTGTTGAGGAACTTTAATGTGCCGTTGTGGGATGGATATCTTGGGGCGGCCTGGCCTGGCCTGAGATACCCCACAGTAACTACCTGTGAGCGCTGTTGTGAGGATGATGGGAAGCATTTAGCATAGGGATTGGCACGTAGTGGATGGTCAAAAAGTCTTAACCATTGGCTCTGTTGTTATTAAGTCCATGGTAGCCTGATGGCATCTGGCTTTCACTTATTGTCATCAAACAGGTAAAGGCAAATTCCAGCGTGGAAATGGTATGTTAGGACTGATTTATGTTCGTTATTCAGATCTTCCATGTTGTTATCTGTTAGGATTAAAATCCGAATGAAGTTATTCAAATTTTCTTGTAGGACTCACAGTTTGAGGCATATTATCTTAGCTTATCATAAAATGCACTTCTTTCCTGAAAGTCTCTTAATTAAGTAACTTTAATATTAGAAGTTTCAAAAACTAGACAGGTGTTCGGAGAAAAATGTGGGGTGGGAGAAGAGAGTCTTTCATTAACTTGGAGATTGTACCATCCAGCAGTTGCCCAACCCTGATATGTAGAGTCTGCCTTTCCAAAAACTGTAGAAAGCATCCTGTGCATGCATCCGTTGTGAGTGTGTATATGTGTGGGTGTATGTATGGGCTCATGCTTTCAGACATTGTAACCTCTAGCTAGCAGTTTCATGGAAGACATTATGATGATATGGGACAAGGAGGTTTTCCTCCCTTAAGTTCACTCAGAGGCCTGGTGAGCCATTTTGTAGTTACAGCTTTTCATTTGGGAAATTAACTGGGGCCCTGGCTGGGTGGTTCAGTTGGTTGGGGTGTCTGTACACCAAAAACGTTTGGGGCACATACCTAGGTTTCAGGTTTGATCCCCAGGGAGGCAACTAGTTGCTGTTTCTCACTCTCCCTTCTCTCGCTAAAATTAATAAACATATTCTGGGGTGAGGGTTTAAAAGAATGAACTAGAATAAGAATACCTTTCTGTTTACTAGATGGGATGCTGCCTGACTCATGAATCATTCAATAAATCCAATAAATTTTTTTAAAAATTTAACTGGAACCTACATGGATAATCTCAGTAGTTGAAGTTCTCTTTCTTCACTCTTACTGGATGGTGGTCTTTTTTGACTTTGGGTACCTAATTAGTTTTGTTTATAACATTTTTTATACTGATTTTTTTTTACTCAAGTCTCCATTCTTGTTTTAATTCCTTTTCTCACTTGCAGCCGAATTTGTGATCAGTCTTGCTGAGAAAAATACCACCTTTGATACTTTTAAGACTTCTCTGGTAAAAAATGGTGCAGAGTTCACGGTATGTGTGTCTGGAGACCCCTGCTTTATTTTACTGTCACTATTGAATTTTAATTTTGATAGGATTTAATTAGGGTTTTGATAGAGAAAGGCGATTCTTTGTACATACCAGTCTAATACAACATTAAGTGTGTAATTTTTTATCTTCTTATTTTTAAATTACAGTTTATATTCAATATTCTGTATCAGTTTCAGATATACAGCATAGTGGTTAGACAATCAAGTGTAATGTTTTCATGGCACTAAGTGGTGATGTGATTAGATTTCCTGTGACACTTTTCTAGAAAAATGGGGCAGCCAGGGATAGCCACTCGTCTTTAAACTTTAGAAGACATCCCTTTTCTTAGTGTTTTTAAGCACCGATCCAGGAGCTGA
This sequence comes from Antrozous pallidus, assembly GCA_027563665.1. Taxonomy (NCBI): domain Eukaryota; kingdom Metazoa; phylum Chordata; class Mammalia; order Chiroptera; family Vespertilionidae; genus Antrozous; species Antrozous pallidus. The sequence continues at coordinate 38,608,736 of CM050526.1, forward strand.
CAATTTTTGTTCTGTTTGTTTTCAAAGGATTCTCTTATTAGTAACTTGCTGCGTCTCATACAAACCATGCGGCCTCCAGCAAAGCCTTCTACTAGTAAAGGTGAGCAGAGCTCCTAGCTGAGCTTAGCCTCCAGAATGGTTTAGATTGTTAAGCATTCTGTTTTCAGTTTGATGCAAATCTAGTGTGGAAGTTCATTTGTTAACCATTAAGAATATTATATTTGTTTTGCTTGTTGTAGCTGCTGAACAAGTAAATGTTGTAGTAAAATTTTTCAAATGATTTAAAATTAAAATTGTGAGAATTATAAGACATAACCAACCAAATGAATACTGATGCACTTCCCGATGCCCACATAGTTTGTTGAGGCTTTATAGTCAGCTAAGGGCCCAGTGCATGAATTTGTGCACCTTGAAAGGAACTGTGAGCCGTGAGGCTGTGGTGAGCACAGGGGCAGGTCTTGGCCAATTCTCTGTGCCCCCGCCTGGCTCCTCCCACTGCAGCCCCCAGTCCCCTGTTTGCTGGCAGCCCCACTCATCGCTGCTGCTCCCATGTGCTGACTGCGTTGGCCCCGCTGATGGTGTAGAGCTATTGGGGTCAGCACCAGCAGCAGGTGTCAGCGGGGCTGGCTCGGTAAGCAGGTGCAAGTGACTGCTGCTGCCCTGATTGCCCCTTAGGCGCAGGGACAGGGTGGAGAAGACCTCAGGGGCAATTGAGGCTGGCAGCTGCCGCTTGCACCCACTGCTGGTGCCATGTGATTGGGACTGGCACCAGCAGCAGGTGCGAGCGTCCAGTGGGACGGTGGCATGCAGGAGCAAAGAATTTTCAGTAACTACCAAAGGCTTGTCCCAATGTCAGTGACCAGTGCCATGCCTTGGTCTGGCGCCCCTGCTCACCTGCCCCACCGTTCTACCATTGCGAATGCCCGCCATGTTCTGCACACACCTCCTGGTGGACAGTGCATGTCATAACAACCTGTTGTTTGGTTGTTCTACTGTTGGGTCTATTTGCATATTAGGGTTTTATACCTATAGATTTTTAAAAATATTAAGTTATGCTTTTAGGATATTTTTTTAAGAGTAATATGTAGGAAAGTTCCATATTCTGCTTTTAGTTTGATGCAAATCTAATGAAATTCTTTTGCTAACCACATTGAGAATGTTAAATATGTCTTTTCTTTTAAATTCTTTCATGTTCTTTAATGAAACAAGATCCAGTTGTTAAACCCAAAACTGAGAAAGAAAAGCTGAAAGAACTCTTTCCAGTCCTTTGCCAGCCAGACAACCCTTCTGTTCGGGTACTGATAGCATTTTGAGAATTCTACTATAACTGTATGTTACCCCCACCCAGTCTTTTTTCTTTGTCTCATTAGTTGCCAATTTTTTTCTTTCTCTTTTTTTCCATTAGTTATTATTTTAAGTTTTCCTTTGTTGTAATATATTTTTCAAAGTGAAAATACTTGATCATTCCCTGAGCATGTACTACGTATAGAATAGTGTTAAAGGGTCCAAGAATGATATTTGAAGGAAATGAGATTAGGAATTATGGAAAGCTGTGATTAGGGATATAAAGTAGGTATGAAATAATTTAAGGTTCTGGAACTGATGCCTGTTGTGTAAAATTAGATTTTTTGCTCCATTACTTGTTAGCATGTCTAATTTTTGAAAAGTTTTGAAATTTTATTTTAGCAAGTATTTATTGAGTATCTACTATGTGCAAAGCACTGTTCTAAGTACCAGGGATACCAGTGAACAAAATAGATTAGAGTTTCTGCCCTTTGGAGATGTTTACATTCTAGTATTGGGGTGGGGGCAGGAAATAAATATGTAAACTCCTCTAGCAGAGAGGAGATAAGCAATGAACAAATAAGTAAGTACATATATGTAGCTGACAGGGATAAGAACTATAGAAAAAATCAAGCAGGTGGAAGGGGAGAAGGACATGCAGAGGGAGAGCTGCTTTTTAAAAATTTTAGCATCTATTTTCTATTTATAATCATCATTTGCATTGCTTTCACAGAAGGGGTGATATCTAATTTCCTTCCATAGCCTTGCATTAAGGACAAAGGGGATTTGCCAAATGTAGAAATGACTTCCAAGAGCCTTTGTTCAATCCTCTGCCTCTGTCTCAAATTGTGTTGGAAATCTCTACCTTCCCCCTACCCCCACTTCCTTCAGATAAGCAGTTAGCAATGTAGAGACTGTCAGATTTGTAGTACTTGAAGTACAGATTCTTTTTTTAATATATAAGTGTTTATTTGAGCCAAACTTAGGACATTGTCAGAAAACAAGATCTCAAATGCTCTTGAAGTACAGATTTTTGAGTGATTTTCTTCCCCCACCTCTTCTCCTAACTTTGCTGCGGCTGCCTCTGTAGACCATGCTGGATGAGGATGATGTGAAAGTCGCCGTGGATGTCCTGAAAGAACTGGAGGCTTTAATGCCCAGCGCAGCGGGCCAGGAGAAGCAAAGAGATGCTGAGCACCGGTTTGTCCTTGATGTCCTATCTTTTGGAAGTTTAGCGTGCTATGGTAGTTGAATTTTGCGGACCAGCCAAGTAAAATTTTGGGCTAGTTTACAATATGGCCATTACCATATTGTTAGATCTATTTGTATTGTTCCCCGTCAAGAGTATATATGCAGCAAATGCTAAGATGTTCAGAAGATAGAAGTATGGGCTCAGAGGCTGAATATGTTTATGGCCTCATTCTTTCCTCTTTTAAAAAAATATATATTTTATTGATTTTTTACAGAGAGGAAGGGAGAGGGATAGAAAGTTAGAAACATCCATGAGAGAGAAACATCCATCAGCTGCCTCCTGTACACCCCCTACTGGGGATGTGCCCGCAGCCAAGGTACATGCCCTTGACGGGAATCGAACCTGGGACCCTTCAGTCTGCAGGCCGACGCTCTATCCACTGAGCCAAACCGGTTAGGGCTATGGCCTCATTCTTTATTGACCTGCAGTGAGGTCATAGTTAATTGAAACTGTAATTCAGTTGAACTCTTAGGAGGCACTTAGCCAGGTGCATGGCACTGTGCTGGGGGCTCGGGGATACAAAGATGGCCTTGGGCTGGTTTCTCTTTTACACAGGTGTTTGTTTATTTGTTAGGGAGAAGACAAAGAAGAAGAAGCGTAGCCGGAGCCGAGACCGAGGGCGTGACCGAGACCGTGACCGTGACCGTGATAGAGAACGAGAGCGTGAGAGAGAACGAGAGCGTGAGAGAGACCACAAGCGGAGACACCGGTCCCGCTCTCGATCACGTTCCAGGACCCGGGAGAGGAATAAAGGGAAGTCTAGATATCGGTCCAGGAGCAGAAGTCAGAGTCCCCTCAAAGACCGGAAGGACCGAGACAAGTATGGGGAGAGGACTCTGGACAGATGGCGGGATAAGCACGTGGACCGCCCTCCCCCGGAAGAGCCTGCTATCGGGGACATTTACAATGGCAAAGTTACCAGCATCATGCAGTTTGGATGCTTTGTGCAGCTAGAGGGACTAAGGTAATGGCTAGTGCCCTTCTTTCACACCAGTAATGGGCAGAATTTCTTTTATCACTGGGGGTTTTCACATTATAAAAAGTTATATGATTAATGACACTTAAATTAGCCATATCAGTTGATTAGAAATTGACTTCATGTTGCAGAGCCATTTCTTCTTTCCTCTGTCTTCAGGAGATCTGCCCTTTGGCTTATTGAGACAGATAAGAATTTGCTCAATTCTTATCCCCGCCGCCGCCTCATGTTTTTGGGAGGGAGGGTGGTAATACTATAATGCTGTTCTATTGTTTGACCACCTTCTTGTTGCTTTCCTCTTGAGTTTAAGACCATTCCATTTGTTCAGTTCCAACCAGGGTAGGAATCTGTTGGGGAAAAGTATTTAGCCGTGCTTTAGATGTGTCTGACTCGCCCCCAGGAAGCGGTGGGAAGGCCTGGTGCATATCTCTGAGCTCCGGCGGGAAGGCCGTGTCGCTAATGTGGCTGATGTGGTGAGCAAAGGCCAGAGAGTCAAGGTCAAAGTGTTGTCCTTCACGGGGACCAAGACCAGTTTGAGCATGAAGGTAGGTGAGATGTCCAGCCTGTTACCACATCTGATGGCCCAGGACACACAAGACGACAGGCAAGTGAGCTCGTTTCATTTTTTGTGCCTTAGGATGTGGATCAAGAGACTGGGGAAGATTTAAACCCAAATCGACGACGAAATCTTGTAGGGGAGACCAACGAGGAGACTTCCATGAGGAATCCGGACAGACCCACTCACCTCTCCCTCGTCAGTGCCCCTGAAGTAGAGGATGACTCGCTGGAGCGCAAGCGCCTTACCCGCATCTCTGACCCAGAGAAGTGGGAGATCAAACAGGTTGGGGCCATTCGCTTTCATAGCCACGTAGCCATTCAGTATGTAGCATGGTGGTTAAGAGTGTGGGCCCTGGAGCTTGATGGCCTGGGTGACTTCTGGCCACTTACTGGCTGTGTGATTCTAAGCCAAGTTATTCTCCCTCCTTGTGCCTCAGTATGCTTTTCTGTAAAAACAGCTAGTGGTGGACTTGTGGAGACTTGATCTGCAGGGATGTCATAGTTATTGAAACCAAGTACCTCCTAAGAGTTAAACTCAATTGAACTTAACTTTTTTGATTCATTATCATTCTTTTGGTATTTATCTGTGTTGATTTTTATATTGTATTTCACTCATTTTCATTGCTATAGAGTGCTATAGAGTGTTGTTTTTTTTTTCTCTATTAAAATTTACTTTTAATAGAAGTAAAACTCCTAGGTTAGTGCCTGCATATATGGTAATGCTATGTAAATTTTTGTTCTTGTTTTTAGCATTCACCAGTAAATATCAGAACCTCGGGTGTCCTAGGTACTATGTAGATCTTAGGGCTACAAAGACATGGTTCCTGCCTTTGAGAAACTCCCAAGTCCAGTGGAGGAGACAAATTGAAACAAAAAATTGTGAAGGTTTACATATTACATAAGGAGTGTGTAGAATGCTATGGAACCAAGGAAAGGAGCAGAATTAGCAATAACTCTTCTGGGGAAGAGTCACTGGAGCCAGGCTTTTTGGCACCATGTTGTCTTGTCCCCCAAGAATGGGATTTATGATTGAGGTTCTGCAATCCTGGGTTAGAAGAGAAGAAAAACCTTAGTTTTCTACATGAAACCTCTGTATGAATTCGCCTACAAAAGAAGAGTTTTGATCTTAGCAAGTTACAAATGCTGCTTTCTGTCCTTTGGCTAGATGATTGCTGCTAATGTTCTTTCCAAAGAAGAGTTTCCAGACTTTGATGAAGAGACTGGCATTCTTCCTAAAGTGGATGATGAAGAAGGTAACTAGCCACTGGGATTGAGCAGGACAGTGGATTGGGAGGAAAGTTGAGCTATTGGACAAGGTGGTTTATTTGTAGATTAATCCAGTGGTTCTGAATCATTTGTTCAGGACAAGGGTCTCTCCCTGATGGAAGCAAAATTATTCATGTTTGTGGCAAACATTTGTATATTATTATGGTTGGTACTTATAATAAGTTTTAAAGATAGAAAATGTTAAATTATATTTTGAGGATTAAATTTGATCTCATGTTCTTAGTAATTGTTCTGAAAACCCTGGATCTACTTTCAGGAACTCTGAGTTGCCCTAGAAACAATTTTTAACTCAATTTATTAACAATTTTAAAAAATTGTGACAAATTCTGTAATGGAACAGATATAACTTATATAACAATAGTAAATGAGCACCTGCTAAATGAATGTCTACACACCCACCTACCAGTAGAGCTTTACCAGCACCTTTGAACCCCTACATGCCTTCCTCTGTGCATCCACCCTCTTAAATTTTGTGTTACTCATTTCCTCATTCTCACATTTTACTATCTATATATTTGTCCCTAAACATTCGTTTGTTCTTTTTTTTAAATTTGATAAATCTTTATTGTTCAGATTATTACAATGTCCCCCCCCCCCCATAGCTCCCCTCAACCTGGTACCCATCCCACCCTCTGCCTTTACCTCCCCACCCCCACTGTCCTCATCCATAGGTGTACGATTTTTGTCCAGTCTCTTCTTGCATCTCCCAAACACCTTTCCCCCCAAGAATTGTCAGTCCATTTTCTTTCTATGCCCCTGATTCTATTATATTCACCAGTTTATGCTGATCATCAGATTTTTAATTCACTTGATTTTTAGATTCACTTGTTGATAGATGTCTATTTGTTATTCATAATTTTTATCTTTACCTTTTTCTTCTTCTTCCTCTTCTTGAAGAATACCTTTCAGCATTTCATATAATACTGGTTTGTCGGTGATGAACTCCTTTAGCTTTTTCTTATCTTTGAAGCACTTTATCTGATCTTCAATTCTGAGCAATAGGTTTGCTGGGTAGAGTAATCTTGGTTGTAGGTTCCTGTTATTCATAGTTTGAATATTTCTTGCCATTCCCATCTGGCCTGCATAGTTTCTGTTGAGAAATCCGCTGACAATCTTATAGGTGGTCTCTTATAGGTAACTGTTTATCTCTTGCTGCTTTTAATATTCTCCCTTTATCTTTTGCTCTTGACATTTTAATTATGATGTGTCTTGGTGTGGTCCTCTTTGGATTCCTTTTGTTTGGGGTTCAGTGAACTTCCTGGACTTTTAAGTTTATTTCTTTCACCAGGTGGGAGAAGTTTTCAGTCACTATTTCTTCAAATAGGTTTTCAGTATCTTGCGCTCTCTCTTTTTCTGGCACCCCCATAATTTGGATGTTTGTATGCTTGAGGTTGTCCCAGAGGCTCCTTACACTATCTTCAATTTTTTGGATTCTTTTTGCTTCTTGCTTTTCCGGCTGAATGATTTTTGCTTCTTTGTATTTCAAGTCTTTGACTTGATTCTTGTGGTCCTCTAGTCTGCTCTTAGGTCTCTGTATAATATTTCTTATTTCAGTCAGTGTATGTTTAATTTCTAGTTGGTCCTTTTTCATATCCTCCAGAGTCTCACTCATATACTCGAGGGTCTCGCTCATATCCTCAAGGGTCTTGTTAAATTTATTGGCCTTTTTTAGGAGCCTCTTGAAAAACCTTATAATCGTGGTTTTGAACTCTATGTCCAGTCGTTTTTTCCCTCCATTTCTTTCACATATGATTTGTTACCTTGTCTTCACATTTTGGCTGCTTTCCTGAGTTGGTTGAGTAGGTGTGTGTGATAGATGTCCTCTAGGGGACAGTGGCTCAGCCTCCCCAGTTACCTGAGGTGAATACTCTTGGTGCACCCCTTTATGGGCAGCACTGTCTTGTTGTAGTTAAGCCTAGATTGTTGCTGGTATCACTAGGAGGGGTTGCCCTCCAGGCCAATTGGCTGTGAGGATCAGCTGTGTTTACACTGGGAGAGCATCTGTGCTCAGCTTGGATGGGGCGGAGTCTCGGGCTGAGCAGGCAGCCTTGGTTTCCCTTCAGCCCTGCCCTAAACGGCTCTCGGGTCTCTGTGCCCTGCGGCAACAGCTGCAGGCACCTCTGAGAAAAAGCTGCCCGGAGCTCTGCCCGCTGCCGAACAGTCTAGTTTCTCCCCAAATGAGTCTGGACACCCAAAGACTCACCCGGAACGGGAAAACAAAGCAGTCCAGTGGTTTGTTTGTTTTTTCCCTCCCGAACAATAGAGCCAGCCATGAGCCCTCTCTGATAGCTCGTGCGCCTCTGCAGCGCCCGAGTTTTAGCTTGCTTCCTCCTTACTGTCCAATTTCACCCCATATGGGTCTGGGTTCCCTGAGACTCGTCCGGAACTGGGGCTCTGTGCAGTGGGATGCCTTTGTCTCCCTCCTTGTTCGAGAAAACCAGGTGGGTTTGCAGTGCCCACCCCATTCGCTCGCGCACAACTCCGCACTCGCACAGCTCCGCACTCTGACTCCGTGCGTATCCTCAACTCTGCCCTCTGCAGCTCCCCAGAGTCTCAGTGTCCTTTTATCTTTCCTTCTGTCTGTGGAATGTCCACTCAGCCAGCCCTCTGGTGGTGCTGAATGATGTCCGTTTTGTTTTTTAATTGTAGTTTTGAAATTGTTGTATGGGGCAGCAGTATGGGTGTTTACCTATTCATTTGTTCTTGAACTTAATTTTTTTGATTCATTATTATTCTTTTGGTACTTACCTATGTTGATTTTTAGTTATATTTCGTTCATTTTCATTGCTAAAGAGTGTTGCTCTATCTAAATTTACCATAATTTATCTATTTTACTTCTGATGGGCATATGGGCTGTTTCTGGTCTTCATTTACCTTTATGAATAATACTATTATAAAATTCCTATACTTGTCTCTTGCTGCACGTATTCAAGACCTTCTCTTTTTTCCTAAATATAGAGAAGAATTACTGGGTGGTAGGAAATGTACATGTTCAACTTTATCAGCAGTCCAAATTGTTTTCTAAAGTTTTTGTATCAATTTACGTTTCTAACGTGAGTGTGACTGAGTTGTTCTTGCTCCACATTTTTTAAAAAAAGTATTTTTTTAAAATGGATTTCAGAGAGGAAGGCAGAGGGAGAGAGAGAGATGGACATATCAATGATGAGAGAGAATCACTGATCATCTGCCTTTTGCATGCGCCCCACTGGGGATCGAGCCCACAATTGGGCATGTGCCCTTGATTGGAATCGAACTTGGGACTCTTCAGTTCATAGGCTGATGCTCTATCCACTGAGCCAAACCAACAGGGTCCTATGGTTCCACGTTCTTGCCAACTTTTGGTATTGTCCCTTTGTCCAACTTAATTCTTTCTTTTTTGTGTGTGTCCAACTCTATTGTGGGTTAAGAGTAAATTCTATAATTAAGTTGGATGGCAAGTATCTTAGTACCATCTAGAAGAATATCAGAGCAGCATTTTCCACAGGCTTACTGTCTTTTGAAAGTAGCTCTGGTTAGTCCTTGGCTGGGAGCACAAATGCCCTAGAAGTGGCTGGAGACCTGGGGTAACAAGACACCTGGGTATGGTTTTACTTGCATTTTTGTCCTTTTGACCTTGAGAGACACATTTGGTAATGATTGCTGGTGCATATGGAAATTAATTCTTTTGATGAAAATGGTTGGTCACTTCTCTTTTTTGTTTTTGACTAATTCTTCTTTTTGGGGGACCTATAGATGAGGACCTTGAGATCGAACTGGTTGAGGAAGAACCTCCCTTCCTGAGAGGGCACACCAAGCAAAGCATGGACATGAGCCCTATTAAAATTGTTAAGGTGAGAAACGCTGGGACTCTGATCTGGACTTGTCAAGTGAACTTCTTTCTTAATGTATCAATTCAGTTTTTCACAACAGTTTATTAATCTGTATAAGGAGAACTCAGGCCACAGGAGGTAGTATTGACTGTTGATTAGGGTTTATAATATTTTTGGTTTTAAAAGGATATTGACCCTGCTTTTGACTTTGTAATTCTTTTATTTTCTTTCTTTCTTTTTTTTTTTTTTTGAGGAAGCAGAGATAAATATGTGTGCTTGATCTACCATAACAGTTATGCCCAGGCCTTAGGGCTTGAATTATAACTTTGCATAGTCAAAGGCAATTTGGAAGGCTTCACTTGCTGTTGGCCCCTAACTTAAAGCTATTAGCACTGGGCGTTGTGGCCTATCTGTCAGGAAAAGAATTCATGGAACAGTTTAGATAAAATTTTAGATTTGGAAATGGGTTTTCTTAAAGGTCTCTCAGCCCAGCCACCCATTCAGTGCTTATATTCACCCATGTATCCTTCTGCAGTGTTCCTCTATATGGTCATCTCACATCTGCTTGACGTTGGTGATAGAGAACTCATAGCCCTAAGGAGGCTCATTCTACCTGCAGGTGGATCTGATCATTAGTTCTTTAGGTGGAACTGAAATCTGTCTTCCAAAAGTGTCCACATTGGTCTTCATTTTATTTATTTACTTACTTATTTAAATATATTTCTTTATTGATTTCAGAGAGGAAGAGAGAAGGAGAGAGAGATAGAAGCATCAATGATGAGAGAGTATCATTGATTGGCTGCCTCCTGCATACCCCCTACTGGGGATCAAGCCTGCAAACCGGGCATGTGTCCTTGACTAGAATCAAACCCAGGACCTTCCAATCCGCAGTCAAATGCTCTATCCACTGAGCCAAACCAGCTAGGGCTTTATTCCTTTCTTAAATGTTCTATTTCTCTTGGGGTTCTCAATTTTAAGTCAACATCCGCAATTCCTTCAGTGACTTATTGTTGTCCTTGTTCATTTTCACTGAATTAGCTACACTTTGATGTAGTCTGGTATGTTGATATGGACATTTTTTTTTAGATGGGTCTTATTCTTTAAATTCAAGTGGTTTAACATCTACATTTTATTTCCTGGCCATTTAATGCATGCTGAGATCCCACTCTAATGTTGCTTTGTCGTCTGTTGCATTAGAACCCAGATGGCTCGCTCTCTCAAGCAGCTATGATGCAGAGTGCTTTGGCCAAAGAAAGACGGGAACTCAAGCAAGCCCAGCGGGAAGCCGAGATGGATTCTATTCCCATGGGACTCAACAAACATTGGGTTGATCCTTTGCCTGATGGTAGGACCCTGGGGGAGAGGGGGGGAACTTAAAAAAAATATTTTTGACCCTTTAAAGTATGCTGGGAGGGGCACTGCAAGCACATACCAAAGACTTAGCTTTGTGTTTGGTGATTGGCTTTTTCTTTTAGTTAAAGCTTGTTTTTTAAAACAAATGTTTAAAATACAAAATGTTTTAGTAACCCTGATAAAATTATTAAACTGGCTGAGTTTTTATACTGAATAACTTAAAAATGATACAGCTTTGAAACTTCCCTTTTCATACAATTTTTTGTACAATAAATATTAACTAACTGCTGGATATAGTCAAGACAAGTATTTTGTTAATTTGTGTTAGGCAACTGGGGATACAGCTGCTTTGGTGAGACAACTTAATAGGGAAGATAATATTTATCAAATAATTACCAAATAACTAACGAAATCCTGACCAGTGCTATATGAAGAAGTACAGATAGTGTAGTTGGCTGCAGTGGGTCACTTCTCTGGGAAAGTCTGTTAAAGGGGGCTAGGGAGTGTGTTCTAGGTTGAGGACTAGCCTGTGCTGAGGCTGTGAGGTGGGAAAGAAGGCCTATGTGGCTGGAATACAGACAGTAATGGGTGAGTGGTGGGGGATGAAGTGGGGAGGCCAGGACTCAGGTAAATGATATTAGGAATTGGGGCTCAATTCTGAAGTTCACTGGGAAATGTTGCATAGTTGTTGTTGTTTTTTTTTTAAATATATTTTTAAAATTGATTTCAGAAAGGAAGGAGGGGGAGGGGGAGAGAAACATCAATGATGAGAGAGAATCATTGATTGGCTGCCTCCTGCATACCCCTACAGAGGATCGAGCCTACAACCCAGGCATGTGCCCTTGACTGGAATTGAACCTGGAACCCTTCAGTCCATAGGCCAACAGTCTATCCACTGAGCCAAAGCAGCTAGGTCTGTGCATAGTTCTAAGTAGGAGTGTGGCATGATCAAATGCATTTCTAAAGAATTTTGAGGGTGCCCTGAAGAATGGCAGGAATAGACACTGCTATAAAATAGGAGTCTTTTATAATACTAGTTCATAGGGGATAGGATGGTGGCTTGAACACCGAACTAACAGAGAGGAGAGATTTCCTGGAGAAATCTGATTTGTTGAATGTGGAGGAGGGGACAGTGGGGTAGCTTGAAGACAATATTAAGTTACTTGTTTCCTTTACAGCGGAAGGCAGGCAGATTGCTGCCAACATGAGGGGTATTGGGATGATGCCCAATGACATCCCCGAGTGGAAGAAGCATGCCTTTGGGGGCAACAAAGCTTCTTATGGAAAAAAGACCCAGATGTCAATCCTTGAGCAGAGAGAGAGCCTGCCCATCTACAAACTGAAGGAGCAGCTGGTCCAGGTGAGAAGCCCCTCTATGATATAATGGTCTGGGAATAAGATGACATGTTTTAATTGAAATTAACTGGACAGGTATTTGAAATGACTTTTCCAAAGGGGATAGGAAAAAATCCAGAACATTGCCAAGTGTTTTTTTTTTTTTTAATTGATTTTAGAGAGGAAGGGAGAGGGAGAGACCGAAACATCAATGATGAGAGAAAATCTCATTGATTGGTTGCCTCTTGCATCCCCCCTATTGGGAATTGAGCCCACAACCCAGACATGTAATCTTACATCCTGGTTGTAATCTTACCATATGTCTACTTTGTATATGTTTTTTTCTCCTTTAGTGTTAAGACATATGCATTCATTATTTCACTCCAGAGTAATGTGTGGCAAGTTTTAATGACCTTATTTGTATTCTGTTGACTTTCAGGCTGTCCATGACAATCAGATCCTGATTGTTATCGGAGAGACGGGATCTGGGAAAACAACTCAGATCACCCAGTATCTGGCCGAGGCGGGCTACACTTCCAGGGGCAAGATTGGATGTACGCAGCCCAGAAGAGTGGCAGCCATGTCAGTGGCCAAAAGAGTGTCAGAGGAGTTTGGTTGTTGCTTAGGCCAAGAGGTAAGTGGATAGTGAAGCTGTTTGGTAAAATCTCTGAAGAAAGGGTAAGGCCAGGTCTCAGATCTCTCTCTATAAAGTGGGAATAAATGCAACCTTTTTTCAGGTTTCTCCTGAGGGAGAGAGGTTCTTCTTGTCATCATTGATATGTTTAGGATCAAGTCTAAGGTTGATTTTACTATGAGGAAATCACCATGCGTCTTGGTTAAATTCTAGTCTATCAAGATTACGGTAAAGGAGAACCAAGATGGCGGCATAGGTAAAACACCTATCTTGCCGTCATACTCAACAATTTTAATACTACAACTTAACGAAAGAACAAACACCTTCCAGAATCACCAGAAAGCTGGCCGAGTGAAAATTCCACAAATAAAAGTGAAAATAAGACACTGTGACTCGGAGGAGCGGCGGCGGACAGCGTTGAAAGATTCGCGCAGAGAGAGGTTTGGAGCACGCGCCAGCGGAGAAGGTGGGCGGCTGCAAACCGGCCAGTTTTCTTGAACGGGGAGACAAAGACGTCCCACTGGACTGATTCTCCAGCTTTGGGTGAAGTCCAGGGAACCCACTATCACACGGGGTGAAAACTGGACAGTGGGAGGGCACGCCGAAACTCGGGCGCTGCAGGGATCTCCCGGCTTGTGGAGAAGGCAGCTTGTGCGAACAGCTCTGCTGTGTGACGGCGCAGAGAGCGATCTGCGACTTGCTTTCTCATTTGGAAAACCATCAGACTGCTTTGTTTTACGACCCTGGGTGAGACATTGGGTGTGCAGAGTCATTTGGGGAGAGTCTGAATTCCCCGGCAGCCAGTGGAGCTCGGCAGCGGCTCTCTCTCAGAGGTGTTGGCAGCCATTGCCCCCGGCACAGAGTCCCTGGGGCCGCATAGGGCGGAGCTAACGCTGTCTGCTTGGCCCGGAGACTCCACCCATCCAACCTGAGCACAGCTGAACTTCACAGACAATTGGCCTGGAGGTCAACCCCTCCAAGTGCTAACAACGATTAACCTGAGCTTAACTTCAGCAAGACTGTGCAACCCATATCCACCTCAGGTAACTGGAGAGGCTGAGCCACTGTCCCTAGTAGGAAGTCTACCACACAAAGCTAATTGACCAACTCAGGGAAGCAGCCACCATGCAGAGACATGGAAAGAAATCAGATGTGAAAGAAATGGAGGAAAAAAAAACGACTGGACATGGAATTCAAAACCACGGTGTTAGGGTTTTTCAAGAGGCTTCAACAAAAGGTTGAGGCCTATAAGGAATTAAGCAAGACTGCAAAGGAAATGAATGAGTCCTACAAGGAAATGAACGAGACCCTCAAGGATATGAATGAGACCTGCAAGGAAATGATCAAGACCAATGTGGAAATGAAGGAGACTCTCAAGGATATAAAAGAGACTTTCAAGGATATGAAAAAGGACCAACCAGAAATTAAGCATACACTGACTGAAATAAAAAATATACAAAGACCTAAAAGTGCTCTGGAGCACACCAAGAACCAAGTTAAAGATTTGAAATACAAGGAGGTAAAATCCACTCAGCTGAAAAAGCAAGAAACCAAAAAAATCCAAAAAATTGAAGATAGTGTAAGGGGCCTCTGGGACAACCTCAAGCATACCAACATCCGAATTATAGGGGTGCCAGAAAAAGAGAGCAAGACAATGAAAACCTATTTGAAGAAATAGTGACCGAAAACTTCCCACACCTGGTGAAAGAAATTGACTTAGGAGTCCAAGAAGCGCACCGAACCCCAATATATAGGAACCCTAAGAGGACCACACCAAGGCACATCATAATTAAAATGCCAAGAGCAAAAGACAAAGAGAATATTAAAAGCAGCAAGAGAGAAACAGATGGTTACCTATAAGGGAGCACCCATACGGTTGTCAGATTTCTCAACAGAAACGATGCAGGCCTGACGGGAGTGGCAAGAAATATTCAAAGTGATGAACAGCAAGAATCTACAACCAAGATTACTCTATCCAGCAAAGCTATCATGCAGAATTGAAGGTCAGATGAAGTGCTTCGCAGATAAGAAAAAGCTAAAGGAGTTCATCACCACCAAACCAATGTTATATGAAATGCTGAAAGATATTCTTTAAGAAGAGGAAGAAGAAAAAGATAAAAGTGTAAATTAGGAACAACAAATACACATCTATCAACAAAAGAATCTAAAAATGAAGTGAATTAATAAGCTGATGAACAGGATAAACTGGTGAATGTAACAGAATCCCGGACATAGAGAGGGAATAGACTGACAACTCTTGGGGAGAAAGGGGGTGTGGGAAGTGCAGCAAGAGACTGGACAAAAATCATGCAACTATGGGAGAGGACAGTGGAGGGGGGTGAGGGCGGAGGGTGGGATGGGTACCAGGTGGAGGGGAGCTATAGGGGGGAAAAAAAGGAACAATTTAATTAATATACTGAACAATAAAGATTAAAAAAAAAGATTACGGTAAAGGTTTGACTGGGCTGAAACCTTGCCTGGTGATTACATGAAGGAGAGATTTGTGTCTAAAATTTTGAACTTCTGCTGCAGGTGGGCTATACCATTCGATTTGAGGACTGTACCAGCCCGGAAACAGTCATTAAGTACATGACAGACGGGATGTTGCTCCGAGAGTGCCTGATTGACCCTGACCTCACGCAGTATGCGATCATCATGTTGGATGAGGCGCATGAGAGAACAATTCACACTGACGTGCTTTTTGGATTGTTGAAGAAGGTAACTGGGTACGCTTTGGTGACCCTCCTAGCTGTTGAGAACTGAATTCTGGGGATTTGAGTACTTGTGTCTTTTTGGGTAGTCTTAAAAAATTTTTTTTAAACTTAAAAAACTTTTTAAAATTGATTTTAGAGAGAGTAAGATAGAGGGGGAGAGAGATACAAAGTTAAATGATGAAAGAATCATTAATCAGCTGCCTCCTCCTGGGGATTGAGCTCATAACCCGGGCATGTGCCCTGACTGGGAATTGAACCATGACCTCCTGGTTCATAGGTTGATATTCAACCACTGATCACACCGGCCGGGCAGGCCAGTCCTTTTTAGTAAGCCATATCACATTTCCCTTTAGACAGTTCAGAAGCGGCAGGACATGAAGCTGATTGTCACCTCAGCTACCTTGGATGCAGTGAAGTTTTCTCAGTACTTCTATGAAGCTCCCATCTTCACCATCCCTGGGCGAACATATCCAGTGGAAATACTGTACACAAAGGAACCCGAGACAGATTATCTGGATGCCAGCTTGATCACCGTCATGCAGATCCATTTAACAGAACCACCAGGTAGGGGAAAGAGGATTTTTTCCTCTGGGGCCGAAAGTCAATGTGGTTATCTTTTCCATTCAGTTTTCTAAAAATGCCTTTTATCTTATTTTATTATTATTATTTTTAAAAAATACATTTTATTGATTTTTCACAGAGAAGAAGGAGAGGGATAGAAAGTCAGAAACACTGATGAGAGAGAAACATCAATCGGCTGCCTCTTGCACACTCCCACTGGGATATATGCCCTTGACTGGAATCGAACCCAGGATCTTTCAATCTGCAGGCCGATGCTCTGTCCACTGAACCAAACCAGTTTTGGCTAAAAATGCCTTTTAAATATTATGTCAGGCTTACCTGTTTGAAATGGTGGTGGTAAAAATAGAAATAAGATTGGTGTGCAGGGTTTAATGCACCTATTTAAACATAGACACGAATTACAAATAAGTAAACAATAAACAGACGGATAAAAACCTCTTTATTAGAGGTTGGAATTTGAGTGTGTTTTCTGTTAATGTCACTATGGGCTTTGGATAGAAGACACACACGAGGAATAAATCAATGCCCTGTCCTCTCCAGGTGACATCCTGGTCTTCCTGACGGGCCAGGAGGAGATCGACACAGCCTGTGAGATCCTGTATGAAAGAATGAAGTCCCTGGGACCGGATGTTCCAGAGTTGATTATCCTCCCCGTGTACTCTGCTCTTCCCAGTGAGATGCAGACCCGGATCTTTGACCCAGCTCCACCTGGCAGCAGAAAGGTAACCCTGGGCAGAAATGAAGCTCCCCTGTGCTAGCCCTAATGGGGATTGCTTAGGTATATGTAAGTCTTGTTTATTATGTTTTAGAGACTGCTCCAGTCAGTTTGTTAAGGAATGTGGGTTTCGTATGTGATCTCTGCTTATCTTCTCTTTTTCACTGGACAAATATTTTTTGAGCATCTTTCAGGCTTTGGGGTAAAACCAGGGTGGGCAGTTTGAAGACAGGCCTTGCTCTACTGTGAGGCATCCACCAGCAGACATGCCTTAACATAGTGTGAAAGTGCTACTGGTGCTCTGGGTACCCAGAGTGGGAGTACCCAACCTGTACTTCCATACAGGAAGTAAGGGTCCAAGCTAGTCTTAAAGAACACATGGCTGTTCATCTAAGCAAGACGAGCGGGAGGACAGGTGTTTGAGTAGACAGCATGGCCTGTGACAGCCTAGAGGCAAGAGAGTGTGGGCATTTCAGGGAGCTGTGTAGTTCCAGTAGTTGGAACTGACTACATGTGCGCGTGTGCATGAGGTGATAGGAAAGGAGAGAGATGGATTTTTAAAAAATAATAACTTTATTGAAATATAATCTTCATACTATAAAGTTCTTTAAAGTATATAATTCAATGATTTTTAGTATATTCACAGAATTGTGCACTCATTAATTACCATTTTTAATGGCAATTAATCATTAATCACTACAATTTTAGAACAGTTTTATCAGCTCACAGCCTCCCCCTCCAAAAGAAAACACACACACACTTTTGTATCCTTTAGCAATCACCGTCTGTTCACCTCTCAGCCTCTGGAAGCCAATAACAGTTTTTTGTCTCTCTGATTTTACCTATTCTGAGTGTTTCATGTAAGTAGGATCATATAATATGTGGTTTTTGGTAAGTAGCTTCTTTGAGGTAGCTAGCATGTTTTCAAAGTTCACCCATGTTCTAGTATGTATAAGTACTTCATTTATTTTTATTCCCAAATACTCTATTTAATAAAAGCCTCATATGCTAAGTGTCCAGTCATCTGCTCTTCTGTTCAATCAAAGTGTAATATGCTAATGATATGCTAAGGCTGCTCAACTGCTCACTATGACGTGCACTGACCACCAGGGAGCATACAGCTGACCAGTCCACCACTTGCTATGATGTGCACTGACCAGCAGGGGGCAGATGCTTCAACTGGTAGGTTAGCTTGCTGCTGGGGTCCCGCCAGTTGGGACTGAGTGCTGAGCTAGACAAGCTGGACATGCCCTGGAGCCCTCCTGTAGTCCTTCCCGGGCCAACCTCCCATGTTTCTCCCTGGCCCCAGTCTTGCAATGTTTGGGTCCTTCGGCCTGGCCTGTGCCCTTTCGCAATCTGGGACCCCTCAGGGAATATTGGAGAGCTGGTTTGGGCCCTATCCCTCAGGCCAGGCCAAGAGACCCCACTGGTGCATGAATTTGTGCGTTGGGCCTCTAGTTGTAGAATATCATTCTATATCCAAAATATGGTTGTACCACATTTTGTTTATCCATTCATCAGTTGATGGATTTGGGTTGTTGCCACATTTTAGCTAATATGAGTAATGCTGCTATGAACATTTGTTTACAAGTTTTTGTATGGAGATATGTTTTCATTTCCTTAGGAACGGGAAAACAGATGGATTTGGAAAACATTAAAGAGTTAGACTGGACAAGACATAGTGGGTGTCTTGAGTGTAGGGGAGAAGGGCAGGGGAGAAGTCAGGAATGACTCCCAGGTTTCTGGTTTGGGCAGCTGGATGTATGATGGTGCTGAGAAGGGAAACATGGAAGAGGAGCAGGTTTGGGGGAAAGATTGTGATTTCTTCTCTGTTCTGATCCTGATGATTAGACTTTTTTTTTTTGAGAGGGCTTCTGCAGCTCTGTGGCAGGTAGAAGCCTCTCAGGGCCGGTAGGTGCTGGCATGATTTGAGATGTTCTGGTGCCTCTTAGCAATGATTTTTCCAAGCAATTGTGTTTTATTAGCTGAACCTCTGGGTGGAAGAGCAGTGGCAGTGCCAAGCTGAGACCAATAATTTTCTAGATCACGTATACTGCTGCATACACACAAACTGAAATTCCTCTGCTGCCTCATGGTTCATTTTATGATTAGGAAGAAGAAAAAACTCCCTCTTGTTCCACATACACAAACAGCCCATTTTGTAGTCCAGATGTCCCCGTGGGGGGAGAAAAATCTCATTTTTCCCTGGCACATGTGATGCCAGGAAATCTGTGCTTTCCCAGGGTGCTAGAAAATTAAAATTGTAGTAATCAACATTGGATCTAGAAAATGAGATATGTAGCCATTTGCATCAAATGAAATTGGCTTTGAGTAGCCTTTGCTTTTTCCTATTCCACTTTTCCTCTCAGGTACGCACCCCCCTTCCAATCCCAAGCTAACCCTTAAAAGTAAGGCACCTCCCCTTTTGAAGCCAAACTGAGATTAAGTGCTCTCTAATCCTGTAGAGAGGGAGTTTACCACACACTCCTTTGGGAAGATGTTTGAGTTCAGAAGTCCTACTTCCTACCTCTTTAAAGTATACAGCTCAGGGTGAACCTGGTTAGCTCAGTCCAGCTGTGTCCCCTTCATCTGCAGGTTGTGATTGCCACCAACATCGCAGAGACATCACTGACTATTGACGGCATCTACTATGTGGTGGATCCTGGATTTGTGAAGCAGAAAGTTTACAATTCCAAGACCGGGATCGACCAGCTCGTGGTGACTCCTATTTCTCAGGTATGGCAGCTTCTACCAACAGCTTTCCTGAAAATCCTGGTCAGTCCATTTCTGACATTTTTTTATGGTTTTGTATTTTGAACTTTATTTTTTCAAAGATGAACTTTTAAGGTCCTGGGTGCTTTCGTGAGATAAGAAAGATTTTGTGTTGTTTGTTTTTAATCTTTAGAATAGTATTTCAACATTAAAAAGCCTCATAAATTTGAACTTAAAATTAAGTTTGATTATCTAATATGGGTAGTAAGAACCTATTTTGAAAGTACTGAACTTAGCCAGAGATATCTGAGATAGTAACAGTTCATGAGATGATAATGTGTTTTTTGGTAATTATGGAATAATTTCCTACCTAAATTATATTTCAAAATGAATAATCTGATTATCCTTTTTGAGGGCAGTTTGACCACAATGTAGTCAACATTTTAAAAAACATCTCTTGCCGAAACTGGTTTGGTTCAGTGGATAGAGCGTTGGCCTGCGGACTGAAGGGTCCTGGGTTCAATTCCGGTCAAGGGCATGTACCGTGGCTGTGGGCACATCCCCAATGGGGGGTGTGCAGGAGGTGACTGATCAATGTTTCTCTCTCATCAATGTTTCTGACTTTCTATCCCTCTCCCTTCCTCTCTGTAAAAAAATAAAAAATATATATAAATTATCTCTTTAACCTAATAGTTCCAATATATCTGAAAGTTAAGAATGGTTAAATACATACCTAAAGGTAATGCAAAAGGATGTTCGCTGAATGACTGTTTATATTAAAAGAAACTGGAAAATTCTCTCCAAGGGAAGTAGTTTAATAAAATATGGTATATCCATGCCATGGAATGTGATATGGCATTAACATGGTGGTGTGTATCTATATTTAATGACATAAACATATAACTATGATATATTATTTGAAAGAAGTGAGCTACAAAATAGCAGTAGTAGTATAATCCAATTTTTGTTTAAAAATAGATGATGAGCACTTGTGCACAGTGTATGTGAACCTGCCTGAAAGCATATAGTTGAAATGTTAGTTGACGTTATTTTTCAGTGGTGCTGCTGGTTACTATGCTAATGGGTGAAGTACTTTTTTTTTCTTTACACTTAAAAAAAATGTTTTTATTGATTTCAGAGAGGAAGGGAGAGGTAGAGATAGAAACATCAATGATGAGAATCATTGATTGGCTGTCTCTTGCATACCCTCTACTGGGGATTGAGCCTACAGCCCAGAATCAAACCCGGGACCCTTAAGTTCACAGGCTGACACTCCATCCAGCTAGGGCCATCCGGCTATTTTCATTTTGCAACTCCAGTAATAGTAGCTAACACTTGCAGGGTACTTACTAAGTGCCTTACCAGGCACTGTCCTAGGTGCTTTCACTTACATGAACAGATTGCATTCTTGTATCAATACTTTGAGGTAGATATTATTACTATACTCATTTCTCAGATGAGACCGAGACACAGAGGGGTTAAGGTCACACAGCTGGTGGAGCCAGGATTTGAGCCTGGGCAGTCTGTGGTGTGCTCTATACCACTTCTCGGGGTGGTGCAGGCGACACACTGAGATCGAGAAATTGTTACACTTGCCCTCTCTCATTTGGAGAGACATCTTAGAATGCTATGGAGTCTGCCACCTAGTGTGGTTGCTGACTGCCTTTGTGTGGTTAGTGACCTTTCATACTACATCCTTTGTTTGGAGCTGACGTCGTAATTTGTAAATCCTGTTACCATTTGTAAGACAGGTGGTTTTATCAAAAAATGGGCCCCTTCAGTTTGCTATTCAATGTTTCCTATTTTAAAATACATTTTTATTGACTTTAGAGAGCAAGGAAGGGAGATGGATAGAGAGAGAGAAACATTGATGAGAGAGAAAAATCGATCATCTACCTTCTGCATGCCCCCCACCGGGGATCAAGCCCACAACCTGGGCATGTGCCCTAACCAGTAATTAAACCAGAGAACTCTTGGTTCATGGGTTGATGCTCAATCAATTGAGTCACACTGGCCAGGCCATATCTATATTTTTTAAATTAAAAAATTAGCACTCCTCTCCCCTAAGTACAGAAGTAATATTACATTATTTCTGAGAAATATAAAACATTTTAAATTACCCATAATCCTACTACTACTGTCATAATTTTGCATTTTTCTTATACACACCTTTTTTTGTATTTGTTGATTTCATGATTGTAATTCCAATACTCTAGTAAGTATGTTTTGTATATTTTTGTTTAAGTATTTAATTTTCCTGGTTACTAAGGAAATACATGTTCAATATTGGGTATTGATAAGTAAAGAAGATAGGACCCCCCTCTGCAAGCCTGCTGTCCGTTAGCCACAGTTAACGCTTCAGGATATTTTTCCCTAGCTTTTTCCTTCTGGTACTTTATACTAGATCATAAAGATTTTTTTTACAAAATCAGTATTATATTATTTGTAACTTGCTTTTTCACCTATGTGAGTGAACATTTACTTCTGGCATTGAGAATATTAAACCTGATTTTTAAAATGGTCATAGTCACCCTGACCAGTTTGGCTCAGTGGATAGAGTGTCATCCTGTGGACTCAAGGGTCCCAGGTTTGATTCCAGTCAAGGGCATGTACCTTGGTTGCGGGCACATCCTCGGTGGGGAGTGAGCAAGAGGCAGCTGATCGATGTTTCTCTCTCATCGATGTTTCTAACTTTCTGTCCCTCTCCCTTCCTCTCTGTAGCAAAGTCAATAAAATATTTAATAAAATAAAATAAAATAAAATGGCCATAGTCATCATTGGTATATTAACTATTTTAGTTCACTTACATTTTTGTCACCTTGTTTTATACTTTGTCTTTTATATTGTGCCACACTATTTTGAAGGTATATTTCTGTGATCTTTATAATATTTCTTCTATTCTCCTTGTCTATATTTGCCTCACTTGAACAAACTTTCCTGAAATGTTGAATATTGAAGAGAGGATGATAATAACATTGGTAGTCTTGGAAATGGTCCTAAAGGAAGTGAAATAAACCCCATTTTGAATTTTTGCCAGTAGTTAAGTACCCCTCTTTTAACAGATTTCCTGGGTAAGGCTGTTAGATGATGTTTAACAGATATGTCACTTTTATATGCTCACTCCTCTAGGCTCAGGCAAAGCAACGAGCTGGCAGAGCTGGAAGAACAGGCCCAGGGAAGTGTTACAGGCTGTACACAGAACGAGCCTACCGGGATGAAATGCTGACCACCAATGTGCCGGAAATCCAGAGAACCAACTTAGCAAGCACAGTGCTCTCGCTCAAGGTAGAAATCACTGTCTTGCTAGATTGGGTTGGTGGGACAGTCCAATGCTGTGGCCTTAGTAAATTAATCTCAGTCTTATGAACCTCGTTAAATACTTTAGTACCCCCAAAGAACCTTGCCCTTTGAGTGAAATGCAAATGGCTGTGATCACAGCCTTTGCACTGTGGGTTTGGGGCTAAGCTGGCATGCTTGCTGTGAACACACATTTTTTTTTTCCTTAGCATACTAACCAGCAGAATGTTTGCTTGTAAAAGATTTTAGGAGTAGTTTCTAAAAGGATATTAGAAAAATCTAATCAGTGCCAAACTATGGACAAACATACTTCCTTCATCCCTTTAACTTTCAGATTCAATTCTGTTCTTTTAGAGCGGAAGCAAACCTCCCAGTCCAAAAACTTTGCAGAGGGAGCTATCAGTGGAGGTTTCAGACTGGCTCTCTGGGGGCTTGGTGTTCATTCTGAATCATTGCTCTTCCTCTCTCAGGCCCCAGTGAGGACCTTCATTCTCCTCTGGCAGGGGAGCCACAGGAGTAATTTTCCAGATGATGGCACACCTCCAGCCCCCAACACAGATGCTACCCTGGAGGCCTGGCACTTTGCTGGTGCAGACGGCTCTGTTGTAATTTATTATTCATTCCCTGTGAGAGAGGCTAAAACAGAGCTCCAGAGAAAAACTTGCTCCAATCTCTGGAGTGAGAACAGAGGCATGTGTGGCTCAGACTTCTGCTCCAGGCTGTGTGTTCTTAACAGATTGACCTGCGAGGTCCTCTATTCTGTATTCTCCTCTCCAAAGGGAGTGCTATTAATAGTATCTGTAGTGGAGATAAACGAGATAATTCCAGGTAAAGGCAGTTGGCACATTGCTTACTGATTGCTAACATAATTTCTGACAGTCGTTGTTCATACAATAAACATTTATTGGAACACCTGCTGTGTTTACGGTCACAATCAGTTTATAGGAAAGACACAGAAAGCTTAGGTCTTACCGCATCACCCTATGTACACACTTGGTTAATATATCATTCGTTTCTTTTATTCATCAAATTGGGTAACAAATGCATTGATGGCCTGCTCTGTGCCAGACATGGAGCCTTGTATCAGTGTATCTCACCATTGTGAACTCTTTGAGAGTAGGGGTAGTATCTTAGTCATCTTCATATCTCTGCCACTGAGTATGATACATGACACTTCCTAGATACACAGTGGAAATTACGTATGAAAGAGACAGGACAGTCTGGCATATTGTCTTATTTTTTTAAATTATGGTGAAATACATAACACATTACCATTGTTACCTTTTAAAAATGTACAGTTCAGTGGCATTAATTACATGCACAGTGTTGTGCAGCCATCACCACTATCCATTTCCAGAACTTTTCTATCATCCCAAACAGAAACTCTGTACCCATTAAACAACTATCCCTTTTCCCCTCCCTCCAGCCCCTTGTAATCATTATTCTACTTTCTGTTCTTTATGAATTTATTTTATGGAAGTAAAATCAAACAATATTTCTCTTTTTGTATTTGGCTTATTTTACTTAGCATAATGTTTTCAGAATTCATCATGTTGTAGCATGTTTTAAAATTTCATTCCTTTTTAAGGGTGAATAATATTCCATTGTATGTGTATATTATGTGTTGTTGATCCATCATCTATTGATGGATATTTGGGGCGGGGTTTACCTTTTGGCTATTGTGAGTGATGCCACTGAACATCAGTGTACAGTGTCTATTTGAGGCCCTGCTTGCAATTATTTGGGGTATATATCTGGGAGTGGAAGTGCTTGAAGGATATGGAGATTCTATGTTTTACTTATGGAGGAATCACCAAATTGTTTTTCATTCCCAACAGCAATGTATGGGGATTCCTATTTCTCCATATACTTGCCAATACTTATTTTCTGTGTTTTTTTTTTTTTTGGTGTATGTGTTATTTAATAACCATCCTCTTAGTGGTATGAAGTGGAGTTTCATTGTGGTTTTCATTTGCATTTCCCTAATCACTAGTTATGTTGAGTATCTTGTCTTTTTTAAACGTATTTTTATTGATTTCAGAGAGGAAGGGAGAGGGAGAGAGAGATAAAAACATCAATGGTGGGAGAGAATCATTGATCGGCTGCCTACTGCATGCCCCACTGGGGATTCAGTCCACAACCTGGGCATGTGCCCTGACTGGGAACCAATCCGTGACCTCCTGGTTCATAGGTCGATGCTCAAACACTGAGCCATGCTGGCCGGGTGGTTGAATATGTTTTCATGTGCTTCTTGGCCATTTTTATATCTTTGGAGAAATGTCTATTCAGGTCCTTTGCCTGTTTTTTAATTGTTGTCTTTTTGTTGTCGAGTTGTATGTACTGTCATTTTGAGGAGTATTTTTAGTTTCTGAGAAAGTATATGCTTTCTACTAGTTTTGAGTTTTGTATGGCCCAGCCCTAGAGGTTGCTGCTAATCTTGCTGATGGCTTCCTAATTGCAGTTGAAGAAACAGGAGAGAAAGCCAATAAGTAGTCTTTTGTCGCTGGCGAGGCTGACCCTCTCATCACATACTTTCTTCCCTTCCCTTCTAGGCCATGGGCATCAATGACCTTCTGTCCTTTGACTTCATGGATGCCCCACCAATGGAAACCTTGATCACAGCCATGGAGCAACTGTACACACTGGGGGCCCTGGATGATGAGGGCCTGCTTACTCGCCTGGGCCGCAGGGTAAGGGACACACTTAATTTCTGATGCTTTTGGGAAGACCCCCTGTCCAGTCTTCTTTACTCTTTGTTTTGTGCAAAATCAAGCTCTGAGGCTCTGGATAAGTTTTGAGCACAATGCTAGATGCCTGTTTTTATACTGCATTTCCCATTGTTTTATTTTTTTTATTGATTTTTAGGGGGAGGAAGGGGGCGAAAGAGGGAGTCATTGATGCGAGAGAGAAATACTGATCAGCTGCCTCTTGCACATGCCCCGACCAGGATTGAAACAGAAACCTGGTTAAGTGCCCTAACCAGGAATCGAGCCCGCATCCCTTGGGTGCATGGGACAACAATGCTCCAGTTAACTGAGCCACACTAGCCAAGACTTAAGACTGTTTCTTTATAGAAAAATAAATTTTATCCACAGTCAGCTTTACCTTGGGATATATTATTGAGTCTAGTCTTAATTTTAAAAGATGTCTGCAAAATTTCCACCTACTGTAACAGTAGTTATGTTCTTGAAGACGTGTATTTCATTGGGAAATAAAAACAGCAATGTCTTCTGATAGAGAGAGGCATCCCACATCATCATTCTTGGGTAAACCTATGTGGTCTGTTCACCAGTGTCTCACGTTGGCAAGTCCAGATGGAGCTTCCACAGGGAAGCAGTTGTAGTTTCTTCTTCTTCCTCTAGATGGCAGAATTCCCTCTGGAACCAATGCTGTGCAAAATGCTGATCATGTCTGTGCATCTGGGCTGCAGTGAGGAAATGCTGACCATTGTGTCCATGCTGTCTGTGCAGAACGTGTTTTACAGGCCCAAGGTAAGGAGTTCGGACCCACGTTCATATGGAGATGTGGCAAAGCTGAGTGGAATCAGCCACTGCCACTCCAGTGCTTAATGTGGACTAAGCTTAGCAGGGCCACGTAGGGCTTCGTGGAACTGCTGGGTGTTCATTCAGTAGTTGCTGGGCGGAAATAACCTTTCCCTCTGTTTGGCAGGATAAACAAGCCCTCGCTGATCAGAAGAAGGCCAAATTCCACCAAACCGAAGGAGACCATCTCACCCTGTTGGCCGTGTACAATTCTTGGAAAAACAACAAGTTTTCCAACCCATGGTGCTATGAGAACTTCATCCAAGCTCGTTCTCTGCGCCGGGCCCAGGACATTCGCAAGCAGATGTTAGGCATAATGGACAGGTAACATCTGGTGTCTTTTCCCCATGTTTGACTTGAACTTCCTTGAATGTCATGTCTGTTCATCTCTAGATGTACTGTGGAGCTGTAGATTCCTGGCATAACTCTTTTCCTTCAGTTTTCCATTTTTGTCATACTCCTCACCCCTGAAGGGCGGCTGAGAACCACTTCAGAATGTTCCTGAGCGCCCTGGCCAGTGTGCTCAGTGGTTGGAGCATCATCCGGGCACCGAAGGGTTGCGAGTTTGATTTTCAGTAAGGGCACATACCAGGTTGTGGGCTCGATCTCCAGTTGGGGTATGTGTAGGAGGCAGCCAATCCATGTTTCTCACATTGATGTTTCTCCTCTCTCTCTCCCTCTCCCTCTCCCTCTCTCTCTCTCTTTCTCTCTCTCTTCCTCTCTCATATCAAGCAATAAAAAGTTTCTGAGAGGAAGATGATTTTTTTGTTGAAAGAAAGGTCTTTATTTATAAGCATCTGAAACATTACTAATCAAGTTAAATTAAGTCCCTGCCTCTTATTGTGTCCATCTTGTCCACTTGGCAGAGCTGCCCCTTTAGTACTCTTAGGGCTAGAACTGTGGTCAGCAATCTGCGGCTCTTTGGACCCTTGAGGGTGGCTCTTCCACAAAATACCATGGCCTAGGCGAGTCTGTTTTGAAGAAGTGGCGTTAGAAGTTTAAGTTTTAAAAATTTGGCTCTCAAAAAAATTTCATTCATTGTACTGTTGATATTTGGCTCTGCTGACTAATGAGTTTGCTGACCACTGGGCTAGAAGGATCCCGGTGCCTACTCTGGGGACCCGAGATGGGGGTGTTAGGCACCATCATCTTGGAAGATAGAATCTCTGAAAACAGATTTGTCTCACATCTCTGTCTTCTCTTTATTTATTTTCCTGACAGACACAAGCTGGATGTGGTTTCCTGCGGTAAGTCCACAGTCCGAGTGCAAAAGGCCATTTGCAGTGGATTCTTCCGAAATGCTGCCAAGAAAGACCCACAGGAGGGTTACCGGACACTGATCGACCAGCAAGTGGTCTACATCCATCCTTCTAGTGCTCTCTTCAACAGACAGCCGGAATGGTAGGTGGGCAGGTCTGGGAGCTGTTCTGGGCAGAGAGAACCTGTAAATCTATTGGCACTTTGTGTTTGTGCCTTTGGCCCCTTCTACTGCTCCCCCCCCCCCCAGCACTTCCTGTTCTAACACTGCTTATATTTCTAGGGCAGTAGAAGTGTGAATTAGGCATAGTCAGACCCTTTTGAGAGAGAAAAAATCATGGGAATGAGAGGTTGGAAGGATCTTTGAGATCATTTAGTGAGGTGGCTTAAAATTTTTTTTCAAGTAGCACTTTTAAAAAAGTAATCTTACCTATCATAAAATAAAGCGCATTAAAACCATCATGCCGGAGCGGTAGAAGGGTTGCAGGCATGGAGCCTTGCCTGCTTGGCTTTCCCCCATCTCCTTTTTAAAATATATTTTATTGATTTTTTTACAGAGAGGAAGGGAGAGGGATAGAGAGTTAGAAACATCGGTGAGAAAGAAACATCAATCAGCTGCCTCCCCCCTGGGGATGTGCCTGCAACCAAGGTACATGCCCTTGACTGGAATCAAACATGGGATCCTTCAGTCCGTAGACTGACACTCTATCCCCTGAGCCACACCGGTCAGGGCTCCCCCATCTCCTTGTGGCAGTTCCTGAGGCTCCTCTTCAAGGCCCTGGAGCTCTGTGGAGACAGCCTGAAAACCACCGTCCGACTTCACAGAGCAGGAAACGGGGCCAGAGAAGTGGTGTGATCCCCTCTGCCCATGACTAGTTGGAGCCAGAGCCAGTCTAGAACACATGATTCTGACAGCTTTCTTGTGGTTGAGGTGTGCAGCCTCCTCGGTATGGAGTGTGGTTGTAATAGACTGCAGTCTCCCGAGGGGTCAGGCAGGAGAGAGGAGAGGGTAAAATGCAAGCTCAGCTGTGGCCCATCAGGGACCGGGGTGACTGGAGACTTGATCCTGTCTTTATCCCCTCTCAGGGTGGTGTACCATGAGCTGGTGCTGACCACGAAGGAGTACATGCGCGAGGTCACCACCATCGACCCCCGGTGGCTTGTGGAGTTTGCTCCTGCCTTCTTCAAGGTCTCCGACCCAACGAAGTTAAGCAAGCAGAAGAAGCAGCAGCGCCTGGAGCCCTTGTACAACCGCTACGAGGAGCCCAACGCCTGGAGAATATCCCGGGCTTTCCGGCGGCGCTGACAGGCAAGACTTGTTTGCCTCTCTTGTGGCAGTGGCCCAGGGCTTGGACTCACTCTTATTGGTGAAAAGCTGACCACGAGGATACGATTTTAACTGGACATTTTCCAAACTTGATTTGCATTTCTTCCCTTGTGGTAAAATAGAACCAGCGATTTACACCTGGTTTGACCAGAATGTCCAGCCCACATTCCCCCAACTCACTGGGGCCGCCTGGGGCTCACAGCCAACACAGGGGTACACGGTGTCATCTCCAAGAAAGGGGTAACTCGTGCAGGATGGGAAATGGGTTGTGAGCATCGGACACCTGGACATGCAGACAGATGGACACGATGGGGACCCTGGTGCCCTAGCCGGTACTGTGTGGAGGAGGGAGCCATGAAGCTCATTGAAAGTGTTGGCCCCACTTCCTGCTCCTGTCCAGCCCCTGTACTTTCCCTTGACCTGATAATATTTATTTTCTTAAGGAAACAAAAATGGTTGCTGTGAAGATTTCTTTGGGCTGAAAGGTTAGGATATTGGCCTGGACTCAGGGTGGGGGGGTTAGTGTCTGGGGCTTCGGTGTACATAGTGAAGAATCCCTTGAAACCAGAGCCCAGAGCCTCTGTGGGCTGAGAGGTGGTGGACAGCGCACATCTCCAGTCTCGGCACCTACGCTGTCCCCGCCCTGCCGAGGTTCGCCCCTCGATTAACCTCTTCCACTGCACAGGCTCTCCGGTCTGGCGCCTGAGTGGTAACAGATGCCACACATTGAACACAGAAGGCTGTCCCTGCCTCTGCCGCCTACCACACTCACCATGTGCGGCGTATCCTATTTCCTTTTGAAACGTGCGAGTAATCACAAAGCTTTTATTTTGTTTTCCTGAGGTCCTCGATGAGCTTTAACAAAGGGTTTTTATGGTCAAAGCTTCCCCTCCCATGTCCCAAACAAAACCAACATGACACCTCTCAGAGCCGGTTCGTGCTGCCCAGTATCTGTAATCTGGGTCTCTCACTGAGTGGTATGCTCTTAGCATTCTGTTGTGGAATTATCACTTCCCAGTGCCCAGTTATTTTTTATTAATTGATTTTATTTATTTATTTTTTTTAGAGAAACATTGATTTATTGTTCCACTTGTTTATGCATTTGTTGGTTGCTTATATGTTCCCTGACCGGAGACTGAATTCACAACCTTGGCATGTCAGAGCAACACTCTATCTACCCAACGGAGCTACCCGGCCAGAGCTTCTCACCGTTTTTGAGGGGGCTCTTGACCAGGAAAACAGACAGGTGCTGGCAGGCAGGTTGTGGGACGTCCGGAAAGCTGTTCTGGATGTGGAGCTTGTTTAGAAGCTCCAGGCAGTTCGGCACCTTGTATGTTGCCTGCACTACCTCCCCCATTCTAGTAAGTTCTGAAATTATGTAAATACTAGAACTGTAGCCAGACATTAAAAGACTATGCAGCGTTGTAGGAAATGAAGGAATGTAGACCGTCTGTTATTGGGCCGCAGACAAATCACTAGACACAATTCAGAGAATCCATTGCAGAGGAGTACAGGCCAGGGAGTCTGCCGACTGAGGTCCCTGTCCCTCTTGAGCTGAGCCTGAGCCTCCGGTTCTGTGTGAGTGCCTCCTCAGGAAGCCCAGGCCTGTAATTAAGGGCAGGGGGATGTTTGTGTGCTAACACTTAAGGCCTTACAGGGAGAAGAGTGCAGGGGCCGACAGAGGAAATGGGAAAGGCCATATTGGCTGGGCACCCAGCTCCCCAGTCTTAAATTCCAGCCCCGGTCCAGTTCAGGAACCAACCCTGGGCTTCATAGTCTACCTGTCCCAGGTGAGTGACCGGCACTGATGGCATTGGCACTTTTGAGATAATAATCCCAGAAGATGGAGCTTTGGGATAAGCTCAGGTTGAGGAAGGGATATTTAACAGGCCAAGGTGAGAGGCAGGGCTGGTCATCTTTTTGGGTTTTTGGTACAAAAAATGAAGGACCCTAGCTCTGTGGGTGTTCTTGAACGTCCCCCCTAGGTGCTGGGGTAACTTCTCTGCTATCACAACACGGTGGGGTCCGACCTGACTGTCCATCAGGAAACGGCATACAGGCCACATTGCTCAGTCTGCTCAGAGGGGGGCTTCCAGCAATTCGGGAGGCCTCTCGCCTCCTGTTTCCACACAATGGGGCCCTTGTTTCTCTTCCTTGAACCAATATTACCCGAGCTTGAGTGACAACCCAGGAAAGGATGTGGGTCTCATGCAGGGAGCTGGAATCTTCTTGGCCATTAAAGTTGACTGTTCACTGCACCCCGGCGGGAGACCAGCTCCAGAGTTTCCTGCCCCTGCACATGTGCTGAGTCTGTGCTTGTTTGTGTGTGTGGGGCACTGTCCCCAGGGGGCATGTGTAAGCTCTACTGCTGGGTCAGGCTTTTCGGTCCTGGGGTCACCTTCATCCAGTCTGGAGCACGGTTTGGTTTTGGCTCTTTCCTTTGCCCTGAGGAATTTCCTCGGGGGAGAGGGGGGCTATGATAGCCGTCTCCTTGGAGCAGTGCCCCTCCAAGTTTAAAGCTTTGACCAGAGCTGTGAGGAGAGGCTTGTTAATGGACATTTTAGAGGTCACAGGTCTCAGCCTTTCCCATGATGCTGATTCTCATCTAAATCTCTGTCATGTGCAGGTGCTCAGGACCTGTTTCCATTCAAATTTTACACCTTCTTGCTGTGATATCCTGGCTTTAACATGGAATTAAGTTTATATATGTAATATATAAATTTATATATGTAATATATATATATTTTTTCCTTGCTCTAAATTTTTAAAGCATCAGTGCATTGGTATTTTGTTTCTAGGGGAATAAGTTGTTGCTTTTTATTTGTAGGCAGTGGTTGAGAGGCATCCCTTCCTGTGAGGACTGTTGGGTCTTGGCATTAGTGCTGAGCAGGAACTTAGGGTGGAGGTGTGGCAGGCACTGGAGTAGGGCAGTTCAGCCTCTGGCTGTGGCTTGGATTTAACTGGAGAGCACTTGGCTCCTGGAAAGCTGTTCGCACAGGGCCTGGGTCTACAACGGCCTCCCTCTCACCTCCACAGAACCCCTTTGTCATACTGTCACACTCCTTTCTCTAGGTGTCACCGATTTTTCAGCCTTGCCCTTCCCACTCACCCCCAGAAAACTCAGCTCCAGGGTTCTGCTCTCCCCAATTTGGGTAAGGAGGATCTGCTGCTCCCCACTTACCTTTCCCCTAAAGACCTAGTGTCCTTTTCCTGCACTGGCCAGAACCCAGGGCTTGTTCCAGCCTCCCTTCACCCCTGTCTGGGTCTTTTCCCCTTCTCCAGATCCTCTCCAACTTCAGCAGAAACAGCAATCTGGAGCCATAGCAGGAGCGGGGACACATTGTTCATGGCTCATGGGAGCAGCTGTGGTCCACAGGCCAAATCTTGCCTGATCACACTCCAGGAGCCTTACCCCCACAGGGAGATGGCCAAGAAGCACTGGTCTAGATTACAAAGTACCCTATGGACATTATTTCGGGATCTTCCCGTAATAATCCTGGGAGGGGAAAAGTATCACATGAACCCATTTTCCAGAGGAAAAAGGTGAACTGTCCTTTCCCAAGAACCCATTTGGTAATTTAAGTCAGGGAAACACCCCAAACTGGTCATCTGCCTCAAGGTCAAGCTCTTTTAAACCTGGGTCTTCTCCCCTGACAGCAAAGAGGACACAGGAGAACAGGAGAAACAGGGGCCTTTATTAGGGTCTGGCAGATGTGGTGGAGGTGGAGGTGATATCCCAGGCCTGGGCCTAGGAATGGGGAGAGCAAAGGGCCCTCAGAGCAGGAACCCAGCCCTCCCTGCCTCCATCCCAGATTCCTTCCTCCAGCGCCCCTGCCCCTGCCCCCACCTCTGGGAAACAGAGCACCAAGAAGTGACAAGCAGGACCCTCCAGGGCCACAGCTTGGAGTGGAGTGCAAGATCCAGGCTTCTGCCTCACCACCCGGGTGATCTGAGGAACTCAGTGCACCCTCCCCACCAGGATAAAGTAGGGATGCTTCTTTGTCCCTCAGAAGAGAACAAACTCTTGTTCTCTGTGATGGGGGAGGGGAGGGACTTGGGCCTCTAGGATGGATTTAGGAAGAGGCCAGAGGTGAGAACCCCAGGAGTTTCTGAGACTCCACCTTACAAGTGTCTCCAGGTGTCCTTCCCTTGGACTCTGATGCACAGCTCAGAGTCTGGGCCAGGGCGGCTGATAGGCCAGTGGGGACCTGCTCCAAGACATCTGTGGGTTTCAGAGTGAGGGTTTCCCCAACACCAGATTCATCTATATGTACACAGGACAGCACCCGGTGGCCAGGGAGCAGCTGCCAGGGGCTAGTAGGAATAGCTACCCTTAGGGCCAAAGGGCTGGGTAGGACCAGCCAGCTCTGGGAGGTAGGCAGGGCTCTCGTCCAAGTGGGACAAAGGGACTGTGTCTTCCTCACTGACCGGCCTGTCAAACTCGGCCTTGAGAGCTGGACGCTGATTGTCCGGGAAGGCCAGCGAGAAGAGGGCCTCAGGCTCGCACACAAACTTGTATACATAACGCTCTCCAGCCACCTGTGGGAAGAGGGGGGCCGAGTCAGTCTCTCTCCAGGTCAGTGTAGGGGTGGGGAATGCGTCTAGGCAGATGTGTGGAATTCATTTCTCTCCATTCTTTTCCCTCTAAGCAGCCAACTCACTTCTGGGGTTCACCTCTAATCTCAATCTCTCCATTCTGTGGACTTCTTAATGTCTAGCACTTTCTTTGGGCTTGTCCACAATTTCTTGTCCCTTCCGACTGATTCACTATCTGCTCCTACAAACTCCCGAGAATGCGCTCTGTCCCCTGCCCCTCCCCCCTCTTGTCCCTGGACCCTTAGCCCTTGACCTTCTGCATGATGCCCTTCTCATAATAGTATCGGAGGGAGCGGCTCAGTTTGTCGTAATTCATGGCGGGCCGGTTCTTCTGGATGCCCCAGAGTCTGGCGACCTGCGGAAAACAGGAACGGTTTGGGATGGCGATGCTAGCTCAGCAGAGGAAAAGTGAGAGGCAGGTCGGAGAGAGCACTTGAGATTTTTAGTGCAGAATGCTGAGCTGGTCAGGCAAATAAGCACCAGGTTTGGCAAGAACTCAGGTTAGATAGAGCAACGATGATGGTGAAGACCCATGCCCCCCGTTCCCAGGCTCTCTCATCTCCAGGCCCCAAATCCACTGGAAGGAGAGGTGGGGACATCTGAGACCCCCACCTCCTCAGGCTCGATGAGTTTGAACTCCATCCCCCGGCCCGTCCAGGCAATGAAGTGAGCGTTCGTCGGGTCATCTAGCAGGGCCACCAGAAACTGCCACAGCTGCAAGGCACCCCGGCGCTGGTAGGGCGGTCCCTCTCGGAAGGCTCCCATCCCTTCCTGCTTGATGTCTCCTGGGGAACACAGGAAACAGGAGTGTAGGGTTTGTGCCTTTGGACCACCCTAGCAACCTTCTCTCCCCGGGGTCTTTCCAGGCCCTTTCTCATGAAACGTCACGTGACTCCCAGGTGACATAGTCAGAGGGCACAGAAAAAACCTGACCCTCTTATGGACAGTCACGTCTCTGACCTTCAAATTTCTCGGGGACGACACAGACATCATCTGGGAATGGTCGCACAGGTTTCTCATAGCCATAGCCTTGAGGAGGAAGTTGGGGGTCACTCAGATCTGGGGGTTCCCTGATGAGACCCCAGAGTGACCAGAGGGATTCCTGATCAGGAGACCCTCCCCCATGGCAGGACCCTCTTCCAACTTGGAGGACTTGGCAGGGAGAGGGGGCTGCCTTACCCATGGTCCCATCACCTGGAGAGGGTCCGGGGAAACCCTCTGTGTGAAGGTACATTGACGCACACCCAGGGACATCTGGGGGTAGAGAAAGAAGGGTGATGTTATAGGTGGCTGGGGTGGAGGTGGGGGCAGCAGGCCTACACACACTTAAGAACTTCCTGCTTTCCGGTTCTGTCCCCAGCTGCCTGCCTACCACAGGCCCAGGGGAAGTTCACCCAGAGGGGGTGTGAGGCTGGAACCCTTCAGCTTGAGGGCTGAGCCAGAGGGCAGGGATGGCAGCAGCTGGGGTGGGTAAAGCTGTTCCACAAGGCCCAGGATTCCAGGGAGCAGCTGTTTCCTGTGAGTTTAGGGGGAGGAGGGAGGGATAGAGATGAACCTCCGGGGAAAGGGTACAGTGTCCATGTCTAAGACTCCCCTGGAATGGGCTAACCTCCGGGCAGCAGGTCAGATTCCCTGCCCAGTATGTTTTATGAGGGAGGGAGGCATCAATGGAGGAAAGGAGCGTGGGTGGGAGGGAACGAGACTGCATGGATCTGTCTGTAATTAGGGAGAGGCAGTGGTCACTGGGCCGGCTTTTTTTTTCTCTTTTTCTTTAGCTCTGACAGCAGAGCACATTCCACTCCATTTGATTCCATTCCATAGGATTGAAACATCCCCACTCCACCTGGAGGAGTTGGTGGTGTGAAGCCACCCATTCAAGTTCCAGCCCCTTGGCCCTCCATTCCCACCTATGAATGAGATGGTGAAACCTGACACCTCCGGGAGGAGGCGGGAGAGTGGGCTCATTCATGCATCCATTTTGTGAATGGAATTCCTGACTCCTTTCAGAGGAAGCTGAAGGGGGAGGGGCAGGAGTTCAAGGGCAAGTAACATGATCTCCTCCGGTCTACATCCTTTGAAGGTCAGCAGCAAGAGCGGCTCCCTCCTCTTTCATGCATCTCAGTGCCAGGCGTGGCTCAGGCTCACGCCCGGGGGTTGAGGAGAGGTGTGCCCTGATTCTCACTCAGGCAGCCTGGGGCTTTGTGGTTCATTCCCCTGCCCCTAAAAGTCTGTGCATCAGAAAAAGGGAAATTCGAAAGCTCTGGCCAGCTCTGAGCCTATTCTAATGGCTCAATATTTTTCTCATGCAAGTTTGCATAGAAATTCAATTGGGGATAGCAACAGTGTAACAAGCCAAGGTTTTCTGGGCCCTTCCTAACTGAGAAGGGCCATCCCTGTGCTCTTGGGGCTTTGAACTACAGCTGTTTATGAATATAATGTGGCTGAGTGCATCTCACTCAGGTTAACACGGTGGAACTAGAATTTACAGCAGCCCCTACTTCCGGTACCCAGCTCTGGCCAAGATGGTGGGCTTGAACAGGTGTATTAACCCTGAGTCCCAACTAGGAACTAGGAACCTGGCTAGTTTCAAGTTCATGTTTCTCTTCATTCAAATCCCTTCGTATTTTAAAAATATATGCTTTTATTGATTTCAAAGAGAGGAAAGAAGAGGGAGAAACATCAATGATGAGAGAGAATCACTGATCAACTGCCTCCTGCACACCCCCAACTGGGGGTCAAGCCTGAATTGGGAATTGAACTCTGATCTCCTGGTTTATCGCTCAGCACTTAACTGATGAGCTACCCTGGGCTCCCTCTGGGCCTGAGAACAGCCTATTAATCTCTGTCTCTTCTAAATCCACAAATTCACACTTCTCAAACAGTACTTTGGTCTCTACAGGTAATTAAACCCCTAAACACTTGTTAAATAGACATAGAAAAAAATGGCTTAACTTTCCTATTAAGTCACAGGGTAAGGACCTACATCCCATTTATTTTTTATCTGAATATAAGATTGCTGACTGAAAAAAAAAAGACAATTCTTTTGAATCTATGAAGAAAGAGAATGGGTTGAGTTTGTGAACAGTAAAAAGTTAGGAAGGTAAAGAACTTGTGCAAAGGCATTCTGGGGGTTATCACATGCCACCCCACCCAGCAATCTCACCCCGACCCCTCCCACCTGAAATGTCTCTTACCCGAGTCATAGGCGAAGTCCGTCTGCTCTTGTTTGATCACCACCCCCGCCCCTGGGTACCTGTGCCCATTGACCCCACCCTGGCCCATGGCCAGCTGTTCGTACAGGGGGTCAAGGTACTCCTGCTTGAAGCTGTGCTGGGGGTAGGGTGGGCAGGGCTCCGACAGCTGGTGTTGGTAGGGGGTTGGGAGGGTTTCCCGGCCCCCTCCCTGAGAGGATGTGAAGGAGTGGCAAATATCCAAGGGCTGCTGGAAGACGGAGCTGGAAAAGGGTGGATGGAGAAGGAAGAGAGTATTAGATTAAGTCCTCCTCGCGCCTGCCACTCCCAAAACTTGCAGAGTGGGCTCCAGTCTGGGTGTGGGTGTCAATATCCCTCCCTCCCCCCACACCAGGTCTCTTAAGGGCAGATGGAGGACCCTCAGGGACTGAGGAAAAGTGAGATTTCGGCTCCCATTCTGGGGGCCTCCTTACCTATGCTCCCCGAGGTACCCATGGCCAGGGTGGGGCTGGGAGGTGCCAGAGGATCTCACGAAACTCCGTTGTTCTGCCCGGGGAAAGGGCTGCAGGGGCGACTGTCCGGGGGCACCAGGGATGGGGGACTTGATGGCGATTTGTCTAGGGGGGTCATAGGCACTGGAGTTGAGGGGAGACAGGGGTGAGGGGACAGAGAAGCCAGGCGAGCATCTTTGAACCCTTCATCCACCCTCAGAGAAGTCAGGGCACGGGGATTATAGGAGAAGGAAGAGGACAGGGTGCTGGGAAAGGAATGGCAGGAGCCAGACTCAGCCGATTGAACTCTTTTTCACCTTTTATAAAAGCTGAAACTGGGTGTGGTCTTGAGAACACTTCTCCCCAGCCCAGAGCCACTGGGCTTCTTCGGTGGAAACAAACTCGGCCGGCCTTAACACCTATCCCTTGGACCCACTCCTGCACTTTTCATCCTAGCTACTCGGAGGATACCCTCACTTGCACTGCTCCCTTACGGGAGCTCGGAAGTCCTTTCTGTTGTCTCACTTGTATTTCAACCGCTGCTTCTGCTCCGGAGTGCCCCCCTCCCTCCTCCATCGCGGGGCGGCCCTCTCACCTGGAATAAAGGCACTGCTCGCCATGGTGGTAGGGGAGTGGCGGCTTCCTGCTGCAGGACAGGGCCGGGTCTGTGCGGGGACTCTGGGGCTCCTTCTTGATCCTGGTGGTGGGGCTGTGGAAAGCTACTGTGGGGATTGGGGGTGGGGGGTAGGGGCAGAGCAGGCAGAGAGTGTCTCAGAAGAGGCAGTTAAGAGCTTCCTACACTTGCTGCTCTCTGAGGACCGGCTGGGTGACGGGCACAGCCTCATCCTTCTCTGGGTCTCAGTTTTCAGAGTTGTAGTCACACACTTTTAAGAAGTTTGGCTATTTACGTTATGTCTAGTTTTATACATCGGGAAAATGTCTAATATTAACCAAAGAAATGGCCTCAAGTTCAGTATTTCATGCAACCCCAACACCTCCTCCCCCGCCCCCCCCCAAAAAAAAACACCTTTGTAGGGGCAAGCACTTTCAACCTAGGGCCTGTGGTTTTCCTGAGTGCCCTGGAAAATTCCAATGGAGAGAGATGTTTTCTTAGTTGGAACTATAATCTTTCTTTTTCTGGTGGAGGTGGGAGATTAGCCACTCGCATGTCAGCTGACGAACATTATAACTGTCTGTGCAGAACACTGGCCTTGCCTGTAGCCCCTGCTGGGTCCACAAACTCCAGCCACCAGGCAGAGAAGCAGAGAGTTGGGTCCAAGTTGGCAGAGTGTGAGGTTCTGTCTTACTGCAGCCGGGTCAAATGCCTACTATCAACCCATCTGTTATCTGCTGCTTTTGATTATGTGTGCCCTGTTTCATTTCACTGGGAAAGACAATTGAGAGCAAAGTATCTGAGATTAAAGCAGGGTTTCTCAACTGCGGCACTATTGACATTTGGGCCAGATAATGTTTTGTTGGTGGGGTTATCCTGAGCACTGTATAGGGCCGAGCCAGATGTGGCTCTTTGGCTCCTTGAGTGTAGCTCTTCCACAAAATACCACGGCCTGAGTCTATTTTGAAGAAGTGGCATTAGAAGAAGTTTAAGTTTAAAAAATTTGGCTCTCAAGAAGAAATTTCAATCGTTGTACTGTTGATATTTGGCTCTGTTGACCAATGAGTTTGCCGACCACCGGTCTGTGGTATTTAGTAGCATCCCCTGACACTCCCCTCTAGGGGCCAGTAGCATCTAGTTCTAGTTGTGGCAACCAAAAATGTCTACGGACATTGCTAATGGGCTGGGGGGCACAAAATAGCTCCCAAGCTGCATGAAGATAACTTAGAATGGTGGAACTGGACCCTGCTGACCTGGTCCAAGCCTGCCCATTTCAGAAATAAGGAAATGGAGGATCAGGGAGATGAAGCGTCTGCTCCAAGGTCACACAGCTAAGATAGAGGAAGCCCCCATTGGAACCAAGGTCTTCATGTACCAGTTTCTGCCTTGGTCTTTGAGTCCAAACCCAAGAATGGGGAGCCCTGCCCTTCACCCCTCTCTTTAGGAGAGAACAAGTTATCTTTTGTGATTCTCTGTCCTATGACTCATTTCCTGCCCTTCCCCACTCCCTATTCCCTCTACCCAGGGCCCTCTACTCACAGTTTTCTGAATGGAAATCAGGAACAAATTGTTCATCACTATCTGGTACCTGAGCTGCGAAGAGAGGTCAAAGGTGAGTCTAGAGTGGGGTGGGGGGTAGGTGGGCCCTGGATGGCAGCCCCTGAGAGATACCATTAAAGCAGCCCAGTAGATTAGCACCCACCCCAAAATAAAACAGTCTTCCTAGAAATAAAGGCAACTCCACACCAGGTCCTAATGCCCTCCATCTCTGGCTTCATTAAGACCCTGGAGAGGAGAGGCTGCAAATTCTCAGAACCTGTCTGAGCAGATTCCAGTCTTTTCCTAGATGCTTTGTCTCTATTCCCTCCATGTTTCTGAAGTGAAGACAGCCCTGCCCCTCAGAGGTGACAAAGCTCTCTCAAAGCAACAGCCGTCACATCTGGGATGGGCAGGCATTATCAGGAGTGAGATCCTGTGGATTTTGCATCACAGGGGAGATTCTGACTCTGGGCTGGAATCTGCATTTTATACAACCTCCAAGGTGAAAACTAGAACTCTAGATCCTAGGAAAAGAGATGGAACGGAGAAAAGAGGGTGGTTCGAGGCAGGTAAAGAAAGGGATGACAATGGAGAGGAAGAGGGTGGGGACAGGGAGGTCAGGGCCTCACCCCTTTGATGTGTAGCTAGAAGAGGGAAGGGCTCCCAAGCCTGGGAATTCTCAAGGAGCATTCCCGTGTGCAGGCGTGGGTGGCGATGGGTTTGGGAATTAGGCAGCAAAACTGAGAACAGTAGCTCATACATGGCCTCCAACCTGGACCTCTGAGTTGATTTCCATTTCTTATCCTGGTCTCACCAACTCCTGCAGGTGGGTCTACAGCTGAGTACCTCCCCTGACTCGGACAAATTGCCCAGATTTGTCCCTCTCTCAGGACTAGGTTATAGCAGGAAGGGAAAGGGAAGACACCAAGAAGAACTTCCTGATAGTCCAGGAAGAGAGGGGCTCAAAGGTGAGGTGCTGAAACCCAAGGAGATTGCTCTGAGATTAGACAATGGAGAAGCCAATGGATAAGATGACCAGAATCAGGAATGGCTGGTAAGGGTGAGGGTCCAAGGAGATGGCTGGATAACAGCCTCACTCATTCTAGCATGTACAAACAGACACCCCATTTGCGAAGGCTGCATAGTATCTTCCTTGGTGATTTTAGCCACAGCCTCTAATCAAAACTCCCTACTTCTACTCTCACCTCCTCTAGTCAGTTGTTCTCCACATAGCTCTCAGGGCAACAAGTCAAATCACTTCGCTCTCCTGCTTAAAGTGTGAAGCCCAAACTCTTTCCCTCAGCCTCCAAGGCCCCGGCATGATCTGATGCTGCTTACCTCTTTGACCTACCTCTCCTAGCCCTTTACTCTCCAGAGCTCTGGTCTCTTTTCAAAGCTCATCAGCTTGAACTCTCTTCCCTAGATCTTTGCCTGCCTAATTTTTTTCTGGCCACTGAAGTTTTAGTTCACCTTGTCACCTCCTCAGAGGTCTTCTCTGACCACCCAAACCAAAGTAGTCCCCGGCCCACTCCTTTCTCCCATCCATTTTATTTCTGCCCCAGCACGGTATGGGTACCTGAACTTATTAACTATGTTCACATGTTTATTGTCCATCTCTTCTACCCTGAAGTTAAGCTTGCTGAGGGCATGGGGCTTCTCTGATTTGTTCACCTGATTCCCCCATACCCCAGGAATGGGCTCTGCCTCAGAAGGGGTACTCAATGCATTATTTGTCAACTCTGTGAATAACGACAGAATGATCTCTGTCCTCAGGCTGGTGGGAGCCGGGTGGTAGGCCTGGGAGCAAGAACTGAAGAGATCTTAACCAACCAGCCTTCCTTCACCCTGCGATCTCCCCCTTTCCACCACCAGGTACCATTAGAGGCAGGTCCTCTGGGGACATTTCAGGTGGTGGCAGGAAAATTCTTCACCAACTTGCTTTAAATATCATGTTTGGTCTTGAGTGTGCGCCACTCTTTAAAACTCAAGTGTTTTATTAAAATAGATGTTTACAGGCAGTTGATGTCTTGACAGAGGGATTGGGCAGAGGGGGTTTAAGAATCAGGAGCCACCAACAGCTAAAGAATTGATGAAACATCAACGTAAAACAATGCTAAAGTGATCAAGTCAGTCAGTAGGACATGAAACCAACTGGCAAAAACAAAAACACACAGGGAGCACGCATCTTTTCGGAAGCACCACTAGGGCACAAAGGCAACCATTTCCTAATTGGCCCGGATCGATTCCAAGCCACCCCCAAGTCTCATTCCCTAGGCATCTATCTATCTTCCTTTCTTCCTTTCTTCCTTCCTTTCTTCCTTTCTTTCTTTCTTTCTTTCTTTCTTTCTTTCTTTCTTTCTTTCTTTCTTCGCATCTATCTTTCTTTCTTTCTTTAAAAAATATATTTCTTGATTGATTTCAGAGAGGAAGGGAGA
Source organism: Antrozous pallidus (assembly GCA_027563665.1). Taxonomy (NCBI): domain Eukaryota; kingdom Metazoa; phylum Chordata; class Mammalia; order Chiroptera; family Vespertilionidae; genus Antrozous; species Antrozous pallidus. The sequence goes on from CM050526.1 coordinate 38,650,235, forward strand.
GGGAGAAAGAGAGAAACATCAATGATGACAGAGTATCATTGATTGGCTGCCTCCTGCATGCCCCCTACTGGGGATCGAGCCCGCAACCCAGGCATGTGCCCTTGGCCAGAATCGAACCCAGGACCCTTCAGTCCTCAGGCCAACACTCTATCCACTGAGCCAAGCCGGCCAGGGCAGGCATCTTTATTTTTAACAAGTGCCTTTAAGAATGGGCAAGATTGGTGCAAGCCTACGTTCATCCATGCCATGTCCTCTGGCCCAACCACAGGTGGCTGGATGGGGGTAACGAGGACAGGATGAGCAACATTTCCCTCCCCGCACCTTAGGCAAGGCAGGGCCTGAGGACAGGAGGTGGGGGTGCAGACCACGGGGAGGCTGACGCACTTGAGTCCCCACTGGGGCTTCATTAACTGTTGCCTTCTGCTGAGGTAATGGCTGGGGGCATCTCCCACTGACGTCACATGCCAGTTCACATGAGAACCCTAGGGTTCATCCTGTCTTTCCTTCTACTCTGAGGCCTGAAGATTTGGCCATGACCTTCTCTCCACAGCAGTCCCAGAGGCCGAGCTCCACCTGCAGCACACAGACCACACTCCAGAAGAGGCGGGGCCACCCTCTTCCCAGGGCCAGGAGAAATCAGTGAACCCCAGTCCCTGACTGGCCCTTCCCTAGAACATTGGCTTCTCCCAAAGGGGCGGGGCAGGGCCTCAGTTGCTCAGAAACTGTTAACAAAGATAGAAACAGGAGCAGTAAGCTCTGCCCAGTTTGGCTCAGTGGATAGAGCATCAGCCTGTGGACTGAAGGGTCCTGGGTTTGATTGTGGACAAGGACATGTATCTCAGTTGCAGGCTCGACCCAGGAGGCAATCAATTGATATATCGATGTTTCTCTCTCTGTCTCTCTCCCCCTTCCTTCCACTCTCTCTAAAAATCAATGGGAAAATATCCTGGGGTGAGGATTAACAACAGAAAGAAATAGAAACAGTAACATTTAACATTGCACCTCACCTTCCTGGAGAGCAGATTTCTAATGACCATGTTTGGTCTTGAGTGTACACCATTCTTTATTTATTTGTTAACTTGGCTGCGTTTTGGCTGCCAAGCCAGGGTGCCAGTCTTCCCCCAACTCCACCCTGGCACTAAGGTCGAGATTATCTGCCTGAGGCCATGGCAGGCGATGAAGGATGGGAAAAGTGCCAAGCCAGCAAAATGCCCAAAGAGAGAATTTTTAGGGAACATCCTTCCAACAGGGAGGCTGGGGGGTGGGGGGGAGGGTAGTAGAAGAGGAGGGGCTTGGAGACTTCCCTAGCAGGATGCCAGAATTGGAAGATTAAACCAGCCAGGCAGCTAATTCCACCTCAGATTAACCGCTCACCAACACCATCACCATCTCCCCTTCCTGGGGTCCAACCGCAGGATGAAGGGGCCTTTTAAGGAATCCTAGTGGAGAGGTGGGGAGCCATTCCCCAAAGCTTCTGCCCCTTTGTGTCAACACTGGCCTCAGCTCTCACCCTTACCCTGCCCCATCCTCTGTACTGGAAGGAACCAGTTCTGTACCTATGGAGGAGACATCTGTCCCCAAGAACCTTCTAGAGGAGATGGAGACAGAAATAGGGAAAAGGAGGTATTGTCACTAAAAGACTGGGAGGTGGGATTAACCTCATCTCTCCCCACAGACATGCTAAGGCACTGGCGAGCATACACAGGGAGTCACACCCCCCTAATTCCTTTTACTTCACAGTAGCACACGAGCAAAACACATCCTCCATGCACACCCTTCCCACAAAGGGTTTCTTCTGGATTTACAAAGACAATGGGGGGAACCAAAGGGCAAGGGGGCGGGAGACCTCGGCGGGGGATTGACAGCAGTGATTCTTACGAAAAAGGGAGCAGAGACCCATCTCAGAGAATCTCATAAAGGTAGGGATCATTCTCTTTCTAGAAAACCCACCTTCCTTTGTGTATGGCACACCCCAACATCTTAGCATGTCAGAGAGCTCAAAGGACCCCTGCAGTTCATCTGCAGAGCTTCTAGGACCCCACAGACCCACACAAAGAACATAGATGGCCCAGAGTCAATGTTCCTTACATAGACCAATATCATTGTCCCCAAGGGTCCCCCAAAGCCAGGAAAGCAACTCTGGACCAAAAGCAACACACCTTTTGCCATAACCGGCGTAGCTAGGGCTCAGCCTCCAGAGCCTACGTTTCTGTACAGCAGCCCGATCCTTTCTCCGGCAACTCAACAGATCCCAGGCACCCCAAAACCAGACATGCCCTCTTAGACTCACTTTATCCCCCTTTGCTCTGTCTAGAGAAACCCCATCCCCAAGATATCTGACCTGCTTGCCCCTACAGAACCCCACTCGCACTCACCCCCAGTGATGACCGGACAGACTCTAAACCCACAATCACATCGACTTGGATCCAACCTGGGCGTCCATTGACTGTTTCACAAGCCTCATGTCTCCCCCCACCCCACACACATTACAAGAACCTGCTGCTTCTTTCTAAATTGGGGTTGTAGGAAAAATTCAGGCTGCGGGAGGATGGTTGGACTCCGGCCCCCATTCCTACGGATGCGCCCATTTCTGGCAAGTTTCCAAAGGGGCTAGCCCCTCCCTGCTACCCCAAAGCTCCCCTGGGCTGCAGGGGTCACTGACCTGGTGGGAAGAGGCAGGAGAGGAGGCTGGGGTGGTGCTGGGGTGCTGCAGGGGGACAGGGCCCCGGCAGCTGCATTTGTCTCCACAGAGAGAATGAGAAGGAGCAAGCGGCCTCAGCATCCCCCCCCTCAGGCCTGGCCATCCATCGCCAGCTGGGAACCTGAGCTGCTCCCTCAGAAGGAAGGAGAGGGAACCAAGAAGATCCCAGCGCCCCCCCCCCACTCCGTCTTACGATCCCCACCCCCACCTCCCCACCCACTGGATTTAAATGTACAGAGACTTGCCGGACAGCTGAATGAAACACACACACTCACTGGCACACTGACACATGCAGATGGACACACGTACAGTCAGTCCCTAGACCCCCACCGCCAAGGGGTGGGGCTTCCAAGGTTGGGAGAAGATGAGAACATTTTCCTCTCCTTCCCATTTCCACCCAGGCACAAATGGACCGGCTGCTGCCCACACGCCAACCTCTGAGCCCACTCCTAGATCACATACAGCCCGCTGCGGGGAGCGCTGGGACCCTCAACTGACAGACAAGGAGCCTGGTGAGGCAGACAGAAATCAGGCGCTGGGAAAGGAAGTCTTTGAGAAACGCGGAAACTGACACCTCTGCGTTCTTAGCTCCAGCCCAGCTCCGGAACCTCGGAACCTGGGGAGGAGGATGGGCAGGCTGGGCATAGTTCTGCCTGTAGCTCGCAGCTGGGCACCCAGGGCTTGCCGAGTCTGGAAGATGTGCACAGTACCCCAGAACCCCCAGACCCCTCCAGCACTCGTGTAGCCGCCAGGGAGCCATGAATTCCACAAAATGTTTCGAGCACTTGCTCTATGCTAAACAGTCATTCTGTAACATATATTTTTGGGGGATACCACACTGGTCAAGACAGATCTAGTCTCACTCCAAGGATCTAATCAGGAATCTTCCCTTCCTACCCCAAGCTTTTATAGAGAAATCCAAAGGAGCAGGGTTTGAGCTTTAAAACAATCACCAAGGATGCCCTGATGGAGGGCTGGAGATTCTAAAGAAGAGAAAAGCCTTCGAAAAGGTTTCTTGGTTTTCAGAGAGTTAAAATAAAGGGACCCTAAGATGGGGGTGTTAACCCTTCCTCCTCAGAGACCAAGCACCATTCGCCTCCTGCCTGCAGCCCCACCAGTGACACCTTAGGCCCCACCAAAACACACCAGTGACTCCAGCCAGGAGACCCCTCCCCTCCCAACACTTCTCCACTGAACCAAGGACCAGCTCCTGACCCCACCTCAGCCAGCTTGCAGCTATAGCTAACCCGCTGGCACACAAGTGGGGGACTTTGCCTGGGGTGGAGGAATTCAGGAGGAAAGGAGGAGGACCAGTTGCCATTAGAATTACAATCAAGGCTATTAGGGGAAGGGGGGGGGCTCAAAGCCCTCTTTGACAAAGTGCTGCAAAAAAGAATTATTTAAACGTTTGTTGTGCTTTTGGCTCAGACGGAAAATTGTTTGGCACTGGGAGTTGGGAAGCAGAGAAACCAAGAATTTAGGTAAAAATCAATGTTTTGGCAACTCCTGAAGACACGTAACAAATTAATTGCTCTTTCTCCTCATCTTCCTGTTCCTCACACCCCCTCCCCCCAACACCCCAACACACACCTCAGCCGGGTGGTTGCTGCCAAATAAACTTTGCAAATGAAAATTTCAACCAGGAAAACGGGCCTGGGGCCAAGTTCCATTCAAATAAGCAAATACCCCACACAATGGTCTGATTCATCCCCAGGCCTAGTTACACAAGCCGGCTCGGGGTAGAGAAAATAAATATCAATATAAGTGTCCATGCTGGGCGCTGGGGACCAGAAAGGCAGGGGCTTTGGGGAGGGGGCATTGGAGAGCTTCTGAGGCCAGGGAGAGAGGAAGTGGGCTGGGTTGGAATAGCGGGGTTGAGAGCACCCCCCACCCCAGTAATGAAAAAGGTCATAGACTACTTACCTTCAGCGAGCCACGTCTCCTGGAAGTGACTTAGATCCTGGAAGAGATCTGAGGGGTGAATATGGAATTGGAGAAGGTGAGGTGGAGGTGATGGTGAGAGAGAGGGAGCCCCAGCGAGCCCGGGGACCCCCCTTGGGGTGGCAGAGGCCAAGAATGATCCGAGTCCCTTGGAGGGCGAGTCTTTTTGGCAAAAGGGCGGGGGCTCCAGGATCGGTCCTTTGGGGAGGGGAGCGGTTCTCTCTCCGGCTCTTTACCTTCGGAGTCGGGGGGCGGCAGGGAGCCAGGGTCCATGAGTTTCCCCTGCGGGACCATCAGCGCTTCGCGCAAGCTCCCATTTCCGGGAGATTTCTACGGGGAAGGAGAAGAATGCCCCTTAATCACCCTCAGGCCGGCTGGTCTAGGGGGTGAGACGGGGTTCCCGGGGGGATTCAGGGGCCAGGCAACCCTGGACCCGCTGGGGCCTTGGGGAAGGGGCTGCGGGGCGAGTGCAAGGCGGGGGCGGGCGTGGAGGCAGGCGCGGCGCTCACGCTGCAGAAGGTGTAGGGCACTTGCTGGTCCAAGTATCCGCCTTTCATCCTCCGCTCCATCCGGCCGCTCCCTCCGGCCGCGAGGCCCGGGCCCCGCGCGGGGGCAGAGACCTGGGAGGGGGGGCTGCGTTCGCACACCGTCCAGGGAGAGCAGCGGGGTGGGGTGAGTGAGGGCGACGGGGAGGGGACCGTCCCCGGGCTCTGGGTCCGACGGCAAAACTTCTCCGACTCACTCAGGCGATGGTGGGGTTTCGTTTGCTGAGCTCTGAGCGCCGTCACCACTCCCCTCCCGCCAAAGGAGGTCCCACCTGCTCCCGGGAGCCGGGCTCGCGGTTTCGGCTGCTTTCTGCAGCCCTGCTCTACCCAGGCTCGGTTACATAAGACGTGTGTGTGCGTGTGTGCGCGTGTGTGTGTGTGTGTGTGCGCGCTCGCGCGCGGAGGAGCGGGCAAGGCGCGCACCATTCGCACGCCCACAACTCCGCGCCCCCTCCAACCCTGAATCTCAGCGCCTCCCACCCCCGCCCTGGAATCTGCGGAGGTGGCAGTGAGAGTGTGGGGTGTGTTGAAGGCGAGGCAGGGAATCACGGTCACTCTCCCTCCCTCTTCCTCCCACAGCCTCACCTGAGGCCGGGGCTCCTGTGCTGGAGACGCAGGGGGTCCTGAGCATGCTCTGGGGCGGCAGCGAGGCCGCGGGGCTAGGCCGGAGCGCGGCGGCTCTGGCCTCGGATCCCCAGCGCACGAGCTAGTTTTCCGGGTGCGGCGGACAGTTGTGTGCCCGGGGGAGCCGCCAATTGGTGCTTTTCCCTTGCCTCGGCCCAGGCTCTCTCTCCCCTGTCCCCCCCCAAACCCGTTCCCTTTGTTTCATTGACTTTTGTGAATGAAACCCCAGGGCCGGGCACGCCCGCCAATCCGGAGACTCGCTTGGCCAAGCCGAGGGGCGGAGTTTCCAAGTCGCGGAGGCCAATCAGAAAGCAGGGGCTGCTTCCTGGCTTCATTCACTGCTTGGGCTCTCATTCATAAAAAAATAAACTCGTGGCCGGAGTTCATTCAGAAAGAGCTGAGAGGAAAAGAGGGTCGCTGAGGACTCGATGGCTTCTCTGAGGGTCTCGGCGGTGGCCCCGGGTCTGAGGCTCAGCGAGCTCCTCCGGATGGCGTCTTCACGCGTCTCTGTGCATCTGCATGTACGTGGGCGTGTGAACATGTCTGTGTATGCACCCTGAGGGGTGGGTAGGGGGAGGTGAGCGGACTGTGTGCCCAAAGGAACAATAACAACTCGCGTTTATGAAACGCTCCTCTTCCACGTGCTCATTTCATTCCCATAACATGGCGAAAGTGGCTCTATTGTCTCCATTTTACAGAGATTGAAAATGAACACCCCGAGCGGGGCGGTGACTTGGCTGAGGTCACTCAGCCGCTGGGGTTTACGGTTCCCCATCGCCCACGTTCTCCTGTACAGCCCTCTGAGGCCACAATGAAATGAATCAAAGCTATGTGACAACAACTAATACACAGTGGGCACTCAATAAATGTGAGCTGGCATGGAATCCAGGCTCTTCCTCAAGGGTCTGCTCTGCAGAGCAGTTGTGTGACCCACTTTCTAGTAATTGCAGCAGAGGCCCCAGCTTGGACCTCAGAAAGGACAGCTCCTCTCAGCCATCTTTCCTCTTACAAACTTGCGGATTAAGGAGCAAAAGCCCAAAGGATCTGATGATCTGGGGGTAAGGACTGATTTCTGTTCTAGCCAAAAAAACTGGTCATTATCTCTGTCACCTCACTTATTCTCTTTATTCAAGAAACGTGGATTGTGTCAGACACAATGCTGGGTGCCAGGCAAACAGCTGTGACCAAGACAAACACTTGGGAGCTGGGCTGCTGAGGCTGCAGGCACGAGGACACACAGGACAGGAAATCCTCAGGCTTTTTTTTTTTTCTTTCCTGGAGACATTTCTCTGGGTCTAACCTGGATGGAGGTCTTTGAGGAGAGCCTGGTTTTGCTTGCTGCCTGTTTGTAATAAACACAAGAGACTGGCCAATCCCCAGATCCCTAGTGGCGGCTTTCAATTTCATCTAATCTAACACCCCACTTTACAGATGAGGCAGTGGGAGGTTCAGAGTTAGGGTCAGAGCTGGGACTAAAACACCAAACCTCTAGCCCCTGTTTAGGGCTCATTCCATGGGATCATCTTGGGCAAATGTAAATAAAATTTCCTCTCTTCTCTGCTGAAATATTCTTTTTTTAAAAAAAATAAATGTTATTGATTTTTTTACAGAGAGGAAGGGAGAGGGATAGAAAGTTAGAAACATGGATGAGAGAGAAATATCAATCAGCTGCCTCCTGCACACCCCCTACTGGGGATGTGCCTGCAACCAAGGTACATGCCCTTGCCTGGAATCAAACCCGGGATCTTTCAGACCGCAGGCTGAGGCTCTTTCCACTGAGCCAAATCGATTTTAGCTGCTGAAATATCCTTTAAGGCTCATATCTGCTGCCTCTCCTCCAGGAAGCCTTCCAGATAGTCTGAATCAATTCCTTAAGGACACACAACATTCTTGCCTATGTCTCTGACATGGATGTCTGCTACTCTGCCTCATGGTCTAGTCACCCCTAAGTGTGAAGACTTCTCCAGGGCCTGCAGGAGGGCTCATTTGCCTCTGAAATTCTTCCCCCCACCTGCTTCATGCTCATGAGGGTCTCATGAAATACGTGTTTGGTGAATAGGTACAAGAAAGACAAAACTAATGTAACTTAGCAGGAACCCTGCCCAGAGGAGGAGAGACAAGCTCAAGCACATCCCTGCTTTGGGCTGGATGGAGCCAGTTTAGGGAGGAGTGTGTAAAGTCTCCCGGCCAAGAGAAGTGGGGGAGGAGGACAGAGGATTCTTCCTGCAGGCAGCTCCGATATGTCTCCAAGACAATGAAGAAAATTCTGGTGGGTCCCAGAGTGGGCACACAGGTTGGGGTTTTTTAGGGGTTTCCAGTTATTTCTGAGGGGCGCCTCTGTCTCATCCCCACTTCCCATGCAGGGACCTCTGACTCTGGCTCAGGCTCAGAGACAGCTTGCTGGCTGAGTAAGAGAAAGTGCCACTGTTGCTGCCACTGCTGTCACCTGGCCTCCAATTCACCAACACCCAGGCTCATAACAGTGAGCTCTCCTGGGGGAACAGCTGAGCCTCTTCCCGGGTTCGAAGTAGTTGGGGAGAGGAAGGAAGAGAGAGGCTGGAGATTTCTGTTCTGTTGGTGTCACATTACAATGACGAACACCCACTCGCCATGCTCTGCTGCAAGAGCCGGACCTGCATTCACTCACGCAGGCCTCACAGCAGTCCTGTGAAGTGTCATCCCCATTTTACAAATGAGGAAACGGAGGCCTCAGAAACACATCGACCCCAAGGGTCCACTCAATAGACTGCGAGCACCCCAATCAGACTCACAGGCACAAAGACTACACGTTGAGAGAATCCACAACAAACTAGATGGAGGATAAGCCTGAGCCAGAGAACACCCAGAGACACACCCGGATGAAGGATGCTCACAGTATTCTCCTGGACACACATAACGTCCCACCTGACACCTCCCATCGCTGCTTTGGTGGGTTTGCAAAGATAAATGTTTCCTCCCCTTTAGTATATGGGAACTGTTATCTGACCAATGTCCCAGGAGTGTAAATTATAAAATGTAAATGTGGGTTTTTACATATGCAGATGTTCATCCCAAGAAAGCCTGAGGCTTAGTTCTGGGATGTGAAGGGAGGAGATGTATGAGATGCTGGGATCAGACTAAGAGGCTCAGGATTCTTCATTAGAGAAGCAGGTTCTCCCTCTGGGGCCTCCAGATAGGGCAGGGGCAGGGGACTGGCTGACCTGTACAGCCTGACTGTGAAGGGAAGACAGAATGTCTGGGAGAGCTGAGAGTCCCAAGGCTTAGAGGGTGGCGCTCAGAGGCTCACCCAGGGACAGCTTGGTAAGGCCAGTGGATGAGATAAACGGTTAAGTGGTGTCCTATAATCCGTTAGTGTCTCCCAGACTGGACCTATCACCAGGGGGATGAACCAGAGAGCAGGGCCAGGTGGTGGGGATGGAGGAACATGAGGTCTTCCCAGGGGCTGGTGAGTCAGGACCACCAAGAAGAAAGACTTCCTTTTGTCCTTGTCTCTCAGTCCCACTTTCACATGGCTTCCTCTAAACTGCCAGGGTTCCGAACCCAGGAACAGTGAATATGTAGCCCCTGAAACTAACTCCTTGTACGTGTGCGTGCACACGCGAGTGCGTGCATTTGCTGAGGAGAGGGGCCATCGGGGGTCAACACAGAGCAGGATTGTGAAGAACCACTGCTCTGTCTTTTGTCACAGATGGCTTTGCAAGATCACAGATCTTGTCAATATTATTACTTTAAAAATGGTCGGAGCCCTAACTGGTTTGGCTCAGTGGATAGAGCGTTGGCCTGCAGACTGAAAGGTCTCAGGTTTGATTCCAGTCAAGGGCATGTACCTTGGTTGAGGGCACATCCCCAGTAGGAGGTGTGCAGGAGGCAGCTGATCGATGTTTCTCTCTCATCGATGTTTCTAACTCTCTATCCCTCTCCCTTCCTCTTTATAAAAAAATCAATAAAATATATATTAAAAAAATGATTGGAGCCTGGCCGGTGTTGCTCAGTGGTTGAACCTCGATCTATGAGCCACAAGGTCAGAGTTCAATCCCTGGTCAGGGCATATGCCCAGGGTGCCGGCTGGATCCCTGGTGTGGGAGGTGCAGGAGGCAGCTGATCGATAATTCTCTCTCAGCATTGATGTTTCTATCTCTCCCTTCCTCTCTGAAATCCATAAAAAGGTATTAAAAAAAAAAAAGAGTCTGTGAGGCCAAAGAGATCCAGGGTGCCCCCAGGAAAGGGACTTTCATTTTCTGGGAGTGCTGGTGATGTCAGCTTTTCAGAGTTGCTGCCTACAAGCAGCTCAGGACTCCCCCAAGTGCAAAGCCTTTCCTTTCTGTCCTGTCTCTTCCCTCACTGGTTTGGATGTCAGCCCTCTGCTTCCAGCTCCAGCACAGGCTCTCTCGGAAAGCTGCAGGATATGAGATTTTCTTTCTGTTAAAAAGACTAAAATGGATTTTTAGAGAAAAAGGAAGGGGGGAGGATTGAGAGAAACATGGATGTGAGGACGAAACATCCATCCGCTGCCTCCTGCACGCCCCCTACCGGGGATGGAGCCCGCGACCCGGGCATGTGCCCTGCCTGGCAACCTAAACGCGAACCTTTCCGGTGCGGGCGACTCCGCCCAACCAACCGAGCCACGCCGGCCAGGGCAGAGTTTATTTTTCTTTTTGAATTTTATCCCTTCCCGCCCGAGAGTGACAAACGGACAAATGTCAGCCGACTGAAGGATCGGAATGGAACCGGTGCCAGCTGGGCAGAGTCCAGGAGGCTCCCCCTTTAATTAAGTGCGGACTTGAGTTATGAGGACCTCAGCTCCGCTGGGCGGGGCTCTGCCACGGGAGGGCGGTTTCTCTTCAAAGATTTAAACGCCCTTTATTCCTCTTGGTCTCCCCTCGGCTCTCTGAGTGTCTATATTTGCTCTAGGCATCGCGAATAATGGGCCATCCGGTGGATGCCCCAGCTCGCTGGGCAGCTGCGGGGAACCCCATAGCTGGCAGGAGCCTGGCAACGTCACGCATCCTGGACTCTTTTTCCAGGGAATGGTGATGGGGGCGTGGGGGCGAGGGCTCCCTGGTTTTATTTCCGAGCCCCAGCCCCCCAACAGAACCTCTTTCTCCTCTTTTGTTCCCGTCTGTGCCCTCCCTCCACCCGGCCCTGACTGCTCCGGAGGCTCGGGACTTCCCCTGGGGAGCTGCTGCTGCAGATTTATCTCTCATCTGTCTTGCTGCCGACCCCAGCCCAGATTTATCTGGTAATTTACAGCCACAGGTGTTAATTTACGAGCTGGGCCCAGGGAGCCCCGAGCCCAGGAAACGACGCTTCTCCGGGGTGAACGCGCTTTCTTTGCACTCCGTGGGGCCCGACGGGGAGCAGAGAGCCGCAGAAAGGAAGGACTTTGGGGGAACCCATGCTGAGAAGATACAATACCTGACCAGAGGCGGGCCAGGCAGGCTGGATCCCAATTGTAATTTCCAGAATATGGTGTTTGCACGCCTGCTTTACTTGATTGTTTCCCCGAGCCTCTGCAGAGAATGTTATCTTATTATATTTTCCCAGCATTCCTCCAAGTAGGTATTTTTAGTTCCATTTTTATAGAGGAGCACTCTAAAGTTCAGAGAGCAATTTGCCTTATGTCACCCAGGAGTGGAGGAGTAGGAGGTGGGACCAAACTACCTCCAAATTCCTTTTCCAGGGCTCCCCCTCAGCTCCCGGGCAGCCACTTCTGAGAGCCGAGAAGAGATGAAAGCACATGTTCTTGCCCGCCCGCTCCCCAGCCCTCGGAGATCCTGACCCCACCTGACCCTCCCCTCCCTGACATTTCCTTTTTATGTTCTTCTTTTCCGTCTACCAGTCCCACTTTCCTGTTCAGGGATACCTGTTCGGGTCTTGTTAATTGTACGCCTTCTTAGGGGGTGGTTCGGCATTTTCTTAAATTGCACATCAGACATGAATGTCTCCCACAAAGGGAAAACGGATGGGGGTGGGGGTGGAGCATTTTGCTCCCTAGAAATTGAGAATGTAAAGTATATTTAATTAAAATGATAAATCTGATTTTCAGTTTTGTTTTTACTACTGCTGAAACTAATCTATTTTATGCACGTTTGCAGAAGGCTGCAGCCATCAAATCAGAGAATATTAGAGCTGGGAGACACCTGGAGATCTTTCTGGGCCAAACCCTTCATTTTACAGACAAAGAAACTGAGTCTCAGATTGGGGAAGGGGCCCCAGGAGTTCCAGTGTTGTGTGAAGGGCAGGTTCTTCCCTACTTAAACTTACTGGTGTCTCTCAAGAGAGTCTCTACTCCTCTCCCTTTGAATATCTCCCCTGTTCCCCCAACCCCCACTGCAAGCTCTCTTTGGGAGGGGCGTGGCCTCTGGAGTCCCTTCCTCCACCCCCCTGGTTGGTACCCAATTACTTATTTACCAGCTCCTTCCTGCTGACCCCTTGTGTGGCTTCCCAGGCTGGATTCTTATTCTGCGTAGATCTCATTTGGTGAGATTTTAAATGGTATTTGGTTCTCTGTTTCTCTCTCTGCCTTACTACGAGGTAGTAATCAGACTGTCGTTTTTCTTTTCCCAGCTATGTCTACAGTGTTGAAAACAAGCTATTGAATTCACATTTCATGTTGCTTTTGCTTCGAACAAGGTTGTAAATGTTGTGAAATATTTATTTGAGAAAGGTGAACATCTTGAGCAGGACTGACAACCACATGGTATGAAATCCAGACATCATATAATGATCTCTCCTATAATTTCATTTTAACTTCCTAGAGGCAGCCAAGCTATTCAAAGTCTTGTGCATTCTTGGTGACAGAGACCATATACACATATACAACAATTAGAGACCTCACACACACACACACACACACCAATCCCTTCTCCTTTGTTTACACAAATGATGTGGAATTGTGAGCACTGTGGCATGAACATATCAAGACCAAAAAAACAAAAAACTCCAGCCTGACAGAGCCTGGCACAACCAGAGAACATACCGTATGGGCCAAGAAGCAATTTATGCAGCTGGACTGGAAGTGCTTGAAGTTGTTCTGTCCACTGTTAGGATGGTTGTGTTCATTCCCTCACCGTAAAAAAAAGACAATATAAACCGTAGAATAAATTAGAGGAAGCCCAGACAAACTTCCCTCCTGATGGTCAATACCAAAGTTTTGTGTTTTTTTTTTTTTTTTTTATAAATGTCTCTACTTTGGAGGAGGTCTGAGCACAGTCTTACTTAGTCTGACTGGGGTTACCTGGCATGGGTTTTGAGATAGACAGGCCCAGGTACAAATCCTGCTTGTGCCTCTGAATAACTTTGTGATCTAGACGAGTCAGTTAATTGCCCTGAGCCTCAATTTACTCATCTCTGCAATGGGGCAATAGCATCTAGCTTGGTTCTTTTTTCTAAAATTGATTTTAGAGGGAGGAAGAGAGAGAGAGAGAAAGAAACTTTGACTTGTTGTTTCACTTATTTGTGCATTCATTAGTTGATTCTTGTATGTGCCCTGACCAGGGATCGAACCCAAAACCTTGGCTTATTGGGACAACGTTCTAGCTCTAACCAGCTGAGCTACCCAGCCAGGGCTAAGATCTACCTTGGTTCTTCATTTCAGTTACCTTGTACCAGTGAGGGGACTGGAGATAGTTTGTTGTCAATGCTGAGTTAACAGGAATGAGCCTCCTTTATTTTATTATTTTTAAATTACGCTTTTATTGATAGAGAGGCAGGGAGAGGGAGAGATAGAAACATCAATCAGAGAGAAACATTGATCACCTGTCTCTTGCACACCCTCTATTGAGGATCAAGCCTGAAACCCTGGCAAATGCCCTGACTAGGAGTAGAACTGGTGACCTCTTGGTGCATGGGTCAGTGCCCAACCACTGAGCCACACCAGCCGGGTGGAATGAGCCTCCTTTAAACCTCTCTCTGTGTATGAATGTGCACACACGTGCAGGTCTCTATGGCCATCCTCTTCTCCTTGCACATCCTCACTTCACTGCCTCTCCTGCTCTCAGTGTGTGGGGCTGAAGTTTGGATTGGGGGGTCAGATCTCCAGGGCTGTGCTGGGCTCGCTGCAGGATCAAAGGCACCCACGGGGGGGAGGGGCTGAGTCCCAGTAACCTGAGATCTCTCTGAGAGATGAGTCAGGCCTGGTTGCCAGGGTGAGGAGAAAGCAGGTCCCTGTGGATGGGGGCACTGTGTTCAGTCAGTCCTGCATGTTGCCATCTTAGGGAAGCCTCAGAGACTGCTTAGCCATGGTTCGGGTGTGCTAGCTCAGCGGCAGTGGCCTCTCATACACTGGGTGTTGGTGGCCAGGCTCGCCTGGATTCTGTGGGAGATGGCTTCGAGGTCTCCGGGGCCTGGTCTGCAGTGGCTGTTGGTATGTCTAAGCCTCTAGGGGCAAAGGGTCCCACCTTTAGTGGAGGAGTAGGAGTTCTAGTTAAAAGGCAGTCAAGGGGCCCTAGCCAGTTTGGCTCAGTGGATACAGCATTGACCTTCGGACTAAAGGGCCCCAGGTTCGATTCCTGCCAAGGACACATACCCAGGCTGTGGGCTTGATCCCCAGTGGGGGGCGTGCAGGAGGCAGCCAATCAATGACTCTCTCGTCATGGATGTTTCTATCTCTTTCCCCCTCTCCCTTCCTCTCTGAAATCAATCAATCAATATATATATATTTATAAAGGCAGTCAAGGGAAGGAAGATTGTGGGTTCTTGTACACACACACACACACACACACACACACAGGTTACAATGGTCATTGCCAAGAAGTCAGAAGGCTGCAGTAATTTTTTTCAGAATGAGGGGTCTCCTTTAAGAGACCCTAAGGTTGTGCCCAAGACTGCTGGACATGCCGTGGGAAATGTCTTTCTGGGGCCTGGGAAGATGCACAAAATAGAGGGAACAACCCAATCTACTTGATCCAGTTTCCATCAGAACTCTGCTTTGTCAACTTCTGCCGTAACCCCAGCTTCAATTCAGTCTTAGCAAGGGTTTTTCCAAATCTACTTTGTGCAGAAGCTTGTTCTTGAGGTCCCTCAGAAATGAGTCAGGTTCCTACCCTGGCCCAGAGAAGCCCACCGTCTGGCCATGGGGTTAAGCAGACTGGTGAAGACTCCAAGATATCATGAAAGGGGGTCGCGGGGAGCATTGATCCTCTCAAAAACGCTGTGGGAGGTTAGAGAGGTACTGCCGTTACCCTCTTAGTATAGACTAGAGGCCCGGTACATGAAATTCATGCACGAGGTGGGGGGAGGTTGCTTGAGGTCACACAGTGGGGAAGGGGCTGAGCCAGCCTATGAACCCTGGCTTGTCTGGTTTGAGAAGCCAAAGTCCTACCTGGGAGGATCAGAGAAGACTTCTCAGAGGAGGTGGCAGTGGGGCTGGCACAGAGATGGGTGGGATTTCGGTACGGGGTTGTGGGGAGGGTATTCCAGGTTCAGGGACTATCAGGACCAAAGGCTAGGAAAAGACGCCAGGGTGTCATGAAAGGGGGTTGTGGGGAGGCCAAAACCCCTGAGATATTTGCCTTGGAATGTTCTCTTTGGAATCTTGGCTCTGCGGCCACAGGCCTGATGGCTATGCGTACCGTCCACAAAGCTGAGTGAGAGATTTCAGGCCCGTGGGAGAGAAAGAGAGGCTCCAGTGGGCCCAGGCCTGCGCACACCTGGAGCTTTGAATGCATTTCCCAGGCTGGTCTGGGTGCTGGGATTCCCCCACTGGAGTCCGAGCTCGCTCCCCGCTGAGATTCCAGGCCCTGCCTGTGGGTTTTCCGTGGGGCTGTCACACCGTGGGAGGGGAGGGAGAAAGAGGGAACTTTGTAAAGATGCAGATGTGGCTTCTCAGGCTGGACCCAGGGCCCCTTTCTAGGGTGGAGTCGGGGAACTTTTACCTTCAGGAACCTGGAAGACCAAAGCTGGGGCCCAATGAAGATTTAGCAGCAGACACTCCAACAATGAGCCCCAGGCATCTAACGGGGTCCCTGGCGCCTACATCAGTGCTCAGCAGATACTTGTGAATGAAGGAGGAAGTTGCGTGGGTGCTGGGGGAGAGGTTTGTCCTCGGAGGCATGAAACAGGCCTCTGCCTGCCAGAGGCTTCCTGTCTAGTCGGGGAGGCGGGTGGGGCGTGGCGGTGCGATGCTATGATAATAACAACGTGTAAAGGCAGCCTGGGTGAGGGCCATGTCACCCACCACAGGGTGGGGGACACTCCTGGAGGGGGTGTCCCCAGTCCCAGTGTAAAGAGGGTCTGAGCTCCTGCCCCGTTCAGCAGTGGCTATTCCTGGAGGTCCTTCTGTGCTGGACCCCTTAGCCCACAGTTCAGGTGTCGGGCCCTGTTTCTCCATCTGAGGTCTCAAACTTGGACAAACAGGAGCATTTGTGTTTGGGGCGGGGGTGGGGGTAGGAGATGGAGGGTCATTCTGCCCAGGATAAAGACTCCAGAAACACACGGAAGGACTGTGTGCTCCCTGGGGCGGTGGAGGGAGGGGGCCTTGGTGACTTTGGGTCCATCTCTCGGCCCCCTCCAGGAGTGGCAAAGCTTACTTTCTCTGCTCAGACAGTTCTGGGGAACTTGTGCTTTTCGCTCAAACCCAATTCCAGCAGCTGCATCTGAAGGGGGAAACACGGCAGCCCTCAGCCACACTCATGGTGCCTTGCCTCAGGGTCTCCCTGGTGGAACGGTTTCTGTCCATGCTCTCCAAATCGCTTACCTTTCCATGGCCAGGGTAATGGTGGTGGCTCTGTTTCCCATCCCTCTACCAGCCCCTCAGGATCTCAGGGTCAGGCATTCCTCTGTCCCTGCCCTGTGACCTCTCCCCTCTCCCAGGGCAGGCAACTGCCACAGGGAAGCAGACCAATCAGAAAATCTCTTTGAGCTGAAACCGGTTTGGCTCGGTGGACAGAGCATCGGCCTGCGGACTGAAGAGTCCCAGGTTCGATTTGGTCGAGGGCACATCCCCAGTAGGGGGTGTGCAGGAGGCGGCTGATCCATGTTTCTCTCTCATCGATGTTTCTGATTTTCTGTCCCTCTCCCTTCCTCTCCGTAAAAAATCAATAATATATATACGTATATGTATATATATGTATATGTATATGTATGTATGTATATATCTCTTTTAGGTTTTACATTGCTGAGTCTCACCTGTCTCTACAAAAATCATATTACAACCTGGGGCTCAGAGAGGTTAAGTGACTTGCCCGAGGTCACACAGCCAGGAATGGTAGTTGGACAATGAACTGCTCTGATTGTCCAGTATTTTTTTCCTTTGTCTGCGTGGGGTCAATAGACAGATAATAGGAGATATGAAATCTGTCTGGGACACCCCCCTCCCAAGGAGCAGGGCAAGGAGTAGAGAGCCCTAACTGAAGACACCTGGTTCCAGACCATAGAGATGGGAACAGGGACAGAGAAAGAAAAGTGAAAAGAAAGGAACTTCCATGACCAAGCTCTGTGTTCTGCCCAGCTGGAGGCAGGACACCTGGCCAAGGCTTCCTGCCTGGTGGCTGCTGGGTCAGGGTGCCCTCTGCTGCCTGCTTCCCGGGTGCAGTGCAGGTGGGACAGGTGTCCCCATCTTCCAGAGAAAATAGCAGGCTAATGGAAACAGAAAACAGGGGCTCCATCTGGGGGTCTCAAACTGGGACAAACAGGAGCATTTCTGACTGGGGCTGGGGTGGGGTAGAAGAGGGAAGGTAATGCATTCATTCGTTATTTCATCCATTTCATTCTGTGCCAGGAGATGGGAATACACAGTCAACGACAGCGAAAAATAACAGCAAATCTTTCAGCGCTTACCATGCGCCAGGCTCAATGTTTTACACGTGTTACTTACCCCACATCACACACACACGGGGCTCAGAGAAGTTGAGTAACTTTCCCAAAGTCACACAGCTGAGTAAGCTCAGGAGAGCAGGTCTCCCTCTCTGAGGGGTGCGCTCTGTGTGCTGGGCAGGGGATTGGGGAGAGGGCGTTCCCCTCGGAGACGTGGGGAGGAGGCATTTGATCGGGGCCCTTGTGAGGATGAGTGAGATTTCATTCGTGGGGAAGGAAAAGAGTTTCCAGGTCGAAGGAGCAGACTTTGCAAAGGTGCAGGAGCCCAGAGGAAATGCGCGGCCCAGAGTGGGGAGTTTGGATGTTGAGGGTGGGTCTGGGGATTGTTGACATTTTGGAGACCATGTGAAGGAGCTTGGTATGTACCCTGTGGACAACTGGGAGCCATGGGGTGTGGGATGGGTGTGGGAGGTGTTGAAGCAGTCCAGACACATCAGACCTCAGGAGGCGAGGAGGGCGGGCACTAGCTTGGGATCTTCAACACTAACTCATCCCTGACGCTGGCTCCAGACTTACACCTCCCCACCTCTGGCCCCATAAGACATGATGCCGTGATTCAACCCAGCAGATGGCAAAGGAAAACGTGGGCTCCCGGGGCGGGGGGGGGGGGGGAGGATTTGAGCAAGTGAACCTCTCTTTGCCTCCGTTTCCTCCTCTGTAAAATAGCAGTGATAACAGTGCCTGCCTCAGCGAGTTGGGGGTGAAGATAAAGTGAGATGCATAAAGCTCAGTAAATGCTAGTTCTTGTTATCAGAGGTGACCTCCCCATTCCCTGCCCCTAAGAGTCTGATCTAAATGCCTCCTGCTACGGAGGGACCCCGGCTTCCCCAGAGCCTTGCAGCAGGGACTGCACTGGGTGTTCCTTGTTCCCCACCTCCTCCTGCCCCTCTAATCTCGGGCCCTCCCCTGCTTGCCTCCCCTGTGATTATCACACCCCCCGCCGCGGGCAGGCTTGGCTGGGCCCCACGGCCCTTTGAAGTCCTCTGCCAGGTTCCCAGCCCCACACACCGACTTCTGAGAAAGCTGCTTCCCATCAAATCCTGCCGCCAAAAGACTCCCCTCTTAGCGATTCCTGCCAACTCCGTTTTATAATCTCCACGCCGGGGAGGGAGGATGGTGCAGGCACTTTGTGCGCAGGAAGGAAGCAATTAAATTATTAGCACTTTGAGAAATTAAACGACATAACTTATGGTGGAATAAGTTTAGGGGGGAAAAAAGAGAGAGAGAGAGAGAAACCCGTGTAATGTGAGAAAACAATTAAAAAGAATTATATAAGGTTGGGCTCGCTCCTTTATTGCAATAGAGTCAGCAGTTCATTGATTATCGCCTTGTTATAATGCAGCAGGATGGAGCGGGCTGCCGCCAAGGCAGCGACTCTCAGGAAGCGAGGTGCTTAGCCGGGTCCTGCAAGGGGTGGCAGAGGAGGAGCTGAAAGGTTTTCCTGGAGGAGAAGGGGAGAGGAGGGGAGGGGGAGGGGACGGGAGGGGGAAGGGGAGGGGGCCGTGGGGTCAGGAAAGGAGCAACAGAGCAGCTTTCCTCCACGTTCCTTCTGCTTTGGTAGAATTGTCAGTTTCAGATGCCCTGACCCTGTGCTCCAGCAATTCCCCTCCTAGGTATTCAGCCCAGAGAAATGTTCTCACAGCTTCTCAAGGGGACATGGATGAGGGTGATCCCCAACTTGGTGACCCTGGCTGGGAGAGCAGACAGGTAAAATGGGGTGGCTATGCCAGGGGCAGCAGCAAGAAGCAGAGGACTGGATGTACACAGAGCCACATGCGTACATACTTTTCCCAGATTATTTTTTTAAAAAAAATATTTCATTGATTTTTCCCCAGAAAGGAAGGGAGAGGGATAGAAGTTAGAAACATCGATCAGCTGCCCTCTGCACACCCCCCACCAGGAATGTGCCAGCAACCAAGGCACATGCCCTTGACCGGAATCGAACCTGGGACCCTTCAGTCTGCAGGCCGATGCTCCATCCACTGAGCCAAACCGGTTTTGGCTACTTTTCCCAGATTATTATTATTAAGTTAATTTGTCTTTTAATTACAGTTTACATTTGATATTACTTTGTGTTAGTTTCAGGTGTACTGTGGCTAGATCTTAAAAGCTGAGTGCTTCACAGCAGTAAAAATGAAAAAAGAAAAAAGAAAACTACTGCTACCCACACCACCTGGAGGAATCTCTCAGACAAGTTGAAGGAGAGCAGCAAGACGTGAAAGAGATTTCATTTAGATGAAGTTCAAGAACAAGCTGAACTAAGGGGTGGTGACAGAAGCTGGAATGGTGCCGCTGACAGCGGAAAGGGGCAGGGGTAGCGTGTTGACTGGGAAGAGGCCCAAGGGAACTTTTCTGGGTGCCGGCAATGTGTTGTGGTTTGATCTAGGTGGTGATTACACAGGTGTACACATAGAGGAGAAACGAGAGTTTAGAGTTAAGATCGCTGCAATTACACAGTTCACTGCATGTGTGTTATACCTCACTCAACAGGGAGAAAAATGTTGCCGAGGGGGAGAAAAAGTAGAAAACAAGGAGCTATGACACAATACCATTTATGTAAATAAAAGACTGCATGCATATGAAATAACCACCCATTCTGCAAGAATTCAGCAAACAGAAAGACACTAACTATCATATGGACATAGGCTATGGGGATAAAAGAGAATGGATGAATGGATGGATGGATGGAAACCAAGAGCAGGGCCCTGCAGAGACTAATTATGATAACAGGCCATAAACAGAGAGTATTGGTTAACTCAACCCTCTGCCCCTGAGAAGTTTGTAGAAGATCGCTAGTTAATTAATCAGGAGGTCTTTGGGCTGGATGTGCTTTGTGTGGGGGTGTGGGGGTATTTTGATCTGAGAGGTGAGTGTAGACTCCATCACTGATGCCTGCCAGGAGGCAAGGAGGCACTACCTCAAGTTGTTTTCATAAACTGTATGTACGCGTGAAGATTTCAGAGAGGAAGGGAGGGAGAGATAGAAACATCAGTGACGAGAGAGTCACTGATCAGCTGCCTCCCTCATGCTCCACACTGGGGATTGAGCCTGCAACCTGGGCATGTGCCCTGACCGGGAATTGAACCGTGACCTCCTGGTTCATAGGTCGATGCTCAACCGCTGAGCCACGCCGGCCGGGCTCACGTTTCTTTCTTTTTCCACAGTCTGTAAGCCCTCATGCCTTCTTCCTCAGGGGGCCTCATGTGCAGTGGGCTGGAGCTGCCACCTACACTTCGCCCAGCAATTCCACTCCTAGTGAAACACCATTCCACCTTGTCCCGTGATGCACCCCTGCCTACTGCTCTGTCTCTCCCATCCCTGCTGGGTCCCCCTGGCAGGTTCCTTAACCTCTCTGGATCTCGGCTTCCTTACCTGTTACATGGGGATGATAAAGAGAGTGCCCACGGTAAGGGCGGTTTAGAGTGGAGTCAGCGAACTTTTAACATAAAGAGCCAGTTCATGAATATTTTCAGCTTTGCGGCCCAGAAGGTCTTTGTCACAACTATTCTGAAAACAGTCATGATGTAAATGAATGTGCATGGCTGTGTTCCAATAAAACTTTATTTCTGGACACTAAAATTTGGACATCATAGTTGTTACAAAGCATTATTTCCCCACCAAACCATTAAAAAGTATGAGTGACTTTTAGCTTGCAGGGTATACACACCCGGGGTGGGAGGGGAAGAGATTGGACTGGTCTGAGGACCATAGACTGCTGACCCCTGGCTAGAGGGTCAAGTGAGTTGGAGCAGTGCTCAGCTCATAGTAAGTGCTCAAGAAAGTATGAAATATTTTTAAAAATATATTTTATTGATTTTTTACAGAGAGGAAAGGAGAGGGATAGAAAGCTAGAAACATTGATGAGAAACATCGATTAGCTGCCTCCTACTGGGGATGTGCCCGCAACTAAGGTGCATGCCCTTGACTGGAATTGAACCTAGGACCTTTCATTCCGCAGGCCGATGCTCTATCCACTGAGCCGAACCCGTTTCAGCAGTGTACAATATTTTTACTCTCACATCCAGATTACGTACAGGTCAGAAAGCAGAGGTTCAGAGAGGCACAATGGCTGCTTACCCAGGGCCCCCAGGGGGTGAGTGGCAGAGCTGAGACTCTGACCCAGATCTCCCAAATCTGTGTGCAGAGTGGTGGTTTAACCCACTTTGAAAAATGCCCCCAATGAGGAGAGTCAGGTTGTATCTCACGCCCCTCTTTTCTGGGCTCACATCTTGCAGCAAGAAGTCTGGCTTCACTCTGGCCGGCTCGTTGGGCCTGATGCATCAGAGAACCCTTGCATCTGTAGGGCGCATGTTCACGCTCCAAAGCCCTCCCTCATCCTGCTACTCTGCTCCTGTCTCCTCGTCTCTTCTTGTCTTGCATTGTCAGTGGTATGAGGTTCTTGATGTGGGTGTTGCTAGGAAGCGTCAAAGTGGACTTGTGATTGCATTTGTACGAAGTTCAAAACCAGGCAAAGCTAATCAATGCAGTGAGAGGCCAGGGGAGTGGTTATCTCAGGAAGGAGGCGCGTGGGGGCCTCTGGGGTTCAGGAAATGTTCTGCCTCTTGGTCTGAGAACGACCTTTGTGAAAAGGCATCGGACCTGCACTTACAATCTGGGCACGTTTCTGTGCAGATGTTCGGCTTCAATCGACGGGGCGCGAAAGGGCTGCAAGGGCAGTTGGGCGGAACAATGAGCTCTTGCTGAGTCCGGCTGCGGGAGCAGGAGGGCGCTGCTGACGCACCCAAGCCCTGGTGCCGTGCCGGGCAGCGGAGAGCAAGGCTGCAGTGGCTGTGCACACGAGACCCCAAGTTCACTGGCCCGTACAATCCTTCCCCTTAACAGAGAGGGTGCTGATCTTGCTTCCCCGGAGCACAGAACAGTGTGAGTGTATGTGTGAGAGTATATGTGTGTGGCTATGTGAACATGTGTGAGTGGGTGTGCTTATGTTTGTGAGTGTGTGTGTGGCTCTCTGTGTGGTGTGAGATGTTTGTGTGTGCAAGTGGTTGTGATTGTCTTTGTGAGTGCATGAGTGTGTGTGTGTGTGTGTGTGAGTGAGAGAGAGAGTGAGCGTGGGAGATGTTTGCGTATGTGTGAATAGGTATATTTGTGAGTGAGTATATGTGTTATGTGTGTGCAGTGGCTGTGCACACGAGACCCCAAGTTCACTGGCCTGTACACATCCTCCCCCTTAACATAGAGGGTGCTGGTCTTGCTTCCCTGGAGCACAGAACACATGTGAGTGTATGTGTGAGAGTGTGTGTGTGTGGCTATGTGAACATGTGTGAGTGGGTGTGCGTATGTTTATGAGTGTGTGTGTGTGTGTATACCTGTGCATGGGTGTGATTGCATCTGTAAGTGTGTGTGAAATGTGGTGTGTGTGTACCTATGCACGGGTGAGAGTGCATATGTATGTATGATATAGTATGTGAGATGTGTGTGTGAACAAGTGAGTGTGGTTGTGTTTGTGTCAGAGTGAGGGGTTGGTGTGTGAGTGTGTGAGCACCACCTTACACAGGGCCCACAAGCTCTCCCTCCCTTTGGAGTTGAGATGTGGGACCTGACGGGGGCCCATATGTACACATGGGTGTAGCATGTGGCACACACAAAGGTGCGGGACTCATCTCTCTGATGCGAGTGTCTAGCACACGCTGCTGCTCCTCGGTGAACGGCCTTTATGTGTTTTTGAAATGCACGGCCCTTGATCGCTGCAGATTTATGCCGAGAAAATGGGTTCTGGAAACGGACAACCCTCTTAGCCGCCGCTCATCTGGGTGGACCTCAGGTCATCTGTTTGCTCTGGAGGGTTTGCAGGAATTCGCTCTGAAAGGTGCCAAGCTTCCTGCCTTGGAGAAGAAATTTATTTAATTTATTTAAATCAGATGATTTAATTCTCTCATTCACAGGGAGCAAAACACAGATTTTGCATTACAGGAGCCTGAAGGAGGGTGGGGGAGAGAGAGAGAGAGAGAGAGAGAGAAAGAGAGAGAGAGAAAGAGAAAGAGAGAGAAAGAGAGAGAGAGAGAGAAAGAGAGAGAGAGAAAGAGAGAGAGAGAAAGAGAGAGAGAGAGAGAGAGAGAGAGAGAGAGAGAGAGAGAGAGAGAGAGAGAGAATTGAAACAGGGTGAGTTCAGCTGCAGCTCAAAGATAAACTCTCCACGGGAAGGAGTTTGCTGCTTGGACCAAGAGGGTAAGTGTGTGTCTTACCAGCCTTCCTGTGAAAAGGAGCTGATCTTATTGGCCAGAACTGAGAAAGGACATTCCTGTTTTCCACCCCATGTCACCCTCTTGGACCCCTGCCCACAGAGCTCCCCTTGTCCTGCGATGCACCCCTGCCCATCACTCTGTCCCTCCCTTGAACTTGACTTTTCTAGTTCCAAGAGCACACCATGCCCCTGCATGTTTCTCTCTACTTCCTGCAACATCCTCCTTCACCCTTGGCCTGGCTGGTGAACCATTCGTTGTCCTTGACTCCGCTCAGACATTGTGTTTTATGTACGAGACGCTTCCCCGACTCCTCTCCCTTGCAAATATCTCGCCTGGGTGCTCACCACACGCAGCTGTAATTCTTTGCACATGGGCCTTTCTCCCACATTCGGCCACAAGTTCCTCCTGGGGAGAGAATGTGTCTCGTTCGTCACATTGTTTTGTACTTTGCTTTCAGAAGGGCTCTGGGTAGCAGTGCTGTTCTTTCAGACAAGGTCTCCCCAGTGAAGATGAGGGTGGATGTGGCTGGAGGGGCATCCTGAATCACCGGACCCCAGAGCAGCGCTGGCCACAGAGGCGATGCTGGGCGTGTGGACGCTTCCTGGACGAGCCCAACAGCGGGGGAAAGACAGGGTGAACTCCACAGGCCTCAGTCACAGACGCACACATGTGCACACAGCCCCTCACCATGCCTCCCCTGACGTGTGAAAGTCACCATGAAACTATTCACCCATGAAAACACATGCTCCTCATCCCGAACTCGCGGCTGCTGTATGAAATCCACTTTTTAAAAAAAATATATATATTTTATTGATTTTACAGAGAGGAAGGGAGAGGGATAGAAAGTCAGAAACATCGATGAGAGAGATACATCCATCAGCGGCCTTCTGCACACCCTCTACTGGGGATGTGCCCACAACCAAGGTACATGCCCTTGACTGGAATCGAACCTGGGACCCTTGAGTCTGCAGGCCGATGCTCTATCCATTGAGCCAAACTGGTCAGGGAAAAATCCAGTTCTTGTTTTGTACTTTGCTTTCAGAAGGGCTCTGGGTAGCAGTGCTGTTCTTTCAGACAAGGTCTCCCCAGTGAAGATGAGGGTGGATGTGGCTGGAGGGGCATCCTGATATCCAGACCAAGTCAGGGGCCTTGGTGCTCGGGGGTCCTGGCGGAGGTGGGCTACGTGCGCCGTCTGTGATCGCAGGCTGGGGTGGGAAGGCTGTGGGAAAAGGGCCAGACCAGTGACCCGGAAGAGAGGAGGGTCACAGGTGGCCTGCACAGATGCTGTCTCTCCATGCCTGTCTCCGCAGGCAAACGGCTGGCATTCCTCTGCACTCAGAGATGCTTGCTTTACTGCGAACACGCACAAGCACCCGGCACCAAAAAATGAATGAATGAATAAACGAGAGAATGAAGTAACTCATTGTATGAATAGGACATGTTATTTGACGTCCCTGGGACTTACATGTTCTCACCTTTAAGATGGGGGGGGGGTATTGAATTATTATTTTAAAATATATTTTATTGATTTTTCACAGAGAAGAAGGGAGAGGGATAGAAAGTCAGAAACATTGATGAGAGAGAAACATTGATCAGCTGCCTTTTGCACACCCCCAACTGGGGATGTGCCCACAGCCAAGGTACATGCCCTTGACTGGAATTGAACCCGAAACCCCTCAGTCCGCAGGCTGATGCTCTATCCACTGAGCCAAACCGGTTTCAGCAAGAGGGCATTGAATTAGATGGTTCCGGTTCTGCCCCTTCCTTCTCTGCTTCCCTCTTTGATGTTAGTGGCACACGCACTGCACATGCATAAGTAATCATACACTTCATATTAAATATTAACTGTGTCTTATACCTCTTGGTAGGCCCTTGGGCTCTCCACAGACGATGGAGACTCTGGAGTCAGACAACCAACAGTTAACACTTTGAGTTTGCCACTAGCTAACTGTATGATTTAGGACAGGTCCTGTTCATCTCCAGCCCTTTCTCCTTCACGTAGGGATGATAATCATCCAACTTACGGCTCAGAGTTGTGAACATCAAGATAATAAATTCAAAAAAATTTTGCAAGCTGTAAATATTACGAAGGCGTTATTTATGACTGTCTCACACAGTAGGTGCTTTAGTAAATCCTCACGAAATGAATGGGTAACCTTCTGGATTAGCATCTATTTTTACCTAAATTCTGCTAACATGAATCCCTCTGTGCGTGTGTTTTGATGGTCTTTACCCCAAGGCTGCAGGCGATGCAGCCAGAAGTTCCCCAGCACTCCATCACGCCCACCACCCAAGGGCTCCAACTTTGTCCCTCCGGCAAGTCAACAGAACGGGTGGAGGCTGGGAGGGGGAAACAAAGGAGCTGTTAGCAGGTAGGAGCAAGTCAGCTCATCTCTGTGTAAGTCACCACCCATAAAACCTAATCAATGCAGCCCCTTTTAAGTTGGTTGGATCAGTGACCCAGAAAATAGCTCCCCTGTAGAAAAGGAAATGATAGTCAATAAACTGAGACGTCAATGGGAAAAATCTATTAGAGTGAGTGAGATATCAGGAGACCTCTGGTGCTAACGGAGACCCTTTGGAACGGAGCCATGGAGTGAGAGTGGGCTTTTAACCCTCTCAAGGCCGGAGTTGCCTCAGCTCCAACTCAGAGGGCAGCAGAGGCTGCAGCTCCTGTGGTGTTGCTTGGCCCAGGTCTCCCCACACAGCACCCAGGAGCCCATGTTTTGCTGAACTCTGTCCTGCTTCCCCCTTCAAGCCCGGTCCTTTGGGGGAAGAGGGTGTTCCCTGCTGGATGGTCAGCAGGCCCGAGGCTCTGTCTGGGGCGCTGCCCTTAGAGATGGCACCTCCCTGGACCCTTGGATGTGCTGGTGTATCATGAATAAACGTGAAAGTGTTAAAGTTTAAAGGGGGCGTGTTTATGTAGAATTGGGGTGAGCTAGACATACACTGACCTGGGGCAGAGGACTGCAGGGAGCAAGACCGTGGCTGTGCTCTGCCTCCTCTCGCTTGCCTTTGCTGCTTAACTGCATATCCAGTGATTGCACGTATCTTTTATATGTTACTAGAGGCCCAGTGCACAAAATTAGGATTATCATTGTTATTGCTATTGTTTAATCTTTGAGTTTTATAGTCTTTTTTTGGGGGGGGGGGAAGGGAGAGGAAAAGTCAGGAAGCCATAGTATTTATGCCACCCAGAATCAGTGGACGTATTGGCATGTCTTGGTTTATTTGGGGCATTGCCAGGGTTCATGAGTAGGTGTTTATGCTCCAAGAGTCTAAAGCCCACAGGAATAAGTTGAGATTCCTGGATGAGACAATCACAGACAATATCTTGCAGTCTGTCCTAATGATGCCCACATTGCTGGTGAGTGTCAGTCATTCTGGGGTGGAGGTGGCTACATTTTCTGGGGGTCAGAGATGTTCTAATGTGTTTGAGGGGTGAATTGATCAGCAACTCTATGGAAATATAGAGCTGGGCTTGTCCTGTTTCCAAGGCAAAGGAATGCACCGGAAGAGAGTCGCTTTTCCTGAGAGTCTGAGGACCGGGTGGGTCTCTGTCTTCCTTTGCCACCTCAGGTTGGGCATGGCCTCTGGGAGGGGGCAGTCCCTACTAGGGGTGACAATAAATGGACAAACATGCACAGACGCACGAGTCAAGTTCCTGGTTTCTTCTGAATTATGGGTTCATAACCAAAAACCTCTTTAGGATCTGGAGAGTTCTCTCCGGCACTTCAGAGAACGTTCTGGAAACTTCTGATGTGCCCCAAGTTTTCCTGGTGAGCTCCCAGCCTGGGTGAGGGTCCATCTGCTCCCATCCCAGGAGCAGAGCAGAGCTGTTCCTCAGAGGCCTCTTTCCCTTCTTCTTCAACTCAGGAACCTCCCACCATTCCCCTGCCACCTTAAGAGGCCTGTGAAAATGGGGCCCGAGATAAATGAGGAAAACTAGCTACTCATTCCTGAGGTGGTAGCCGAGTTGTGGAACGTGTTAATTAATGTTGAAAGGAGTTTTGGAGTCAGTTGAGCTTTCTCTGAGTTTTGGGGCAATCTTTTCCCAGCTGTATGACTTTGGGTAATTCACATCACCTCTCTGAGCCCCAGGCTCTTTTTCTGTTAAACAAAGACCAACTAAATCTTCCTCACAGTGTCGTTTTTCAGGATCAAGCAAGTCAATGTGTGTTACTACAGTAACTGGCACGTAGTAGGAGCTTGGAAATGGCCGTTTTTCCCTGTTCCAAGACAGGATCATATTTGCAACAAAGACTGTCCTGTGATACAAAGTGAAGAGGAGGATTTTTCAAAACAGAGCCATTGACAAAAATGCTCTCCCTTGTGGGATGAGGGTGCGATGGGTGGGTTGAAAGGACCCTTCCCACCTTGGCGGCTTTGGCCACAAGGGCGGTAGCTCCAGGCCTCAGCGGGGAGTTGCGTATTTCTGCCACAAGGTGGCGGTGTTGGCAAACACACCGCTTCCCACGCGCTGCAGAGAGGCCCCAAGTCAGAAGAATTTTTCTTCCAATTTAAATTATTTTTAGAAGGGGAATGAATGCTTTTAGAGATTACCTAATGCCATGATTCTATACCTCAGGAAATGGAGGCCCAGAGAGAGGAAGAGTTTCCACCAAGATCACAGAGCAAGTCAGTGGCAGGGCTGGGTTCATAGTCCATCCAGGACCCCTGACCAGGTTCATTCATTCAACATACCTTTGTCATCCGGCTCTTTCCTGCTATTATTCTTCCGCGCAGGGTTGGGGGTGAGGAAATTAAGTGGGCTTGAGAGTCCTTGGTTGTTTTCAGGAGCCCCCAAAAGGTTTACATGATTACCTGAAGTACATTTAGGGATCCCAGATCTCCCAAGATCTTAATTACATATTCTGCACCTCACTTAGTATTAATTTGTATCCTAGTGAATGAGAAAGCCATTTCTCCCCTTTCCTCTCTGCAACAGTCTGGTTTTTAAATATATTTTATTAATTTTTTACAGAGAGAAAGGGAGAGGGATAGAAAGCCAGAAACATCTATCAGCTGCCTCCTGTACCCCCCCACTGGGGATGTGCCCTTGACCAGAATCGAATCTGGGACCCTTCAGTCCACAAGCTGACGCTCTATCCACTGAGCCAAACGTGTTTCGGCCAGTCTGATGTGTTCTTAAATCCAGGTGAATGGGTGGATCGGCTCTGGTTTAGAAGACCTGGTCTAGCTGTGTTTAAGACTGGCTTGTAGTTGTTTTGGCTTCTGCTTCATGTTAGGAAGGAGGTAATGGACTGATCCTCACTGGGTGATATTGAGAGAGGCTTGGGGAGGGAAGTAACTCCAGATTCTGAGCGTCTGCTCTCTCGGGCTGGCCCACGGGGTGGGGAGGATTGAGACAGCCCACCTTTCAGGACTTGTGTCCTGGGGCCAGGCACTTTGTCCTGCCACCGCAATCCCCAAGCAGCATGCTCTTTGCACACTCTTTCTCTCCCCGCCTCCCCTCGCCCCCTCCCCCTGCAGCTTCCCACCAGCCCCTTCCCAGAGCAGGCACTTGCTGAATAGGTTGCTAGTGGAAATGTGGTTTTCAAATTTGGGAAATCTCCATTAAGTCCTTTTATTTAAGGAGGATGTCATTATCACGCCTCCCCGAGGACTATTATGGTTCTATTAGGCAAGCCCACAGACTTCCTAGGTACTGTCTGGGGTCTAGATTCCTGGGCAGGAAAATGTGAGACAGGAAGAAGGGGAGGGAGGAGGGGGAGAGAACAGGGGATGAGGGGTGAGGAGAGAGAAGGAAGAAAGGAGGAGAAAGAATGAAAAGATGTCTGAGGGAAGAGAAAGGAGTGAGAGAAAGAGAGGCAGAGGGCACACACCCTTTGGCTCCCCAAGGTGGTCAAGAGGGCCGAGACCTTGGTCCACTCGGGCCACCTGCTAGTCTAGAGGGTTTCGGATTAACCTGGAGGGCATGAAACGGCCTTATTTCCCCTTCTGAGCAGGCGGAGGCCACAGGGGGTCCAGATAGCTCAGGCCTCAGGTCCTCCAGGTTCAGACGGGGGAGGGGCCTCTGTGAGGGTCAGGAAAGAGGAAGAGGAGACCCAGGGAGAGCTCTTCGGTCCCGGGGTCTGAGCTCAGGGCATTGGCCTTCCTGACCACTCGGGGAGCGCCCTGCTTTCTGTCCTCTGCTCCTCCCTGTAGAGGGGAAGCTGCAGGGAAGCAGGGCCTCCTCTCTCTGCTCTTTGCTGTCTCCGGGCACCCGGAGCCCGGCCAGGCACAGAGAAGGTGCTCGATGAGTGTTTGTGGAAGGAATAATAAACAAGGGATGAAGAAACACATCTGCTGGTTCCCCATCTTCTCCCTTTTTGCGTTTAGAGCAGTCCTCGGTCCAAATGGACCTTCTCTGTTGTCAGCAAAGGTTGGTGATCCTTGATGCCTTCGGATCACACACACACACACACAAATACACACACACACACACACACAAATACACACACACACAAATACACACACACAAATACACACACACACAAACATATACACACCCTGCACACACACACAGACACACACACAAACATACACAAATACACACACACACATATACACACACACCCTGCACACACATGCCCACACATAAATACACACAAACATACACACACCCTGGGCAGGGTCACACACACACATGCATGCCAAACACATACACACATGCATGTCACACACATGCAAACACACAGGAACACATGCATACCAAACACACACACACACACACACACACACACACACACACCGGGCAGGGGCAGGAACCGCATGGCAAGCGGCTGACATTGGTTTGGCCAAATGAGAAGAAAGAAGCCTCCCCTGGGACTGCCTGTTAGGGGGTTACCAGCGAAGGCTGGAAGTGGCTTTAACCTCCAGGCAGGAAGATTGCTGCTCCTCAGACAAACATCCTGGCTGGGAAATCCCCTGGCCTGGGGGCCCCGGGGCCTGGCAGCCTCACTCCATGCCATCCTGGCCTCTTCAACCCTTCCCCTGGTTCTGGGCTGGAGGCCAGGCCCCCTGCCACCACCCCTAGTAGCCCCTGTGAGAACCAGCCCAGCGGCCCTGGGGTGCCCCTCCCTCAGAGCTCCTGTGCAGAGGTGATTAATGAGGCAGAGGAAGACTTTCTTCCCAGCTGTGTCAACATGCCCCTGCGTCCCAAAGTGGCCCCGTTAGCTGCAGGAACGGCCTCCTCCCTGCCTGTTCCCTCCTCACTGGGGCCCTCTTCAGGGTGTGGACCTCCCACTGGGCCATCAGAGTCTGATGGTGGTGATGATGATGATGATGATGGTGATGATGATGATGATGATGATTTTATGATGATTACAGCACTTGATATTTGCAGAGAGCAACACCCTATGTCTTGGCTCCTCTTTCCAGCTGCCTGAGCCAGAGGATGGGGCGTGGCTGTCTCTGGGGCGGGGGGGGGGGGGGGGGGGGGCGGGGGGCACCTGGGCTACAGTTGCAGGAGCTTATATTGCCGCCTCTGTGAAGCCCTCCCTGATCACCCCACAGGCTTTGTGCCTTCCAGTCGCCGCTGGGGACTGTCACTGTGTGGGGAGCACATCTGTTCCCCTCACTGCTTCCTTTCGGGAAGCGGCGTTGTGTTTCTCTGGGTCTTACCCATCTTTGTGTCCACACCCTCTCCCGCCACATGCCTGTTCTCACAGCAGCCTCGCTCGATGCTGTGATAAACACGTAGGAAAGGAACAGACGACCCAGAGATTGGCTCCGGTCTGTCCGTGGCTCTGCGGACGGATTCCTTGGAGGTGGCGCTGGCTCAGACCTGCTCGTGACCACACATCCTGCCGCGGGTCCGGCCCATCCTCGTGGGTCCTCGTGGGGTTCTCAGCGGTTCCATTCAGGGAGCTCAGGTGGGCTCCTTGTGCTGCTGGGAGTGGAGGTGGGGGGAGAAACACCAGAGCAACCACATGACTTTTTAAAAATAAACTTCTATTTTGGAATAATTTTATATGTACAGAAAAGTTGCAAGGATAGCAAAAGTTCCTGTATACCCTTTACCCAGTTTTCTCTCGTGGTGACGCCTGGTATAACCGACATAACGCAGCCAGCTCTGCGGAGTCAGCATCGTGCTCACCGACCCTTAGCCCCCAGGCTCTGTGTGTGCCCCGGTGTCTCCGTTCCCGGCCTTTTCCTGTCCATGGTCTGATCCTGGGCGCCCCCTGGTGGCTGGCCCACACGGTTTGAAGGATGCTGTTTTATTTTAACATGTGCGCAGGCGTCAAGGTCTCCCTCGAAACCTATCCGGTCGATGTTATTGAGAACAAAGGGTCTTCCTGCCGGAGCGTCCAGTAAAGGACTGTCACCGTGTTTGCTTGCGGAGGCTGCCCGCGCTCTGCTGCCCCGAGAGGAGCTCGGAAGAAGATCCCTGCCGCGTGCCTGTGCGGCCGCGGGGCAGTGTCCCGTCACCCTCTGGGTTCACAACATTAACATCTGCTGCCTGAGCCTGGCTGGTGTGGCTCAGCGGGTGGCGTGTCGGCCTGCAGACTGAAGGGTCCAGAGTTCGAGTCCAGTCAAGGGCACCAGCCCGGGTTGTGGGCTCGATCCCCAGTAGGGGGCGAGCAGGAGGCAGCTGATCATTGATTCTCTCTCATCATTGATGTTTCTATCTCCCTCTCCTGCTCCCTTCCTCCCTGAAATCAATTTTTAAAAATGTATCCTATCTAATAAGAGAGCAATATGCAAACTGACCGTATATTTGCTACACCCACTAGTCAATCAGGAGCTTGGGCGGGGACAAGCGGGGGGGGGGGGGTGGTGGGGGGGTGGGGGGGTGGGGGGGTGGGTGGGGGGGTGGGGGGGTGGGGGGTGGGGGGGGTGGGGGGAGGCCAAGTGGCCGGGGCCACAGGGTTTGGGGCAGAGGCGGCCCAGGTCTCAAGGGGGCGGAGCCAAGGCAGCCAGGGAGGAGGGGACAGGGCAGAGGAGGCCCTGGGCCGCAGGGGGGTGGGGCCGAGTCAGCCAGGTCCCTGGGAAGGCATGCTGGCCAGGGAGAAGACCTGGGCTGGGGGGCAGGGCTGAGGCCCGTGCTAGCCGAGCTCGAGCTGGCTGGAGTGAAGGCCTGGGCTGGGGGTGGGGGACATGGCCGGGACAGAGACATCCATCAGCCCCATTGCAGGGGATGACTGGGTGCCTAAGGCCTAAAGCCTTGGCCAGAGGTTTTAGGCCTTGGGCAGCCTAGGGTTGAGCATTCAGTAGGACATCCCCTGAGGGCTCCAAGTATGTGTCAAGGGCAGGTTGGGCTGAGGGATTCCCCCCACTCCCAGTGCACGAATTTCGTGCACCAGGCCCCTAGTCTATATATAAATCTGCTGACTGGGGAGGTGAGGACCTCAGCAGGTAGGTTGGGGGTCTTGTGCCAGGTTCCCTCTAGCGAGTGAGAGCAGTGGCAGGAGGTGTATGGAGGGGTGGGGTGGAGGTGGGGGTGCTTGGGGCGGCCAGATCAGCCACTTCCCTCCCTCTGGAATCGGCCCTCCCAGGACTCCACGGCCTTGCCGTGCACAGTGCGTCCCGGTACGAAGCAAAAACAAAAAGGAACCCAGAGGCACATGAATAGTCCTGTCCCAAGAAGAACTCGGAAGAAGATCCAGCCTTCCACAGCTGGTCTCTTGTGGGAAGAGAAAGTGAGTTGGTTAAGGGCTTGCCCGAAAGGAGACATTGGAATGACCTGTTAACATCTCCGACTTCCAGCTCTGGCGTTATTATTGTCCCAGAACAGAGTGAAAATAAACACCTTGGAGGAGTTGCCCAAGAAGCATTTGGCCTTATGGTTACAGACAACCCATCCTCTCAATCTTGGAAAGAAGCGGCAGAGAAACAGAGGAATGAGGTCTATGAAGCTCTTAAGGAAAAGGCGAAACTTCAGAAAGAAATTGAACAAAAGGGCCTGAAAAAGGAGCATAAAGAAGTGGCAGAACCCGAATAGCACATGGAGGCCGTAGAGAGACGGAAGGAGAACCTGGGTAGCTTTGAACCCCCGGGTAGTTAGACATTTGGTTCAGAAGAGGAAACCGGTGAGGAATCTGAAGTGGAAGACTCAGAAATTGGTCCACATGCTGAAGAAATTTACCTTCTTCTACAGATGCCAAGCCCTGAATGTGAGACTCATGAATATTTGACTTGAGAAATATATGAGCAAAGTTTACCTCCACTATAGTTCTTTGTAGCTGAGCAAGGAATTCTGTAATGCAGACTTGAAATCAAACTTCCTTGTTTGAATCCTGGGACCCTATTATTGTATTAAAACACAAATTCTGTGTGTTTTTGTGGTTGTTAACCCTCACCCAAGGATATCTTTTCCATTGATTTTTTAGAGAGTGGAAGGGAAGGAAGGAGGAAGGGAGGAAAAGAGAGAGAGAGAGAGAGAGAGAGAGAGAGGGAGAGAGAGAGAGAGAGAGAGAGCACTAGCGCTTGAGAAAGAGAAAGAGAGAGAGAAACATCAATGTGAGCGAGATAGTGACTGCTTCCTGAATACGCCCCTACCAAGGGTGGGGAACAAACCCCACAACCCAGGCCCATGCTCTTGCCAGCGGGAATTGAACATGAGACCCTTTGGTGCACGGGCCAAAGCTCTAACTAGTGAGCAACACTGGCCAGGGCAAATTCTATGCGTTTTTAATCTATGGTGTTTTATGCAAATAGCATTTTTCTCAAATGTCAGACATACTAAGTAAACGTCAGCCTCCTATTGAAAACACACACAAACCCTGCTGACAGCAGGTCTGATCTGAACAAGGAATAGTGATCGCTGGGCCCATACAGGGCGGGGACAGCAGAGGGGCAGGTGGGAAAGGATGGATGTGAGCGTGTTAAGGGCGTCTCTTGAGAGGCAGAGACATGATGCTTGCGCTGAGAGCAGGAGAGTTTCCTGGGTCCCCTGGTTACTTGTCCTCAGCCTTTGTCTCGCCCCTCACGCCATCTGTCCGCATGTGTCTATCTGCAGCATCACCGCTGGTCTTGGTTTTTACTTGTATTCCTGGTCAGCTGGTGGAGTCATTAGAGTTAATTTTCAATTAAAATGTTACCGGATGTTCTGTTAATAGCAGAGGTGAACATGCTGCCTGCTTTAGGGAAGACACGATCTTCCTGCTCAGCGAAGGCTCTGGAGGCTCCAGGCCCGGGGAGAAAGAAGCCGGAATGCAGGCGGGGCGCAGGGTCAGTTAAGGTCCCTGCTCTTCGGCCCCCTCCCCCGAGCAGCTCCCCTCCTGGGGTGCAGCTCTCTGATCAGTGTCTGCTGATGTCATTTTCTGCGCTTCAGGTTTCTCGCTCCTTGTGCTGGGTGAGGTGGACAAGCAGGTGGGGCTGTAGGAGACTGTGGGAGGTAGGTATTTGGAATTGGGCTTTGGAATTCTTCTCATTTTGGAAAGAATAGCCAGTGACTTCTGAGAGAGCCCTCTCAGGCTGTCTGTTTTGGTTGTGGGCTGGGTGGCGGTGGGAGGAGGAGGCTGGGATGGACGGAAGCCTAAGTGACCTTCACACCCTGCTGGGGACAATACACCCTGCTGGGTGGGCCCGAGGTCAGAGGTTCAGGACACACCCTCGGGCTTCCACCCCAGATCTCCCAAGGTCCCTCACTGTTGGAAGGAAGAGGCCTGCAGAAGGCCAGCACCAAGTCAGCAGGCAGGAGAGCACGGGCTCAGGGGTCCCTGACCCTAAGACACCAGTGCACTAAGGGGGCAACTCCTCTCATCTCTGGGTGGAGGAGACATGATGTACGTAGGGAGCACGGGTATTCACCCCCTTCCCCTCATAATGATCTACTGCAGATCCACTTCCTGGTCTGTATGGGGTAACCTCATACCAGTAGGTGGTCGCTGCCTTAAAAACCCTTGAATGGTGATTGGAAACCTCATCATTCCCCACCCAGGCATTCCTCTAATTCAGACCCTGTCAGCTGGTGTAGAGAGGAATACAGTTTTATTGTGCTAGATGGGGTTTGGGGTGGTTGCCTGCCAGTCTTTGTAGGAAGTGCTGGTTTAAAAAATAGTGGAGGTGTTTTGGGTCCCTGGGCCCCAGTCACCTAGTCCGAGAGTTGTATAGCTTCTTACCAGAAATCTCTTTAACTGCATTCCTGATGCCATCCTCACCACACAGTCTTGGTCAGGTCTTCACCATTTCCCCCTTGGATCATTGCAAAATACCCCAACCGACTTTTCTATTTTTAATCCCTCCTCTCCATGGCTGCCAGCGTTCTCTTTCTAAAAACAGACAGAAAATGCCATTTTCTGCCTGAAAGTGTCCAATGGCTTCCCATTGCCAACAGAATGAAATCTAAATTTTTATCTCAGCATACAGGGCTTTTCTTGGTCTATGCCAAGTTTATCTTACCTCTCCTCTTCCCACCACTGCTTCTCGTGTGCTTGTTGCCCAGCCATCCCTGCCTCTCCTTGTTTCTAATCACGTTGCCTTCCTTCATGCTCGGTCTGCGATGGGCTAATATTTGTGTCTCTCCAGAAGTCATCTTGAAATCCCAATTCCCAAGTTGGTGGTGTTTAGGTGGGGCCTTTGGGAGGTGAGAAGGTCAGGAGGGCACTGCCCTCAGGATGGGATTAGTGTCTTTTTAAATAGCCCCAGAGAGCTCCCTTGCCCCTTCTGCCATAAAGGACTTGGTAAAAGACAGCCATTTATGAGGCAGTAAGTGGGTCCTCACCAGACACCAAATCTGCTGACACCCTGATCTTGCACTTCACAGCCTCGGAAACCGTGAGATGAGCATTTCTGTTGTTTATACGTCACCTGCCCAGTCTGTGGTTGTTTTGTTACAGCATCTAAATAAACTTAGACAAGAATGCTGTCTGAAAAATGCTAGTCTATCTGTTCGGCGCAATTCTATCCGTCAAGGATTTAAGATCTTGCTCCGTTAAACCTTCCCTCACCGTCACCCAAATAATTGTCTTCTCTAATTCCCACATTTCTTTACCTCTAGAGAGCACAGGTCACTTCATCTGGCAGTTATCTTTCTGTCTGTCTGACTCTACTAGGTTATAAGGGTCTTGAGGCCAAGGGCATGTCTGGTTCCCCCAACGCCTGGAGCTTCTGACATCCACAGGCACTCAGCGGTTGTCTGTTACTGAAGGAATAGATGAATGAACGAACAACGGCTGAATGGCTTTGGCCTGTGTTTGGATCTAGCTCTTTCTAATCCTGCCCCAGGTGTAAACTGCAGTGGTGGCTAGAGGTTAGGAATACATTTCTTTCGTGTTATTTATCTCCATCTCCCCAAGACAGTGCCCCGCACATGATACGGGCTCATAGGGCTGGTGCATTAGGTTAGGAAAGTTCTGGGTTTGGGCTGACTTAGAGTTCTTTGAAACGAAAAACAACACACGAACATTCCTCTCTTCCTTTTACAGATGAGGCAACTGAGCTCAGATGAGAAGGCAAAAAGGGGCTAATTCCAATGTAACCCTGATATTTGGGGGACAGTGATCTGAATCCAAGCCAGCAAGCTCAGTGTACATTCCTGATAACCTATAATTAAGTCCCCACCTCCTTCCCAGACACTGGTCTTGCAGAACCTCTTCCTGTGAACAGTGCACCGGCCCGGAGGGAGGGTTATTAACGCTGACACCTGGCCAGACCAGCAGATACGGCCTGGAGACCCTCAAACCTGCCGCTGAGGTAACAGAATTAGGATTCTAAATGTCTTCTAAATCCTGCCCTCCCTTCCATTCCCACTGCCCTGCCCTGCCAGCCCTGTCTTCTCTTCTGCTTGATCCCCTTGCCTCTAGCCTCACCCCTTTGCGCCCCAGCTTCCACAGTGCCACTAGAGCCACCTGCACAACATGCACGTCTGACCTCGGGGTTCCCAGAGAAACTCTCCAGCACTCCCGATGTAAGTCCCAACGTTCTAAACAAGGGGACCTGGGGCATCCGGGAGGGACTGACTTTCCTGGCACCAGGGTGAGAATTGGAGGGCAGCTTTCTCCCAGACACAGTGCTGGCAGAGGCCAGTGTTATCTGCTGAACCCTCCGTGCCACAGAGCTGGCAGGCGGGGCACCGTATCTGAGTATCCATCAGCCTGGCTCAAACAGAGCCCCTCCTGGGCCAGCCCAGCCCTGGGATCCTGTCTGTGCTGCAGAACCAGACTCTCCAGGGTGTGGGTGTGGGTCCCTCCCCTTGCTTTCCCCCTTCTCTGTCTTTGCACAGATCTTTGGATGCCTTGTCCCCCGTTATCTACCTTATGAATCAGCCCAAGGGACTTCTCCGAGCTTCACGACTCTCCTCTGTGAACCATGGTTATCCCGTTTGTTCCTCTGGCTGCAGTCATTTACAGGCCTGTGCCCAGCCAAACGTGAGCTCCAGGGTGGGTCATGCCTGCTTTATATCCGCCCCCCTGCCCCTTTCCCACACTTCCGGTATGGAGACTGGCACAAAACAGGCTCTGAGTGAATGAATGCACCAATAGAAAACACATAATCTTGTTTGCCCCTTTGATTTTGTTGCATAGCAAGATTTAAAAAAAATTTTATTGATTTTTTTTACAGAGAGGAATGGAGAGGGAAAGGGACAGAGAGAAACATCGATTCAGCTGCCTCCTACACACTACCTACTGGGT
This sequence comes from Antrozous pallidus, assembly GCA_027563665.1. Lineage (NCBI taxonomy): Eukaryota > Metazoa > Chordata > Mammalia > Chiroptera > Vespertilionidae > Antrozous > Antrozous pallidus. Next base: position 38,688,642 of record CM050526.1, read on the forward strand.
ACATGCCCTTGACTGGAATCGAACCTGGGACCCTTCAGTCCACAGGCAGACGCTCTATCTACTGAGCCAAACCAGTCAGGGAACACAACAAGATTTTGAACAGAGCCCTGGACACTGGCTTCATTGTGGAGCTCATCACACCAGGCTGGGAAGTTAGGGGTTCCTGTCGCCCAAGCACCAGGGAGGATGAGCGAAAAGACCACTTTGGGAGAGCTGGGGCACTCCAGGGGTGGAAACTAAGACTAAATAGAGTTAATTAGTGTTCATATGGAACCCTGCTTTTTGAGCATGCTAAAATCTGATTAAACAAATAACAAAGATAGAATCGCTTGGAGATATATATATATATATATATATATATATATATATATATATATATATTTAAGTAAGAGAAGAGAAAAAGACAAAGATGTTGATTTAAGCGAGGGCCCAGGGCTGGAGGCCAAGGGAAACCTGGTGAAGGCTCCTGTTGTTTGGGGTCGGAGGTCGCAAGAGCAGCCGCTGCCTGGGGATCAAGCTCAAGGTTCTGGAGTGATGGAAAAACCTGGCCCGATGCGTTTCCTCAGCGGACCCTTAACTCGCTAACAGGAGCCAGCTGAGTGAACACAAACAGAGGCTGCAGCCGGCACAGATCCCGGCTTCCTCTGAAATTTCCAGGCCGCTTTTTTCCTGTCGGATTCCAGACAGATGAAATTTTCCTGGCCCGGGCCCTGTTCTGGCAGCATCTCCCCTCTGAATCACCGTAAATCAGGCTGCGGGTGAGCGCTGGGATTTTCCTGATTGACAAGTGGCTGCCCTGGTAAAATGGGGGCTCCATTTCCCCGGCTAAAAATAGCTCTGGGGTGCTTCCCCAAGCCCTCCCGCCCACCGGGCCCCGGGAGATACCTGCTTTGAGTTTAAAATATCCGTATCTGTCTGTGATTGTGGTTTCATCAGGAAGGGCTGTGGACGTGCAGATGTGAGCCGCTGGGGGCCGCGGTGGTCGTAAGCGACACCACTGTGCGGGGATCCCATCGCGGCCTGTGCATTCCTCAAAGCCTTCATCATCATCTGCGAGGCCCCCAATTAATTTCAATACAAACACCGGATTTGGCCTCCCCCGTGCCTGTGCAGCCATAACACATGAGGTCATGCCGTGTGGGCTAACCAAAGGGGCTCAGGGACGAGCTGGGGGCTTGCAGTTATCTGTCCCGCGTGGCTGCCCCGACCGGGTTGTTTACAGCAGCGGGGCCACCGTGCACCTCGGCTCTCTCAGTTTCCTTCTGTTAGGAATTCCGAAATCTTTTATTTCTTTTCTCTTTCCCCAGCTTCTCTAGCTTACTGGGCTGCACCCCTGTAGTTCTCTGAAAGTCCCCAGACCCCCTCCTCCTCTGTGCTCTGTGCGCACAGCCTCGCCCCTCGCCCACCCGGGGGGCTCTTTCCCCTTCATCGGGCGCTTTGTTCTTAAAATTCGCCTCAGAAGTTTTTCTCCAGGAAAGCTCCTCCATCTCTCCATTCAGGGTTTAGCACTACTCTCCGCTGTATTCCTACAGACCAGTGGTTCTCAACCTTTCTAACGCCGCGACCCTTTAATGCAGTTCCTCATGTTGTGGTGACCCCCAACCATAAAATTATTTTCATAATTGTCATTTTGCTACTGTTATGAATCATAATGTAAAGATCTGTGTTTTCCGATGGTCTTAGGCAACCCTGCTACAGGTTCTCAACTTATCAAGACCCACAGGTTGAGAACCGCCGCTGTAGAGCCTAAGACAGTGGTGGGCAAACTGGGGCTCTCGAGCCACATGCGGCTCTTTGGGCCCTCGAGTGTGGCTCTTCCACAAAATACCACGGCCTGGGCGAGTCTATTTTGAAGAAGTGGCGTTAGAAGAAGTTTAAAATTTAAAAATGTGGCTCTCAAAAGAAATGTCAATCATTGTACTGTTGATATTTGGCTCTGTTGACTAATGAGTTTGCCGACCACTGGCCTAAGACCGTTGGAAAACACAGATATGTACATTACGATTCATTAGCAGAAGCAAAATGACAGTTATGAAGCAGCAACGAAAAGAGTTTTATGGTTGGGGTCACCAAAGGTGAGGAACTGTCTTAAAGGGTGGCGGCATTAGGAAGGTCGAGAACCGCTGCCCAGCTCATTGATTCTCAAACACAAGCCTGCATTGGAATCACCTGGAGGATTCCTTACACCACAGATGGCTAGGCCCTCGTCTCCCCCAGTTTCCCAATCAATGGGTCTGGAGCAGGACCTGTAAATTTGCATTTTTTATTTTATTAAAAAAATTTTTTTGTTCAGTTTATTAATTACATTGTTCCCCCTTTTTTATCCCCCTATAACTCCCCTCCACCCTCTACCCATCCCACTCTCTGCCCTCACCTCCCCTCCCACTGTCCTCTCCCATTGTTGCAAGATTTTTGTCCAGTCTCTTGCTGCACTTCCCACACCCCTTTTCTCCCCAAGAATTGTCAGTCCATTCCCTCTCTATGTCCATGATTCTGTTATATTTACCAGTTTATCCTGTTCATCAGATTATTAATTCACTTGATTTTTAGATTCATTTGTTGATAGATGTGTATTTGTTGTTCATAATTTATATTTTTACCTTTTTCTTCTTCCTCTTCTTAAAGAATATCTTTCAGCATTTCATATAATATTGGTTTGGCGGTGATGAAGTCCTTTAGCTTTTTGTTATCTGCGAAGCACTTCATCTGATCTTCAATTCTGCATGATAGCTTTGCTGGATAGAGTAATCTTGGTTGTAGATTCTTGCTGTTCATCACTTTGAATAGCTCTTGCCACTCACGTCTGGCCTGCATCGTTTCTGTTGAGAAATCCGCTGACAATTGTATGGGTGCTCCTTTATAGGTAATTAACTGTTTTTCTCTTGCTGCTTTTAATATTCTCTCTTTATCTTTTGCTCTTGGCATTTTAATTATGATGTGTCTTGGTGTGGTCCTCTTTGGATTCCTATATTTTGGGGTTCTGTGTACTTCTTGGGCTTTTAAGTCAGTTTCTTTCACCAGGTGTGGGAAGTTTTCAGTCACTATTTCTTCAAGTAGGTTTTTATTACCTTGCTCTCTCTCTTTTTCTGGCACCCCCATAATTCGGATTTTGGCATGTTTGAGGTTGTCCCAGAGGTCCCTTACACTATCTTCAATTATCTGAATTCTTTTTGTTTCTTGCTTTTCCAGCTGAGTGGATTTTGCTTCTTTGTGTTTCAAATCTTTGACTTGGTTCTTGCAGCCCTCTGGACTGCTTTTAGGACTTTGTGTAATATTTTTTATTTCAGTCAGTGTATGCTTAATTTCTAGTTGGTCCTTTTTCATATCCTTGAGGGTCTCGTTCATATTCTCATAGGTCTTGTTCATTCTGTAGGTCATTTCCTCATAGGTCTTGTTTATTTCCTTGTAGTTCTCGGCCTTTTCTAGGAGCCCCTTGAAAAGCCTTATAACCGTGGTTTTGAATTCTATGTCCAATTGTTTTTTTTCCTCCATTTCTTTCACATCTGATTTCTTTCCATGTTTCTGCATGTTGGCTGCTTTCATGAGTTGGTCCATTAGTTTTGTGTGGTAGATGTCCTCTAAGGGACAGTGGCTCAGGCTCCCCAGTTACCTGAGGTGGATACTCTTACTGCAATCTTTTATGGGTTGTACAGTATTGTTGGAGTTAAGCCCAGCTAATTGTTGTTAGCACTAGGAGGGTTTGACCTCCAGGCCAATTGGGTGTGGAGGTGAGCTGTGTTCAGGTCAGATGGGCGGAGTCTCTGAACTGAGCAGGCGGCGTCAGCGTCAGCTAAGTCCTATGCGGCGTGAGGGTCTCTGTGTTGGGTGGTAATGGCTTCAGGCACCTCCGAGAGAAAGCCGCCGCTGGTCTCCACCCGTTGCCAGACAACGCTGTTGCTCCCCAAATGAGTCTGCACACCCAAAGTCTCACCCAGGGTTGTAAAACAAAGCTGTCCAGTGGTCTCCCGTACCAGGGAGCATGTTGCACGTTTTTGCTGTCGCGCACTTTACGCATGCAAACTGCTGTTCTAAGCTATGCGTACTCTCCTCAAACTCAGAGACCTCTGCTGCGCCTGGCTTTTAGCGTGCGTACCCCGGACCTCGGACCTCGCCTGGCACTGGGGGAATCAGTGCAGTGGGACATCTCCGCCCTCCCTGTTGGAGAAATCCAGCCAGGATTGCTGCTGCCAGCCCTACATCCTGCACGCGCTCAAGGCTCCTAACCTCTGATTCCACGCGTATCTTCAAGGCTGCGCTCCACCGCTCTTCTGAGTCTCAGTGTCCCACCTTTACTTTTATTTGTGGAATTTTCACTCAGCCAGCTTTCCGGTGATTCTGGATGGTGTTTGTTTTATTGTTATGTTGTAGTTTTTGAATTGTTGTGTGGGGCAGCACAATAGGTGTTTACCTATGCCACCATCTTGGTTCCTCTCTGTAAATTTGCATTTTAAAAAAATATATTTTTTAAATTGAATTTCAGAGAGGAAGGGAGAGGGAGTGAGAGATAGAAACATCAATGGTGAGACAGAATCATTGATTGGCTGCCTCCTGCACGCCCCCCACTGAGGACCAAACCAGAATCCCAGCATGTGCCTTTGACTAGAATCAACCCTGCGACCTTTGACTCCGCAAGCCGAGGCTCTAGCCACTGAGCAACACCAGCTAGGGCTACATTTGTGTTTCTAATGAGCTCCCTGGATTTGCTGGTGCTGGTCTACCTCCCTTATGACCATCTCCACTGATAGAACTTACCCTGTTGAGTGGCCATCGTCTGTTTATTTGTCCTTTCCTTCGACTGAGAGGCTGGGCCTGTCTTTTCATCTCCAGAGCTCGATGCTTAGCACATGCCTGGCACGTGGTGCAGTGAGATGTCCACCGCAGGCTTGTTGACTGAGTGAACTGTGGGTAAGAATGGACTTGCTGGTTGCAGAACTCAACTGAGAGGAGGGGGGCAGAGCCCGCCCTGGACCTGGCTGTTACCTTCCGGAGAGGAGCCGCTGGATAGGAGGGTTGGGTTTTGGGGTTCTCAGGGTCATGTGTGGGGATCACCCTAGTCAAGGTGAATGGGTGCATCCCTCTTTCCCTGGACACTTCCCAGAATGCCTAAAACAGGAGGACCATGACTCCGCCGCTGCCAGCCAGAGATGCCACGAGTAGAAATGAGGAGTCAGGGTTGCAGCTTGATTTTCTCCTTGTGAGACCTCTACATGCCAGATGATGAAAGGATACTGGGAACCCAGTACCTTCCCTTGAACCAGGTTAAAATCCCAGCCACACAGTCAGGCAGGATCTTACCTCCTGCTCTAAACCATGAGGACACCTCCTGTGTCAATCATCTCTATAGCTGCCCCCCTCCCCTTCCACATGCAGAACTGTCTTTTCTATAGTTTTTTATTTTTAGTTATTTAAATATATTTTTATTGCTTTCAGAGAGGAAGAGTGAGAGTGAGATTGAAACATCAATGACGAGAGAGAATCGTTGATCAGCTGCCTCCTGCGTGCCCCACACTGGGGATTGAGCCTGCAACCCGGCTATGTACCCTGACTGGAAATCGAACTGTGACCTCCTGGTTCATAAGGTAGAAGTTCAACCACTGAGCCATGCCTCTGGGCTTTTCTATAATTTTTTAAAAACACCATTTATTTCAGACCTCTGTTCCTTTGCTCTTGAAGGAACCAGGGAAGAGCTCTCTCAGCACTCCTCTTGTTCCATCTTTGCTGGTTGATACCCAAACAATCCATTCAAGGCCAAGGCCAAATGTGTGCACCTCTGTGTAGGTCAGAGCCTCATTGGGCTCCTATATGGTAGCAACATCATGGCCTGTTATGTTAGTTCACATGAGCTTGGTTCCTGCCCCAGAAGTCTCATTGGTTCCTGTACCTCTGCTCTCCGGCCCAGTTTATCTTTTAACTGAGTCGCACCTGCTCACCATGGAGTACACCTTGGTGAGGGGGATCGGCCTGGGGCAGCTCTCACACTTTAATTACCAGGGCTGCGTGGTTGAGCAAGGGGATTCCTCCCCCAGCCCTGATTCCAGGGGTGTCCCTGTCTAGCCACATACTCAGCTGAAAGGGATAACAAGTTGGGGTAGAGGGGAACAGTGCCCCGGGGCTGGTGTGGCTCAGAGAGCAGGGACTCCTGAGTCCAGGGGGAGAGCTGGAAGCCTGGTCTGCTTCTTACCACGTGGGTCAGTGGTCTCTCGAGCTGCGGTTTGCTGCTCTGTTGACTAATGAGTTTGACGACCACTGACTTGGGTCAACTTAAGCTATTTGTTGTCGTTGAGTCTCAGTTTTTCATTCTGTAAAATGGGGATAATAACAATGACCCTCCTTCCAGGGCCACCGTGAGGAATGAAGAAGATAACGTGTGCTGCTGGGCTTTAGGCACAGGCCTTGGCACGGCGGCCTCCCCCACCCACCAGAGCTTGGGGACAGGGCCCTGGAGCTTTCTCTTGGGAAGTCCCGAAGTGGTCAGCAGTCGGAGAGGGGCGTCCATCCAGGCTGGAAGCAAGCTGCTTCCCTCAGGCTGATTTCAGCTGGAAACCAGGCCTCAGACAGGAGGGAGGAAAAATTATTAAAGGATTAAATCCAGAATAATCCTCTAAGCCCCAGGAGGCTCAGAAAGCAATAAGCCACAGACTTAAAATCCGATCTGCGAAGTCGTGGGGGCGGAATCAGAACTGAAGGCTGGGAGCGGGTTTCACGTGAACCATGTGGTCAGATAGTTTCTAACAAGTGGCCTCCTTTTCGCTGCTCGGACGGCTTTTCTTGTTCTCCCCCCACACCCCCAATCTGGTCATGGTTTTTAATAACAATGAGTGAGCTGCAGGACTGGGGGAACTTTAACTAAAATTCCATAAAAATAAAAATTTAATTAAAATACACAAGTTGTGAAATTCCATCCTTGTAAAGTGAGATGTCTTGGGACTCGGCCCTGAGCCTCAGGTTGACACGGGCTTCTCCTTGGGCCCTGATAGATGACTTTCAGCCGGGGCTGCGCCGCCCGAGAGGGAGGCGTGTCCCCCCTCCTCCTCCCCGGCTCGCTCCTGGAGGAAGGCGATCCCCAGTGTCTCGCCCAGAGAGGCCAAGAGAGCCACCGGGCTAGAGTGGGGAGCCTCTTGCAGGACGAGAGCCAGGCCCCTGTGTGTGGGCTGCGGAAGGGACTGAGTTCTCTGAGGTTTGGGGGCAGAAGGTGTGGTTTTCACACTTCCCCCAGGCAGAGAGAAGAGCACAGATCTGGCCACTGCAGCCTGGGACCTCACATTCGAGTCCTGCTGATACCACAACGAGTGGACAACTTGAGCAACTCATGTCTTTGTGTGCCTCAGTTTCCCCATCTGTGAAGTTGGTTATTTAGGTTGGACTAGACGGGGGGAGAAGCCGATTTTGCAAAGTGTACATTAAGGAGTCTTTTTTTTCTTCTTTTTAATATGTCTTTATTGATTTCAGAGAGGAAGGGAGAACGGGAGATAGAAACGTCAATGATGAGAGAGAGAATGGTCGACGGGCTGCCTCCTGCACGCCCCCTACTGGGGATCAAGCCCTCAACCCGGGCCTGTGCCCTGACCAGGAATTGAACTGTGACCTCCTGGTTCATAGGTCAATGCTCAAACCCTGAGCCACACCAGTCGGGCTCCATTGAGGGGTCTTAAGGCTTTCACCTTGGGGTCTTTGAGTGTTAAGTCCCCCCACCCCCTATCACCTTCCCTGCCTCCTTTAGTCTGTTTTCCTATAAGATTTTGTTTGAACATAGGGTGCCAAGGCTGAAAGTGTTTGAAAACCCCCCAGGACACTTCTGGCTGGAACAGGGTGCGAGCTGCTTATAGGGTCCGACTCCAGCTTTCACTGGCAGGGTGCTCCTCCCTCTAACGTATGAGGACTCTTCCCTCTCCCCTTCCCCCATCCCATCCCAGTTTTTTCTATCCTGTTTTTTTGAGTCATGGAACTCTGAGAAGTAGATGAAAACAAGCAAATCCTCTCTCCAGAAAAATACACATAATATATATATATATACACACATTGTAAAAATGTAACTATTCATCTGATTCCTTTTGGGAAAGAAAATGCCTTTGTTTGGGAAAATTACTTGATGGGGCCATAGGTCCAGGTTGGGGGCTGAAAGGTGGGAGCAGGACGAAGGAAGGACTCACTTGCTCTGCACCGGGAACAGGTTCAGTTTGGCTGTCATTTCGTCACCGGCAGGTCCTGCCCTTATTCCGCTCTGGGATGACTCAGGCATGTAAGTCAGCCCTCCCCAAAACTCCAATTCCAAAAAACCATGCTGCAAACGTGGCTGAAGGCTTGAGGACCAGCAAGGTAGAGTAGATGGCAACCTTGTCTGTGTGCAGTCTTTTGGTAGCAAGTGATTAAACCTCAACTCAAGTTCTTTAAGGGGGAAAAAAAAAAGGAAAAGTGAATTACCTTGGCTCGCTTAATTGGGAAACTGACAGTGGAGTCCTGGTCCCGCTGATTTACAGAACTCAGGGGCCACTATTCAGATGAGCTCCGTGGATCCGGGGACTCAACGGACACCTCCCTCCCTGCTTGTTCCCTGTCTGTTTTGGGTGTTTTTTCCTTCATTCTCTTTCCTGGAGAGAGGCCTCTTCTGCAGAGTTGGGAAGAGGTCCCCACAAGCCCCAGGCCTACCTCACATCAGCTCAGTCACCTAGTTAGTCTCTGGGTGCTGGGATCGGATATCTCCAGTGGCTTGGGCCAGGCCTGGGTCAATGGCCCAGTGGCTATGAGCTGGGATATTATACGTGGCAATACTTCCAGAAACATGGCACTGGGCAATGGTGAAATGGACACTACTGGGCAGATAAGAAGCACACACACAAATACAACAACATCAAAACAAAGCGAACACCTACCTTACTGGTCCTCGAACCTTTAGCCCGATCTGCAATATGACTTGATCACAGTATGAGTGATCTCGCATGTGTGTACTGAAGCCCCAGAGAGGGGCTCATTTCCGTGTCTGGGTCAGTCCAGAGCATAAGAGTAGTCCATCCCTGCAGGGGGGTGAGATAATTCTCAAACTGAACCAGCTTAGAAGATAGCAGAGCCCATGATAATGACTAAAGTCATTAGTCAGATCCCGAAATCCCTGGAGGGGCTGGAGGGGTGCACTGATATTATTGGAACTCAAAGGACCAGATGTCTTAGCTGACATCTGGATCATACACACGAACTATTGGGGAATACAATCTGGGGAATTCGGGGTCCCCTGAAACCCATCTACTGAGGGGCCTCCACCTTGACCCCTGCCTACCTCTTTCTCCAGCATTTATTTTCTTTCTTCCTTTGCACACTTCCTCCCATGCAGCGGATTCCAAGGCTGAGGCCCCAACCCTAACACTCGGCTCCCTCTAACTCCTCAGAGATGTGATCCATATGTCCCCTGGGAGTTTTCTGGACTGTTCTCAAAGGACTACTGGCCAAGTTTGTATCAGTTTTCCTCCCCTTCAGGATAAGGTAGCAATCCCAAGAGATACGAAGTCCTGCTACTGCCACCCCTCCTGGCCTGGCTGCTGAGAACCCATCCTTCCTGACAAGGTCATCGCTGGCACACGGGCTCCGTGAGAACCTGCAGTTGCGGGTCACCGGCTGCAGGCGGCTCCCAGCAGGGCAGTGCCACGGCTTGGTCCTGGGCCTCAGCCACGGTGGGATTCACAGCTACCTGTTTTTTTTGGAATCTGACAACTGCAGAAAAGGTGGAGAAAGGGTTTTGAATTTATCCCAAGGAAATAATTCAAAAAAAGAAAAAGGCAACAGGCAAGAAGGTGTCCATTGGTATGATAGTGACATGCCAATCAGCAAAATCGAAAAGAGCAGTAATTCACGTAACCAGCATTGGCCCTGCACCTGTCCCCGTACCCCACCGGGCAGGCACGTGGCCCAGCTTCACACCATGAGCAGGAGGCAGAGCGGGGCTTTAAGCCTGAGTTCTTTCCACTGCCTACTACAGCCTCACACCCTCCGTCTGGATTTACCGCTTTCCTCGTACAAGTTAGGTGAGCTAAGGATGCCTTTTATCCATTGCTGTCTTATTTTGTGCCGGGCACTGGATCAGACATGCTACCTATTGCTCCCTCAAATCTTTCCCAAACCCTGGGAGATGGATGCTATTTGAAAGAAGATGAGGACATTGATGCTCAGAATGGGATTTGCCCAGAGTCACAGATGTACTTTTAGGTTGAGTCTGATTATTATAATGATAATTATTTGTTTTGAGTAAGTTTTTTTTAAAAAAATATATATATATTTTAAATATATTTTTATTGATTTTTCACAGAGAGGAAGGGAGAGGGATAGAAAGTCAGAAACATTGATGAGAGACATCGATCAGCTGCCTCCTGCACACCCCCCACTGGGGACGTGCCCACAACCAAGGTACATGCCCTTGACCGGAATCGAACCCGGGACCCTTCAGTCTGCAGGCTGACGCTCCATCCACTGAGCCAAACCGGTTTCGGCTAAAATATATTTTTATTGATTTCAGAGAGAAAGGGAGAGGGAGAGAGAGAAACATCAATGATGAGAGAATCACTGATTGGCTGCCTTCTGCACACCCTCTACTGGGGATCAAGCCTGCAACCTGGACATGTGCCCTTGACCAAAATTAAACCCAGGACCTTTCCAGTTGCAGGCCGATACTCTATCCGCGGAGCCAAAGCAGCTAAGGCAGGTCTAATTATTATCACCACTTGTCAGCTGAGTGTCTTCCCCAGGAGATGGTATCTTTCTCTGGAGCTATAGCACCTACTAAGTGCTTAGTATGTATTGGTGGTTGTTATGGAAGTTCAGTAACTGATTTACAGCGTTCCTGTGTAACAGTTCCTGGGGTCTAACTCTCACTCCGGACCAGGCCTCAAGTTTCTGGATGGCGAAGAAGGCTGTGGGTGGGGGCTGGGAGCAAAAGGAAGTGAAGGAGAGCTATACTTCTGTTTGTTGCAGCATCTTAGCTTATATTTTAACCCCAACAAGGCCATTTGCTTGTGGTCCCATTGTCAATCCCTCCCTCTTCCCCCTACTCTAGCCCCTCTGGTCCATACTTGTCCCTCATTCACCAAAGTTTGGACCCAAATCCCTTTTCTTAATTTTCCTTAGAAAATTGGAGTTTAAAAAAAAAATTTCATGAACTACAAAGAGAAGTCAGAGGAGAAGTAAAATCCAGGAAGCTAAGCATAAAGCTGTTCTGTTTCTACCCTAGAGATAGCTCGCCCCTCATAGCCAGGCCAGGCCAGGCGGACTGGGGTTTTTGCCCACAGGGCTGGAAATTTAGAGGATGTGAAATTTCAAAAGAGGATTCCAAAAAGTGATAAAATTACAAATGTTGCAAAATTTACATACTGATGGTAGAAACAAAGGGGTCTGGCTCTTCCAAAGGAAGCTTCCAGAGGCCCATTGTTAATAACACCCTCTTGGTGACTCACAGATGGAAAGTCAGAGTTGGCTGGAGGGTGTGTTTCGGGCCCTCGCCCGAGGCCGGCCGCCAGTGTGCCAGTTCAGATCTCTGTGTCCCACCAAGGTGACTCATTCCTCACCTCGCCTTTCAGAATTTCCAACTGGTACCAGTCCGCGGCCACTTTATGGAGCCTCTTGCTCCCCAGCTCTCTGGCTGCGTCTGTCCAACTAGTGTCATCTTGTTTCCTGCCCTCTCTGGCGTCCTGGCCACACCATTCCTCTTGTCCAAGACCAGGGACGATTCCTCTAGTTCCCTGGAGCCCTTCTTAATCCCAGGTTCAGTTCAGAGTGACGTGTGTCAGCCGTAGGCCATGCCAGGACTCTGGTGATGAGCACAACAAATTACCTGTGACCCCGTGTTTCCCAGAATCCTGTGGGAATTTGACAGTTATAAATCCCAAAGTCTTACAGCCGCTTCCTTATACAACATCCTTTGCCTCCACAGGAAGGAAATACTAAATGAGCATCTCTTGTGCCCTGGGTGTTTATTTCTCCATTTGCTTTCTTATCTAGCTGGGAGATAATATGGTAACAGGTGAGACAGCGGAGCCCAGAGAGTAAAGGCCCTTGTCCAACACCACACAGCCAGTAAGCGCTGGGGCTGGGATTTGAACTGAGGCTTCTCAGACTCCAAAGCCTAGGCTCTCCCCTTCGCCCAGTGTCTAAACAAGAACACACACAGACATGCAAGGGTGTCAAGGAGGAGTATTTGGTCGAAGATGCAAGAAGACAGAAAGGTCAAATGGGAATGGACTCAGATCAGGGAGGAGCAAGAAGGTGGAGAAGGAAGGTGACAGACGACCTCGCTGATGGAGGAGGGAGGTGATGGGAGGGTCACAGCTTTGCTTTGACAAGGGATTTGGGATCCCAAGCCTGGAGCTTTTTTCCACACAGTGCCTTGCTGGAAACACCTCATCTCCCCACATGTGATGAGCTCACTCTTCTGTTGGCACTGACTCGCCTCCTCTTGGCCCTGGCCGGGACACACCAACATTTCTGCAGGAGGAATAAGCAATAACAGGAATCTCATTTTTCTCCCTAAAATAATACCTCTCTGTTCTGCCAGCAAGCAGAGAGCTGCTCCTGCCAGCAGTCCTCTGGGAAGCCTGTTCCCGATCCAGCTTCCCAGGAGCCCTCGGCAGGCAAGGCAGCCCTCAGGTGACCCTGCAGGGTCACTCCCCTCCACGCCCCACCCAGCCTCTCCAGGGCAAGGGGACACAGCTTTCACCAGTGGGGCCACGGGCTTCGGTGGCTGGTGGCTTCCTTGGCATCTCTCTAGGACCTAAGCAATTTCCTACAAGGAAACGATCATTGGAAAAACTATTCAGAACAGGAAGAATTTAATTTTTCGGCAACAGGCTTTTCTCCCTTAAAAAAAAAAAAAAAGTCTTCATTTACCTAAAGGTCTAAACGCCTGGAAATTTCTTCCCTATGCGCACATTACCCACTTCCTGGCTGCAGAGATGGAAGGACTCAGAGAATTCAGAGGATATTAAACAGATTCATAATGGACCCAGCAGTATAAACATGTCTCAAGTGCAGACAGAAACGCCACAAGTTCCTATTTAGTTTAATGTAAAACATACACCCGTTGTGTCTGCGTTCCCATTTTGCAAATAAACAAGGTGAGGAGATGGGCTCTGACATCGTCCTCGGGGAGCCAGGTGCCTTCATTCCTTACACTTTCCAGTCTTCTCCTGCCCACAAACCGCTCAGGAAAGAACGCTTAATGTAGCCCGGCAGACCCCTGCCAAAAGGCAGAGCAAAGGGAGAGGCCGGCCAAATGGCCTGCAGCCATTCCCACCCTTTGCCGTGATTCCCACCCTTAGGGGCTCCAGGCCCTAAGAGGGTGTCACCAGCAGACTGGTCCAGGCATGGGGAGCCCTGGGTTCAAATCCCACCTCTGCCTCCACCACCAGCAGGCTGTATGATCTGGGGCCACAGGGGGCACCTCTCTGTTCTCAGCTGGGCTTCTTCATCTGTGTATCTCTTTAAATGCTTTTTAAAAAAATTTTAAATTGATTTCAGAGAGGGAGAGAGAGAGATAGAAACATCAATGATGAGTGAGAATCATTGATTGGCTGCCTTCTGCATGCCCCACACTGGGGACTGAGCCCCAAAACCCGGGCATGCGCCCTGACTGGGAATCTAACTGTGACCCCCTGGTTCCTAGGTGGACGCTCAACCACCCTGGCCCGGCTGTGTGTCTCTGTGTGTGATGGCAAGTACCCTGAGCCAAGCTGGGTCACCGTTCTTGGGCAAGACGATGCAAGCGATCTCAGGAATGGCCGCTTTTCCATTTCAGTTCAAAACCAGTATTTCCTACCACTGATGCTTTCAGACCCAGAGGCAGAGGGCCGCGTCTCTGTCGGTACATCTGAACACACGAAGGCAGATCATTGACTCGAGCGCCAAAATGACTAATTTGGCCCCATTAGTTCCGCGCGGGGAAATCAGTGGATTGACCCCCGGGTCCAGGGAAAATGCACCGCCGGGCGCTGCCAGCAGGGGCTGGGCCCAGAGAAGAATAACGAGGAGACATCGGAGGACGCACTGCTCAGCCAGCCTGCCTGGGCCCCTGTGCGACAGGCGGCAAATCCCAAGCCTCCTACACCCCAGGTTCTTCATCAGCCAAATGCGGAATAACAGAAGGCGCCTCGAAGGGGCCTGGGAAGACGACAGGATGTCACAGGTGTGAAGTGCTGAGGACAGCACCCGGCCCCCCACATGTGGGCTGCAAGTATTAGCTAGTATTTGTCAGGGGAACTCTGGGCAGTGACGGCGAAATGTTTCTAGGGAACAAGAGAAATTCTTCAGATGAGAAAACTGAGACCCTTTAAATGGGACACGATCCCCTGAAGGTCATACGAGTTCAACCAGCATTTGACTGACAGTTTCCAGGCACCATGACAGTAGTAACAACTGCATGGTTAACATTGATTGATCCTTTTCTCCATTCTGGGCACCATGCTAAGCATATCTTGGATTTTATCTAATTAAGTCATTACCACTATTCTGTGAGAAAAACACCATTATCCCCATTTCACAGTTGACTAAGCTGAGGCTCAGAGAGGAAGGGACTTTGCCTGAGCTCAGACAGCTGGCAGCTGGGATTAGCAGAGCTGGTCATAGGTCTGGGATCGTGGAGTCCACATTCTATGTCCCTAAATGCTCACCACCCTAGGAGCCCACTTCTTTTTGTTTTTTAAAATATTTGTATTGATTTCAGAGAGGAAAGGAGAGGGGGAGACAGATAGAAACATCAATGATGAGAGAGAATCATTGATCGGCTGCTCCTGCAGGCTCCCTGCTGTGGGTTAAGCCCACAACTGGGCATGCGCCCTGACTGGGAATCACCTCCTGGTTCATAGGTAGACGCTCAACCACTGAGCCATGCTGGGCGGTTGCAAGCCTGATTCCTGATCTTAGTTCAGACTCCAGTCCTGTCTGCCTTGCTCCCTGCAACCCCTTCCTCTCTCCTCCAGGCTCACCAGGGCCTGGGTGTGCTGTCTCACCAGGTATGGGAAATGGGATAGGACAGCTTTGAGTCTAGCCTTGGGCCTGCATCTCCTGTCCAGGTGGGCATCACCAGGTCTCTCCAAATGTCCTTTCCCGCTCTTCATTGTGCATGGTGCATTTTCCCTGCTTTAGGCTCCTGGCCATGCTCTTGTCTAAAGCCCTAAGGAATTCTGTTTTCAGGCAACAAATTACAAGCCCATGAGTCTTCCAGGGATGTGGGAAGGGAGATGCTTAGCAGCACTGAAGTGTGTGTGTGTGTGTGTGTGTGTGTGTGTGTGTGTGTGTCAGGCGGGACTGTCCTCATGTGTCTGCACTGAAATCCTTCTCTGCAGCATGAAGCTGGCGGTGGGAGGAGAAGAGAGAATGTGCTGTGGGCATGAGGGCCAGAGGCCGGCTTCCCAACAAGGAGTCCAGGAATTCTGAATTCAGACCTGGCCTTCCAGATTGTCATTATAGAATACCTGTCCAGGTTGGAAGGTAAAACACAATTAAGAGTTAAACTTGATTTTTAGTTCTTCAATGTTTAGACACCTGCAGGTACACCTCCATTCTTGCCCAAGGCCCCACAACTGATAGGAGTGGGCCTGGTTTCCAAAGCCCCTCTCATCCCCCAACTGACCTGACCTGTCTGGTCATCACAGTGACCCTAGGAGCTGGGTCTGATCATTTTCACTCACAGGCGAGGACTCTGAGGTCCAGGGAGATGAAGACACTTGCCTGAGTTGGCATAACTGGCAAGTGGCAGAACTTGGACATGAAATCAAATCCCCTTGTTTGACTTGTCTAACTCCCTGGACCCCCTGCCTGCTGTGGGGAGCCCCTTCTCCTTTAGGAGGTGACGACTTGCTCCTCAGCGGGTGCCCAGGCCAGTGGTCAGCCAGGTGGAAGGGGGCACTTGTAAGCTGGGACTATAATAGGACAGACTCACCCCAGCAGAGGAGGCTCTGAACAGGTCAACCAAGAACGTCTACTTAGAAGAAAGAAATATGAGAACCTTGTCGCCTGTCAGATTGGTGGTTCCAGACAGCTCCTATTTCAAAATCATAACCTCATCAAGCCCCCTCTGCCCCCCTAAAGCTCCCCTCTCCCAACAAACTTAGGAGTTTTCCATTGTAGAGAAGGGAAGAAATGCGGCTCTAATCCCCTTTGTTCCATGATTTCATCTCCTTCTCTCTCTTCCCCAGGGACTCCAGGAAAACAGTTGGAGGAGGGAAGGTGGGGCAGGGAGAGGAGCCAGCACTCTCTTCAAGGTCTGGGTTTGGGGCAGGAGCGGGGGAGCCAGGAGGGATAACCCATCCCTCCCCGGCAGCCAACAAGAGCTGGAAACCTGGGAGACTTCCATGAGGCCACCCTCCTCATCTCTTTGCTCCAGCCCACATCTTCCCGCCCCACTGATTTCACCTCCTTGACTGTCCCCAACGACCCACCATGAATACGCTCGCTGCCTGAATGCAGGCCTCCTCGTTTCTCACTGGACTTTGCAGAGGTTCACAGTAATTGCCTAAGTCAGTGGTCTACAAACCTCGGCTCAGGAGTCACATGTGGCTCTTTGGCCCCTTGAGTGTGGCTCTTCCATAAAATACCACGGCCGTGTGGGCAAGTCTATTTGGAAGAAGTGGTGCTAGAAGAAGTTTAAGTTTAAAAAATTTGGCTCTCAAAAGAAATTTTAAGCGTCGTACTATTGATATTTGGCTCTGTTGCTTAATGAGTTTGCCGACCACTGGCCTAAGTGGTCTCCCGGACTCCAGTACTGCCCGCCTTGGGCCCATCCTCCAAGCAGCTGCCCACGTGAGCTCTGCATCGCCCACAGGAGAAAACCAACGCTCCTGTGTGGTGCTCAAGGCCCTGGTGTCCTTTTCTTGCCTCCTCTCCATCCTCAGTTGTCACAGTGTCTGCTTGATCCGGCACTATTCAGCCACCCTGCACTCCTCGGGGTGCTGTCCTTCATCCTCACCCCGCCCAGAAGCCTCACATTCTCTCTTTCTCTGTGGCTGCACCACCACTTCTCATAGGGGCTACAGTCCTTTGTGCTTATCTCGATCACGTACTTACTCCTTAAAAAAAAATTCAGCCACTTATTTCTCATCCACTGAGACCCTGGAGGGAGGAACCTTTTCCATATTTTTATCTTTGCTTTCCCGGGCCCTAGCAAAGTTCTTGGCCATCCACCCTCCTCCCATTCCACGTGCTTTAGGGAAGAAAGGCAAGCAATCTCCTCCCAGACCCTTGGTCTCTCATTTACCTTCTCCCAGCCCTTCCTGTTGCCTGACGTGATCCCCACTTTTCTCCCACTTATAGGTGACAGATGAATGCACACACATCAACTTTTGTTTCTTCCCAAACCAAAATCCCCATGAAACAAGAGATTTTTAAATTATTATTATTATTTTTCAATATGTTTTATTGATTTTTTTATAGACAGAAAGGAAGAGGGAAAGAGAGTTAGAAACATTGATCAGCTACCTCCTGCACCTCCAACTGGGGATGTGCCTGCAACCAAGGTATATGCCTTTGACTGGGAATCGAACCTGGGACCTTTCTGTCTGCAGGCCGACGCTCTATCCACTGAGTCAAACGGTCAGGGAGAGATTTTTTTTTTAAAGCAAAGCCCACAAGAACAAGGAGACCAGGAGAGGAAACAATGAACAAACAATAACTCAGTCTTACACCAGCAATGAGGAAAACTGAGAACTGATCAGACTTTCATTGCTCAGATGTTGGGCATGGTGGCGCTGGGGACCTGGGGAACCTCTGGGGAGACGGGCGAGTGCTCAAAGCAGATTGAAAACCAAACAAAAAGCCTGTTTCCTCTCACACTCTGAATAGCGAGTGGCACAGGACATGTGCAGTATATACTGAATCCAGGAAAGGCTTTTGCTAGGCAGCATTTTATAAACACTTTTACCCTCCAAACATTTTCTTCCCGCCTTTTAACAGCTTGAGGGTGTAGCTTGGGCAATGCTTTTAAAGCTTGCCAGTGGCTGGGAGAGTGGTGGGAGCACATATAGGTTATTCCAAGTCACCATTTGAGCAACACTCTTCACTCAGGACTGTGTGAGCTCAAGGTAGTACACAGACTAATAACTTGACTTCCATATATTGTGGAATGATTACTGCAGTAAGTTGAGCTAGTGTCCATCATTTCACACAGATACAAAAAAGGAAAGAAAGAAATATATATTTCCTTGTGATGAGAACTTTTAGGATCTACTCTCTTCTGTGTGTGTGTGTGTGTGTGTGTGTGTGTGTGTGTGTGTGTGTGTATGTTACATGCCATTGACTTCTGGCAACCCTGTGAATGAGCGATGCCCACCAGGCCCTGTCCTCAACAGTCCTCCTGAGCACCTGTGGACTCATGCCTGTGGCTTCTTTTAATGGGAGTCAATCCATCTCATATTTGGTCTTCCTCTTTTCCTGCTGCCTTCCATGTTCCCCGCATTATTTTCTCCTCCCTTCCTCCAAAGAGCCCTGCCTTCGCATGATGTACCCGAAGCAGGACAGCGTCAGTTTTGTCATTTTGGCTTCCAGCGAGGCTTCAGGTTTGATTTGCTCTGGGACCCATTTGTTCGTCTTCCTGGTGGTCCACGCACCCACAGAGCTCTCCTCCAGCACCAACGTTCAAATGTATCACATAGCAGCGTTAACTATAGTGATCACACTGTACATCTTTTTTTTTTCTTTTTTATTTATTTTTTATTTTTTCTTTATTGTTCAGTTTATTAATTACATTGTTTCCCCTTTTTTATCCCTCTATATCTTCCCTCCACCCTGTACCTATCCCACCCTCCACCCTCACCTCCCCCTCCCCAATGTCCTCTCCCATTGTTGCAAGATTTTTGTCCAGTCTCTTGCTGTACTTCCCACAACCCTTTTCTCCCCAAGAACTGTCAGTCCATTCCCTCTCTATGTCCATGTTTCTGTTATAGTCACCAGTTTATCTTGTTCATCAGCCTATCAGTTCACTTGAGTTTTATGTTCATTTGTTGATAGATGTGTATTTGTTGTTCATAATTTATATTTTTACCTTTTTCTTCTTCCTCTTCTTAAAGAATATCTTTCAGCATTTCATATAATACTGGTTTGGTGGTGATGAACTCCTTTAGCTTTTTCTTATCTGTGAAGCACTTTATCTGATCCTCAATTCTGAATGATAGCTTTGCTGGATAGAGTAATCATGGTTGTAGATTCTTGCTCTTCATGATTTTGAATATTTCTTGCCACACGCGTCTGGCCTGCATCGTTTCTGTTGAGAAATCCGCTGACAATTGTATGGGTGCTCCCCTGTAGGTAACCATCTGTTTTTCTCTTGCTGCTTTTAATATTCTCTCTTTATCTTTTGCTCTTGGCATTTTAATTATGATATGTCTTGGTGTGGTCCTCTTTAGATTCCTATATTTTGGGGTTCTGTGTACTTGTTGGGCTTTTAAGTCAGTTTCTTTCACCAGGTGGGGGAAGTTTTCCATCACTATTTCTTCAAGTAGCTTTTCATTACCTTGCTCTCTCTCTTTTTCTGGCACCCCAATAATTCGGATGTTGGCATGCTTGAGGTTGTCCCAGAGGCCCCTTACGCTATCTTCAATTATCTGAATTCTTTTTGTTTCTTGCTTTTCCAGCTGAGTAGATTTTGCTTCTTTGTATTTCAAATTTTTGAGTTGGTTCTTGTGGCCCTCTGGACTGCTTTTAGGACTTTGTGTATTATTTTTTTATTTCAGTCTGTGTAAGCTTGATTTCTAGTTGGTCCTTTTTTTTATCCGTGAGGGTCTGGTTCGTATCCTCAGAGGCCTTGTTCATTTCCTTGAGGGTCTCATTCATTTGCTTGAGGTTCTCATTCATTTCCTTGTAATTCTCATTCATTTGCTGGTTGGTCTTGTTTATTTCCTGGTAATTCTCATTAAGTTGATCGGCCTTTTGTAGGAGCCTCTTGAAAAGCCTTATAACCGTGGTTTTGAACTCTATGTCTTGTCCTCTTTTCTCTTCCATTTCTTTCACACCTGATTTCTTTCCATGTCTCTGCATGGTGGCTGCTTTATGTGGTGGATATCCTCAAAGGGACAGTGGCTCAGCCTCCCCAGTTACCTGAGGTGGGTGCTCTTACTGCAATCCTTTATGGGTTGTATTCAGTATTTTTTAATTTAAATCCAGCTTGTTGTTAGCCCTAGGAGGGTTTGACCTCCAGGCCAATTGGCTGTGAAGGGAGACTGTGTTCAGGTTGGATGGGCGGAGTCTCTGAGCTGCGCAGGTAGCGTCAGCGTCAGCTGCGTCCTATGCGTCGCTCGCGCGCGCGGGTCTCTGTTGGATGGGGATGGCTGCAGACACCTCCAAGAGAAAGCCGCTAGTCTCTTCCCCTTGCCAGACCACTCCGCCTTTCTCCAAATGTGCCTGCACACCAAAAGTCTAGCCCAGGATTGTAAAAATAAATGGTTTCCAGAACCAGGAGACAAGTTTCCAGGGGGCAAGTCCCGGGTTTGGGCGACCCTCTCGCGGAAACTCGCAGTTCAGGAGCCTCTGCCGCGCCCCGCTTCCAGGGTGCTTCCCCCGGACCTCGGCCGGACCTCGCCTGGCGCTGGGGGATCCGGGCAGTGGGACGGGAGTTGCTGCTCCAGCCCCAGCCCGTGCGCGCGCGACCAGGAAGGCTCCTAACCTGTTTCCGTCTGAAAGACTGCGCTCCCGCCGCTTCTGAGTCTCAGTGTCCCACCTCCACTCCAGTTAGTGGAGTTTTCATTCAGCCAGCTTTCTGGCGATTCTGGGTGCTGTCTGTTCTGCTGTTATGTTGTAGTTCCTAAATCATTGCGCGGGGCAGAACAATAGGTGTTCACCTATGCCGCCATCTTTGCTTCTTCACACCGTACATCTTAACACGATCAGTTTTAGACTTATTATATGTTTAGAAAAAGAGCTCGGGATTGGAGTTCATGGGGGATAGCCCTGAGGCATGGTCCCTACTATCTCTGACCAATAAAAGCAGAGTCAAATGTAATCCTACATTTTTTTAGTAGCCACATTAAAAAATTAAAAACTAAACTGGTGGCATTAATTTTAACAATATATTTTATGGAACACAACATATCTAAAATATAAGGTGTAATCAAGAAAACACATTTTAATGAAATATTAAGCATTCTTTTTTCTTATTTAGTCTTTGAATTGCTGTGTGTTTCACATGCGCATCTCTGTTCAAATACATGTGACCAGTGGCACCACATTGAACAGAGTCATCCCGACAGTCCCTCGGATCCTTTGTGCAATTGGTGGGTGGGGTGGGGTGGGGAATGGGCTCCCTCAAAGGGCATGATGGCGAAGAATACCCTTGGGTCCCCTCAGCAAAAGGAGCAAACCAGATTTCCTAGAAGGAGGGGGTGGGGAAGGCAAAAATATCTCCCATCTGTTGAGCATTAACCTCTGAACCATTTAGCCAAACATTGGCTTCTCTTGTCATTTGATAAGGTGTATCCAGCAAAGGGAGATGAGAAAACTGGGAGGTTGTTCTTTTAAATGACATCAGCAGGGGGTTTGTTTCGGCCGCGGAGCCCGCAGGGTCCGTCTGGGCCATCACATCGCAGCAGCACACTCAAGGACAGATTTGCGTGCTTCCCTCCGCCTGGGCGTTCAGGCGTCCGGGGATAGAAAAAAAGCAAGAGGGATTTGAAAATAAAGCCCGTGCACGGCAGACTGTCTGCCCCGAGCCAGGGCCGCAGCGAGGGTGATTACGGGGAAGGAATGGTTTGTGTCACCGCCACACGGAAAGGTCCGTCGGCTTTTCTGCAGAGACAACGCCTCTCAGTCTTCTAGAAACTCTGTGTGCAGACTTCCGGAGCTGTCGGGGACCTGCGAGGCCATCCTGACTGCCCCGTATCCCCTTGAGTCAAGTTTCTTGGCAAGATGGGCCAGGGAGCAGTCTAGACAGATAGGGACCTATACAGTGGCCAGCCGGCTTCCGCTGGCAGATCTGACCTGTTGAGAGGCCATCAGACCCGGGCAGAAGGGTGGGGACCCAGGATTTGGCTGCTGTTTCTGGTCCAGCCCTCCTTCCTGCCCCTCTCCTGATCCCCCACTGGTGGGAGCAGGGTATCTGCCCAGGCTCCAGGCCTTCCCTGGCCCCACCCAGGTCTCCTGGGGGGTGAACTGAGCACTGGAAGGAGTCAGGAGTCTGTCAGGAAGGAGTGCCTTGTATGGCCCTAACCTAGTCCCCTCTCTCTGGGCCTCAGTTTCTCCCTGGGTCAAAGGAGCTGCATGGAATGGTCTCTAAGCTCCTGTCAATTCTGCTCAGGGGGTGTTTGGTCACAGGATTCCTTCGATGGGGAGGGAACAGGCCCTCTCTGCTTCTCCCCGTGACTCACAGCTGATGTATCACAAGCCTTCTCTGCCATCTTGTCCAGACACGTCTCCCCAAAGCTTCAGTCCTTTGCTCCATCTCTGTGGTTCCAGAGCCAAATGCCGTCTCCCCTGCCTCCTCCCCTGGGCTCACAAGTCTTGTATGTCATATGTCACATCTTCCCTGGGGAAGGGCAAGGCTACCCACTTTCTCTGAGCTCTGATGAGTCCACGCCCTGGGCTGGGCTCTTTCATGCATGTTAGCTTATTTAATCTTCGTAACAGCTCAGAACCGTGACGAGTCCCATTGCCGATGAGGAGACGGAGGCTCAGAAGCTCTGGCCCGGCCAAGCTCCCGCACTAGGAGGCGGTAGAACTAGGATTCAGACTCTAACTAGGATTTGACTCTAAAGGCCAGATTCTTTCCACAGAGTCGTTTATTTTATTATTATTTTTAAAAATATATCTTATTGATTTTTTACAGAGAGGATGAGAGAGGGATTGAGAGTTAGAAACATCGATGAGAGAGAAACATTGATCAGCTGCCTTCTGCACACCCCACATCGGGTATGTGCCTGCATCCAAGATACATGCCAGTGACCAGAATCGAATCTGGGACCTTTCAGTCCGCAGGCCGACGCTCTTATCCACTGAACTAAACTGGTTTCAGGTCCATGGAGTCTTTTAAAACTTTCCTGTGTCACTCAGCCATCTGGGTTCTTCCTGGATGAGGCTCCAGGCTCCTGGAGGACAGGGGAGGCAGGCTGGCAGAGCAGACGGTGCCTGGAATCTTGCTCCAAAGTCCAAACCCTTTGGCAGACAGGGGAAGAGGAAGGGAAGTACTCAAGGCTCAGAGACTGGTTAGGATGTGACAATAACTCGCGTCCAGTGCTTTCTGCATGTCACTTCACACCAATTCCATGCCCCATCTCAGATCCTGCCCAGCGCGACTGACCAGCCTGGCTCCTCAGAGAGAGCCACATGACACGATGCACAACAAAAGGTGCCATGATTTCCAACACAGAGGAGAGGTGAGATCTCGGGCGAGTGCCTCCACTCTCGGAACTTCGGTTTCCTCATCTGCATAATGGGCATAAGATCCCCACTCAGGTCAACAGGCAGCAGCAGTGAAAAGACTTCACCGGCTGTTTTTTTTTTTTAAGTATATTCAATACTTTCCTTTTAAAAATATTTACTTATTGATTTCAGAGAGGAAGGGAGAGGAATAGAGAGATAGAAACATCAATGACGAGAGAGAATCACTGATTGGCTGCCTTCTGCACACACCCCATTGGGGATTGAGCCCACAACCCGGGCACGTGTCCTTGGCCGGAATCGAACCTGGGACCCTTCAGTCTGCAGGCTGATATTCTATCCACTGAACCAAACCAGCCAGCATGACTTCACCGGCTTTGATGTAATAAATCATTTCCTTTTACTCTCTCATAGCACCCATCCCAGTGTCACCTGTAGCACACACCTGGCAGGTATTTGTTGGGCGTGTACTAGTCACCAACCTTTGGGCAGCCCTTTAGAGTTTTCTGAATATTTCCACACTTTATATCATTATTATTTATGTATTGTAAAAAATTGATTTCAGAGAGGAAGGAAGAGGGAGAGAGAGAGAGAAACATCAACAATGAGAGAGAGTAATTGATCAGCTGCCTCCTGAACACCCCCCCATTGGGGATCGAGCTTGCAACCCAGTATGTGCTCTGACCGGGAATCGAACTATGACTGCCTGGTTGATGCTCAACCACTGAACCACATCGCCTGGGCTATATTATTCTTTAATTCTCCCAATAGACCTTTCAGAAGGCAGGGCTGCCCTTGATCTTGGCTCTAGTTTACAGACGGGGAAACCAAGTCCCATCTTTTATGGCTCCCAGCTGGCTGAGGAGTTGGGGTGCTTTTTGCTGACAACTCTCTGTCTTCTTGTCATTTAGAGAGAACAGGCCCGTCAGGGCAGCTCAGCAGCCAGCTGTGGCCCAGATGTGCAGGCCTGGATGGCCACAAAGGAGGTGGGTGGGAACATCCTCCCATTTCCTCCCTGGAAGACAAATGGCTTCAGGGCCACTGGAGGCTCTGGGGCCTCGGCTGGATTAGGAACCTCCCCGGAGCCTCTGTGAGGCGGGCGCCGTGCTCCTCTTGAGAACAGTCCCTCCCTGTGAGGTGGCTGCTTGGAAGATGAAGCCAGAGGCCAGCCGCTTCCCCTGCCCTCACAGCGTAATTCTCTAAATAAATTTGTCAGGCGAGAGGGCCTCAGGGCCTTCATCTGGGTTTGAGCAAAGGCAAACTGAGAGAAGAGGGAGCATTTTGAATGCTCTCCCTGGCCATGGAGTGAACACACACACACACACACAGCAAACACTCATGCAACCATACCCACGTGGACATGCATGTATATGATCCACATACCCATGTACACATGTATACAAATATTTGGGTACATCCTCACCTCCCAGGAGCGACTACGAGCTGCCTTAAGTGCCTGGGGAGGAAGGAAGGAAGCTGGGTGTCATATATCACTTCTCCCCAAATAGGCAGTGTCCTCTCTGCCCAGAGCGGGGGTGGGGGGACCGGCAGCCGTGAACTGGCCTCAGGAAGGAGCCCCTCTGGCCCATATTTCACTGACACCCCAGACAGAGCCTGCTGTCAGGAGCGCTGTCTAATTTCCTCCCCTGACTGCCGGCCAATCCCCCCCAACAAAGAGGGGCATTGTGTCCGCCTCCCCACCCGGGCATCTGCTCCACAGAGATCCATCCGAGACGCATGGAGGGGATTTGGGGGCTGAAGGTGCATCCTGCACCACAACCCCCAGAAGGGCCACAAATTCTTGAGCTTACAGAGTCTGGGCCTGGCTGAGGGTCCCCCAGTGTTGCAGACCTCGGCTGCCCCAGCAACCCCCATCTTCCCAGCAATCCTCTCAGGTCCCCAAAGCTCTGGAAAGGGGAGAGGTGGGTGAGGAAAACAGTTAACACGTAGAGGCTGAGGATGAAGAGGCATTCTAGGGGAACTGGGCCTCCTCACCCTCTTCCAGAAGAAACATGGCCTCAGTCCTTGGCTTCGCCTTCCGTGGGGAGCTTTAGGGAAGCTGCTGGGAAGAGGCAATTGTGCCTGGTGTTTCCTGCTTTCGATTGTTCCCAGGTTGGGGAGGGAAAGTGGGGTGCAGGGGTAGTGCTGAGGGGAGAAAGAATGAAGGGAGTGTGGGCTGGTGAGAGAGGACTATGGGTTGAGAACCACTGCAAGACTTCCTGGGAGAATGCTGCCTAGCAGTGTCCTGGGCAGCCCCCTGAGAGGCTGCTCCTCCCCAGGTACCCCGGGTCAAGGTCCCACGGAGGGTGTGTGTGTTGGGGTGGGAGGAGGATGCTTTTAACAGCCGAGCTGCTATCATAGGTATGCTTAAGGCTGTTGTGTGTGGCCACAGTGTGGGAGTAGATGGGAGTTCTGCTCTGGGCCAACATATTTGAAGCGAATTGGAATCTAGCATCCCCCCGAGATCTTGATCTTCATCATACTCCTACTGCTTCTCAGCAGTGCTTCTTATCTGGACAGTTTGGTGCTTTGAAAACATTTTTCCCATAGCGTCTGCTTATCTTTTGTAATCAAGGTAGAAGAAGGTGTTAGAATACTTTGTTTTTGTACACCAAGAAATTGGCCCAGAGAGGGTAAGTGGTCTGCTGAAAGTCACACAGCAAATGAGTAAGAGAGCAGATATTGAAACCTAGGTCTTCTCCTCCTTGCTCTGTGCTTTTGTTGTCACTGGGTTATAGCCTCCTTGTGGAAAGAGAAAAAAAATCTGTCTAGAACATGGTGTGTGTGTGTGTGTGTGTGTGTGTGTGTGAGAGAGAGAGAGAGAGAGAGAGAGAGAGAGAGAGAGAGAATATCTCACCTTACTGAGGGTCTACTCTGAGCCAGGTACTGTGCTAGGCACTCTGCAGGTCTGACCTCATTGTCCTGGGGGGCTGGCTCTGTCTCCACTCACCTTGCCCAGAACTTAACACATAGTTGGCAATCAGAAAATATTTTTCGTGGAATGAATGAATGAATCTAAGGACCCATCAGCCTCTGAATAAATACAATCTCTATTTTTAGGAGCATTTTTCAACTACTGTTTTTAAGCACCATAACTTCCCAAGGCCACTGGGATAAGAAAACTAGGCTCAGAGAAATTAGTTGACTTGACAAAAGCCACACAGCCAGTTTGTGGCAGAGCCTGGGTGGAAAACTCAGTCTGTCAGTCCCTGAAGTGTGTGTGTGTGTGTGTGTGTGTGTGTGTGTGTGTGTGTGCATGTGTATGTGTGCATGTGTGTGTGTGTGTGCTGTGTGTGTGTGCAGGTGTGTGTGTGGTGGGAGCTGGGGACGGGAAGGTGATAAGGAGTAAGGGATTTCTCTTCCTGATGTGGAGAGTATATTAAAAGAAAACAACCGAAGAGAGCAAGGTCCCAGCAGGCACACGTTCAGCTCAGACATAGGCGTTCAGCTCCAGCCAGGTGTGCTGGGTGCTTTAGGCAGGATTTGTGCTCTTGGAAAACTGGTTTTAAATCATTTTAAAACACAAATAAAACCATCCTTTGCAGGCCTGGGGAAGCCTGCTGGCTGATGAAAGGAATTCTTTAGAGACTTTGCGTTTGCACTACTGGATTTTCTCAGAGCATGGTCAGTCAGTTGGATGGCAGAGAAAACCGACTGACGGGCTCTGGCCGTAATCAGCACAGTCTCGATGGTGGCCACCCTTCACGGGGGCTCTCAGACCCAGCTGAGCCTGCTCCGTTCCCAATAACGCTGGAGTGGAGCCCGGCCATGGGCCTCAGCTCTGGGGACAGGCTGGAGTCCTGAGCCAGCAGCCCCGGTTAGAAAATTAATAAAGAATGAGAAGCTCTTGCAGCCAGGCCCATGGTGAGAGACGAGTTAGGTCATGTCTCTTTCTGTTCAATCGGATATTAGTCCCGACCCTGATGTCACCTTCAAGCTATTAAGCATCACCCTCAGAGACTCGCGTAAGCTGCTCACAAGCCTCTTATCAGGTCAGGCAGGCCTTGGACGCTGTTTCTTTGCAACTGCAGGTCAAAGGGAAGAGGCTCATTCAGACTTCAGACAGAGCTCAGACCTCAGAGCGGGGGAGTGAATGGCAGATAATCTTGGTCCTGTGGCCAGAGTCAGAGATAGTTCCCTTGGGCTACCAGGGTGTGTCCAGTACCCCCTTTTTGGGCAAGAACGTGGCTTGCCAGACCCGGTGGGCTCTAAAGACCTGTCTGGCTTCAAGCCAGCTAGTCTAACCGGCTTCTGGGCGAGACTTCCCTGTGTGGTCCATGTGGCCTGCAATGGGCACTTGTGACCTGAGAAGCCAGGCAATACCACTAATTTAATAAGTCCCTTATCCATCCATCCATCAATCCTTCCATGGCATAGCCACCTATTTTTTAAAAAATATATTCTATTGATTTTTAAAAAATACAAATTTTATTGCTTTTTTTACAGAGAGGAAGGGAGAGGGATAGAAAGTCAGAAACATCAATGAGAGAGAAACATCGATCAACTGCTTCTTGCACACCCCACCCCCACTGGGTATGTGCCCTAAGCCAAGGTACATGCCCTTGTCCGGAATCGAACCCTGGACCCTTCAGTCTGCAGGCTGATGTTCTATCCATTGAGCCAAACCAGTTTGGGCCATTTCATTGATTTTTTTTACAGAGAGGAAGGGAGAGGGATAGAAAGTTAGAAACATCAATGAGAGAGAAGCACTGATCAGCTGCCTCCTGCACAACCCCCACCAGGAATATGACCAAAACCAAGGTACATGCCCCTGACCGGAATCGAACCTGGGACCCGATGCTCTATCCACTGAGCCAAACCGGTTTCGGCCATAACTACCTCTTGAGCATTTGTTATGTGCCAGGTGTCATGCTAGCAGCTGGGAATAAAATGATCAGAGAAGCACATCTCCTTTTCTTCCCTCCAGCTTACAAAGCAGACCACAAATGAATAAGCAAACGGCAAATAGAAGAGTTGCAAACTGTAGTAAGGGCCATAAAGGAACACACACAAGGTGGGAAGACAGATAAAAAGACAGGAGTGGCCAGGGATGATGGTGGCATTAGAGAAGGGCATGTACTTGAGCTATTTCTGAAGGTGTCTGTTAATGGTTTGCAGCAAATGGGACTGAGAAGGCAACCACTGAGAGAAGGACCTGGGGAGAGCCCAGCGCTGTGTGGCCAAGAGAGGAGGCAACTGACAACTGCTGCATTGGCAGTTGTAAGGGATTAGTTGGCACAAGCCCCTCTGCCTGGCTGGAGATTATATAACTCTTAATGGAAAACATTTCCACTCAGTGGAAGAAAGAAAGCCGCCCACCACGAGCTCTCCTGGTTATTGGGATTGTGGCGGTTTGGGGGTCCAGATAGGAAAGAGTGGCTCTCTGCCTGACACTGGTTCTCTTTGAACACAAGAGCTGTTGGAAAATATGCTACCACTGCAGGACCTGACCCAGGCAGGTGGGTAGATTTCTGAAGCCCTGAGCCTCTCTCCCCTCCCCCCGCCACCTCTAGGCCCTTTCATTGAGAAATGGATTTCCTACTTGCTTCATCTCTTTCTTCTCTCTGCCTCTCTCCAAAGGGCAGCCATACACTTGCTCGTCCTTGATGCTCTCTCAAGGATGGAGAAACCCATTATTGACAAGTTACTGTCTGAGAATTCTTGGTTGTTTGGATTCCTACTGAGCCACCATTTCTGGTCATAGTCACTGGTTCACATCAGGGAGTCACCAGTGGAGTGGCCTTGCTTCCCTGGTACAGATGTACACCCCAGGAAAAGTAGAGGATTTTCACCAACTAGAGAAGAAGCTGGTTCCAGCTGCTACTGTTCACCCAGTGCTGGTCAATCAAACGGCAACACTGAAGAGTGGGAGGAGCTCAGCGAGTGTTCAGAAGAACCAGAAAACACTTGATTGATGTGTGTGAACCCTTAATTTCACCATCAGACTCCCCCTCACCCCAGTGGATTTTTAAAAACTCTGTTTATTGAGGAAATTAAAATTCTCATATAAAAAGAGATTTTTCCCCCTATTGATTTTAGAAATTGGCTAATGGTGCTGCCTGATGTCATGCATTGCCTATTATTGAAAACTAGAGGCCTGGTGCATGAAATTCGTGCATGGGGGCGGGGGAATGTTTCTTAGCCCAGCCTGCACCCTCTCCAATCTGGGACCCGTTGAGGTATGTCCGACTGCCTGTCTAGGCCTAATCCTATAGGATTTTTATAGCAGGGATGGGAACCTTTTTTATACCACATGGGGGCAGCCCTCTTGTGTGTTGGAGTGATGGTCAATCTGCAAATTACTCTTTTATTAGATAGGATTAGTTGAGCCTTACTGATGCAACAAAATGTCCTCTGTGTTCCTTTCGAATTGTCCCTTTAAGTGCTCCTAAAATGCCTAAGTCCTTGGTCTGGGAGTCCAAACAGAGGAGAATGAGCAAAAGATAGGAGATAATTCACTTGGCGTATGCATAGGGAAAGGTGGGTGACTTGGTATTGCTGGAGCATGGAGTTTGTGGTAGGGGTAGTGGGTCATGGTAGGTAGTGAGCAGAGCATGGGGACCCTAGAGGCCTGTGTAGGGTTTTAAAACTTTATTTTGTAGGTGATGGGAAGCCATTGATAAGTTTTCAATCAAGGATGACATGGATTTGTGTGTGTGTGTGTGTGTCTGTGTGTGTGTGTGTGTGTGTGTGTGTGTGTACTTGTGTGTGCACACATGCATGTGATTGCTCTGTAGCAGGGATGGGAACCTTTTTTATGTCAAGGGCCATTTGGATATTTATAATCCCATTCTTGGGCCATACAACATTATCAACTTAAAAAATTAGCCTGCTGTATTTGGTCAAACATTTAATTAACTCACCCCTAATGCCTTGGCAGGGCCAGGCCCAATGATTTCTTGGGCCTCACATGGCCCGAGGGCCGGATGTTCCCCACCCTGCTCTAGGGGATGGACTTTGAGGAGCCACAACTTTGAAAGATGTTGGCAGTCTGAACAAAGGCAATGGTGGTACAAAGATCAAGAATGCAGTGAGTATGAGGAATATCTACATAGGAAGTGAAGTGAGCAGGACCAGGTAATTGATTGATTGTGCAAAGCCCAGGGTGAGCATCAAGGGTGTGTCCCAGGGCTCTAGTATGAATGAATGGGCAGGTTGTTGTGTTGCCAACTACAATACAGGATTCAGAATGCAGGCCAAAGAGCCAGCCTCACTGGAGGAATGGAGACTCCCCCTTCAGATATGTTAAGGATGAGGTGCTTGTAGTCATCCAGGTAGCATAGGGAAATAGGCAGAGGACTATGAAACCTTATGCTCCCAGATGGGGTGTAGGGAAGTGTTGGCCAGATGCCAGAAAGCCAGGATTCAAATCCCAGTGTCATCACTGTAGCAGTCAGTTTTCATGAGGTGGTGCAGTGGCGACAAATGACCCCCAAATCCCAGTAGCTTATAACAACAGACTTTTCTATCCTCACTGACATAGATGAAGGCAGTGGGTTCTGCAGCCCAGGGTATTGGTGGAACCCCTCACATTCAGAGGGAAAAGAGCAATGGCAGAGACACAGGATGGCTCTGAAACTTCTGCTTCTTAGTAGACCAGAAGCCGGCGCTTCTGCTCACTTTCTGCCAAAGCAGGTCACAGGAACAAGCCTGGATTCAATGACGCAGGGAAGTACCTTCCTCCCCTGGGAGGTACAGCTACTGGCAATGATCAGCGGGCCGTATTCCCCTCGTGGAGAAGGAGGAAAATAATCGGGCCTCATCATCTGCTCTACCACAACCTCTAACAGGCTGTAAAACCTTGGGGGTTTAGTCTCCTTGGCTCTGCCTTAGTTATCTCATCTGTAAAACAGCCATACTAGTGCTACCTCTTAGAACAGTGCCCGACATGGAGTAAACACTGTGTGGATGTAGGTAGATGGAAAGGAGGAGGGAAGGGAGTCATTTTTTAATGGGTACAGAATTTGGGAAGGTGAAAAAATTCAGGAACGTGCCAATAGTTGCACAACAATGGGAAAGTACTTAATGATACAGAACTGTACATGGACAATGGTTGAGATTTTATGTTACGTGTATTTTACCACAATAGAAAAATGTAGGTAGATGGGATCACCTGGGGAGAATCTGAAGAGGAGGAAGACAGTGGGCAGAGGGAGAAGACCTTGGGAACCAGCAGGGGGTCAACAGCATTGAGAAAGGGGTCTGCATGGGAGACATCGAAGGAACATTCTGGACAGATGAGGAAAACCCAGAGAGGCCAATGTCCTCTGAAGCTACTGGAGTGAAGCTAGGAGGGAGTGTTGAGATCCTGAAGGGGTCTGTTTTGCTTAGCTTTGGACCTGAATCTTCTCTGTGGCACCTTGATTTCGGCGGGTCTGCTTTCCTCTGCCAGCTCCTACTGATGTCATTTCTGGTCACTGCCCACACTGGGCCCAGAGGCCTCAAAGCCAGTCCCTGGCCAGATCTTTTCTCCTGATCCCTCCCTTTCTCCTTCCCTCCCTCTCTCCCCTGTCCCTCTCTCCCCGCCTTTACCCCTCCCCTCTCTAGCCAGTCCTATTATGTCCATTGTTGACATCTCAGTGAGACAAATTTTTTTGAAATTAAAAGACATAGAATTAGGGACATTTTTTCCCTTGTCCTATTTTTATTACGATTGATATATATTGTTTTACCCTGAAAAAACAAAACCTCCAAACTTTGATTTTAAAAAATTAGGGATGGTTTGTTTATGGTCAAGATTTCTTTATTAACAAAAGAGTTCATCTTTTGTATACAGAACTTTTGACTATTCAATAAGCCAGAGGATAGGGAAGCGGAAAGCTAAGATTTTACAATGGGAAATAGGACAGTGCAGTTGTATGGGAGAATGATTTGGGGGGGGGGAGGGCAACAATTACATTTGCACCCCTGCCCCCATCCTGAAGAGCCTAAAGGGGGGCTACCTTGTTCTAGATATCTTCTCCCCCTTTTTGTTGCTTCTAGACACTGGCCCACCATCACAGGAGTGTCAGAGGATTGCACAGAGAGCTGAGAGTCTTAGCTCTGCAAGGAAAAAGGTGTGGGAGCTTTGCTTTTTCATTGATTTTATTTTTCCAAGAGTTTTCTTACTAAGTAGGTTGACCTTGCACAGTTACCTTGATGTAATCTTAAGAAAATAGATGAAGTATGATTTAGAAAGAAATTACGCATGCTTTAACCAGCCATCTCATTTGGCAATCATTTCCCACAACAGTCGTCCTTTTGGGATGGGGAGGTGGGGTTCTTTTTACAAGTGAATGATTAAATACACGTACAGGAGATCCAAACTCTTGCTGACCTCCCTCTGCGACAGCAGCTGGTATGGGAGATGGAACACTGGGCAGGCAGGGGGTCTCTCTCCAAGGCTTCAGTCGTTCCAGGCTGTTTGGCCATCAGTCCTGGAGTGTCACCCCAGAGGACATGGGCAGTCCACACCCATAAACTCAGCAGCTCCTCCCATAAAAGTCGCATTTGTGCGGAACACATCGGAGGGGCTCAAATGCATCCCGTGGAGAAAGGGGGGTTGCTTTGTTGTCCCCATTTGGAGTTAGTCTTGTGAAAGTACAGGACACTGCAGCTGGGGAGCCCTGCTCTCTTGGGTTCGACATTTCTAGCCCCTTGCCCAGCAGCTTTAGAACATAGGGGACTCTTCCGAGCCCTCAGTTCAATAATGTGAGCATCTGCATCGTTTTTCAATCCAGAAGTTGTGGATGTAAAAGGAATACCTGCTCCATTGTTCTGGACGCTGCTCAACCAACCCAGCTGTATTTCTGAATTAATTTTGAAAAAGCAGGTGGTGTCCTGGGTCCATTCTCATTCTCCCCCTCCCCCCTCAAGTTAAGCCAGTGTGAACGGGCATGTACAGGGCCACAGAGATGTATGCACACCAGCATGTTTTCCCGCTGTCTTCTTCCAGCCAGTGCTACTAAGCTTGCCCACCTAACAGCCAACATATTCGGAGACCGGGATGGTTTCTGACTTGCAGAAGCTGAGTTTCTACCCTCAACCCTCCTCACTCTCATTTTCCCAGGGGTTCTGGGACAACTCAGGGCCCCCAAAGGCTCAGATACAGAGCCCACAAAGGAAAGGTGGTCTTGGTGTGTGTGTGTCTGTCTCAGTCATTTCCTTTCTTGTGAAGCATTAGCTGTCATGAGTCACCAGCTGGTCCCAAGGCTCCTCTCGCAGCAGGCCAGGTGGTGTTCAGACCAGGAGGAGGCCTGGCCGATGTAGGAGGAGGCTGCTGGTAGGGGGAGGTGTGGGCAGCAGTCAAGAGACCCTGAGAAGCAGTGTCCCTGGAGTTGCCCCCCCCCCCCCGGATTCACTCAGGTCTGATCTGGCCGCTGAATGATTCACAATGATTGTGGAAAGAAAAGGCCCTGGGAAAGGGGTAACTAAGACAGCCATGCTGGACAGAACTTTCTGGAAAACTTCAAGGCTCCCAGAAACACTAGGCAGCTCCATGTCCAAGAGTCACTGCAAGGTGTGGAAAGACTGCCTTGGGGTAGGTGGAAGGAGGTGACAGTGGGATTGGGGTGGGGGAGTTGGGTAGGGGCTCAGTCTTCAGTCTTTTATTCTCCATGGAGAATCTCACTCTGAACTCGGAGAAGCTGCAGAGTCCCCATCCTCGGGGTCCTGCCCATGAGGGGAGATGGGCTGACCCCCCTTCACACGCTTCCACTTCATCCTTCGGTTCTGGAACCACACTTTGACCTGACAAAAGAAGCAAAGGAGCCAGGTCAAGACAACCACCTCCCCAACTGATGCTCAAGCTAGCCAGGGGGCAGCTCCAGGGACCCCAGCTCTAAACACTGCTTGTCCCTCCTCACGCCTCCAAAGGCTCCAAGAACAGAGACAAAAGGGAGGACGTACCCATCCGCTCTGTCTCCAGGTTTAAAAAAATATCCCAGGCACATTTGAAGACACTTTCTACAAGTCACTTGTCATTGGCTCCACCCCCTTTCACATGCCCCGCCCCTCCTGTGCTGCCACCCCCCTCCCTCTAGCTTCTGTTACCCAAGGGTCTGGGAGCAAAGGATGAGCAGCCTCATCTTTAGGCACATTTATAAAGCTTAGATAACCCTGCTTTGCCCATTTTCTCCTCTGAGCTGTGTCAAGAGTGGGGTTATGACCTGTTTTACAGATGGAGCCCCAGAAAGGGTGGGAGACATGTCCCAAGGGTCACAGGCCTGGGACGAGGTAGGGGCAGGATTTGAATCTGTCTTCTGATTCTAAATCCAGCCCTCTGGCACAGTGCTATCAAATACTATTGTTACCATCACCATCATTATTATTATACTTTACTCCACGTCAGAGCATGGGTGTGGGTGGAATGCTCTAAGGGAAAGCCCAGAACAAAGGGCTAGGAAGTTCTCAGTGTGTGTCCGGAACCAGCTCCATACCGGAACCACCTGCAGAACTTATTAGCAATGCAGATCCCAGGCCCCCTCGTGGTTATTGCAAAGTCACTCTCTGGGGCTCCCAAATCTACATTCTGTAAACAAGCACCCAGGTGACTCCAGTCACACTCAAGCTTGAGAATAACCAGGTCAGGGTTTCCAAGGCTGGATGCAGGTGAGAGTCACCTGGGGGGGCCTTTAAAAAACTCCGATGCCTGAACTCTATTCCAGTCCCATGAGACCAATCCCATCCCATCAGTGTCATTAAAATCTCCCCAGGTGATTCTCGGGTACAGCCACAGTTGAGGTCCATTGGACTGGGCAGAGGGAGAAGACGTGGGGAAGATGCAGGGAGGGGTGCTAGGAGGGGAGGGAGATGAGAGAGCCCGGGAGAGGAGCGGCGTCTCCAGAGCTCCCACCTGCCTCTCGGACAGATCCAGGTTCACAGCGATCTCGTATCTCCGGAGCCGGGTCAGGTAGTTGTGGTGCGCAAACTCGGCCTCCAGCTCCCGCAGCTGCTCCTTGGTGAATGCCGTCCTCTCCTTGCGGGCCTTGCTGCCGCCCTCTGCTTTTCCTCGGTTCTCCTGGTTGTCTGGTGAGAGAGGGCCCCGAACAGGAAGCCGTAAACCTCAAGGGCCTCCGGTCCCCGTCTTTGGTCATGAAGCAGCGAGCAGCCTCTCCCCATCTCTCTTATTTTTAAAGGGTGCTGAGAAAGAACCCACACTGTCCCTTGACCTTTCCTTCTGGTGTCTTAATCTCCCGAGAAATGGGACGTTTTTTGGCTCCCTCACCCCCACGGTTTTCTCCCCAAAGCACAGGAAGCTGCCTTAGGCTGTTCAGTGACCTCTGCCACCCAGCTCACCCCCAGCTTGACATTAGCAGTGGGCAAGATGCTCTAAAACAGGTGCTCTGTCCTCAGCAACATCAACTGTTAGAAATGCAGGTGCTGGGGCCTCCCTCATCCCAGACCCACTGAATGAGAGATCTGGGAGTGGAGCCCCGTGATCCGTTTTAACAAGCCCTCCAGGTGATTCTGACTCACGGTCAAGTTTACAAACCGCTGCCCTGGCTCTGAGACCTTGCTAAAGGGGTGTTCTGGTGGCAGCTTCAGCAAGGGGCTGGTCAGGATCTCAGACAGCGACCACCCCCATGTACTAAATTGGAATCTGCATGTTAGCAAGATTTGGGGGGGGGGGGCTCTATGTGCACCTGTCAGTCAAAAAGTGTTGCTTTAAGCTTCTTTTGCCCTTTGACACCAGGAGGAGTCTGGAAAGTTCATCTGTGAAAGAGGCTCCCGTTGGCCACAGCAGGGGCTCACTCCATCATAACTTGTTAGCAGGGTGCAGGGACCAAGCACAGTCCATGCACCAGTCACTCCATTCTCACTGTAACCCCACTCGAGGAGTTCTAGTATTAGCCCTGCTTTATAGACCAGAAAACTGCCAGAGAAGCGAAGCCGGTTGACCCGAGTTCATCCAAGTACAACCAGCCAGGACATGAGGGAGGCAGCCGTCAAGCCCAGGCGGTGTGACTCCCATACTGTTGAGATGACATCTGTGTAGGAAGGGTTTACGAACTGCAAAGCACTGGAC
Source organism: Antrozous pallidus (assembly GCA_027563665.1). Lineage (NCBI taxonomy): Eukaryota > Metazoa > Chordata > Mammalia > Chiroptera > Vespertilionidae > Antrozous > Antrozous pallidus. Next base: position 38,724,979 of record CM050526.1, read on the forward strand.
GAATGGAAGGGACTGTATGCTCCCTCCGAGCAGGGTAAGAGGGGCTCTCCCTTCGCCTTTAGTGGGGGTGGGTGGAGGGGCAGGAAGGAGACTCACACACCTGCGCCCTGAGTTGACAATGGGCGCCGCGTGGCCGGTGGGGGCGCAGGAACCGCGCTTCCTGCAGGCTCTGGAAGCTGGAGGAGTCTCACTTCCTTTCCTGGTTTTACATCCAGGCGTGCCTCACAGTGGGGGGCTTTACTGAAAGCTGCGCCCCAGCCCCCTGCCCCTTCCAGGCCCCATCCCCTCCTGGTTGTGAGTGTTGTGGGGGATTATCTGTTCTCAGAGGCTGAGCCTAAACTGACCGACGGTGGAGGCGCCCAGTCTCTGGGCCAAGCAGCACCCCTGGCCCCCCGCAGAGGTGGGGCCGCAAAGACCCCTGTCAACCCCGCTTGCTGGTTCCCTTCTCCTGCTTTCCATTCAGCCCCTTGTGTCTCTGGTCCTTCGCCCCACACGTTACTCCGCAGGGAGCCATGGGGGGGGGGGGGGCGGCCCCGGGGCTCGGGGAGGCGCTGGGCAAAGCGATTTGGGCGTCGCCACCCCTCACCCTGCGCCTTGGGGCAGGAAGGCGAGTGGGCGCTGCCGGCGTCCCGAGAAGGCGGAAGAGGGGCCACCCCAGGGGTTCCCCGATACCCCGATGTCCCCATGCCCATGCGCTGGGGATCTTGGCGTGGGATACGGGTGGGCGGCCTGCGGGACGCGCGGGGGAGCAGGCAGGGGCGCGTTCTCCGCCCGGGATGTCCGCCTGGCGGCCTCTGGCTCCGGGCGGAGAAGGCGACCCAGACCTTCCGGAAGCCGGAACGTGGGCTGCAGGGGAAGGACGCGCAGCCCTGGCCGGTCCCCCAGGAGCCCTCGGCCTTGGCCAGGGAGCGGAGCGGTCACGCAGCGGAGGGACGGCCCCCGGGGCGCATGCGGCCGGCTCACCCGCTCAGGTCCCAGGCTCAGCGTCCGCCAGCCCTGCCCTGGAACAACCGGGGTGCAAAGCCCTGGATCTCCTTGCTGGAGCCTTTGAGGGGGTCACTCAGCCTCCCTGAGCTTCAGTCACCTCTTCCAGAAATCCGGGGAAACACAGCACCCACCCGCCAGGGTTACTGGGAAGATAGGAAGAGCTAATGTGCGGAAAATGCTTTTAAAACTTTAAAGCACTGGAAAAACATAACGTTTACTTCCAATTTTTCAACTCCACACATCACCCTTAGGAGGAGGTCCTATTGTTATCCCCTCTCCAGCCACCTCGGCCTGCGGTAATTTGATTCATAGCTCTCCTCTCCCCGGGGATGGAGCTGTCTTTTCTCGCTCGCTGCTGTCCCTGGCACATGGGAGCCAGGTCTCAGTACGGAGAGGAGGAGGCAGCCTCGGAGGGGCCCCAGACCTGGCCCAGGGTTCTGGCAGCTGTTAGGTGGCAGAACGGAGATTCGAACCCAGATCCACCTGACTGATGCCGAGGTCGCTGATCCTGGCATCGGGTTCTTGGTCTTTCCTCTGCTGGTCTCCACCTCCACTCCCCCTCCTCCCAGGCCTGCTTATGTGTACACAGGTGCCCTACAGGATCTCAGAAAACAACCCCCTAACCTACCCACACAGCCCTGTCTGTAACCCTCCTGACAGACAAGGGGAGGTGGGAAGAGGGCCCCTGTGAGTTGGTCTTAGACTGGTTGTGTGGGCAGCTGACCACTGCCAGCCAAGCCAAGCCACTCCCTACTGACTCTCCTCCCCCGTCTCTGTTATCCCGATGTAGGTGCTGGGGCCTCAGGATGGGAAAGAAGAGGAAATGGGACCAAGAAGCCTGGGAACTTAGTGTCTGATCCACTGTGGGAAGCTTGGGCAACCGCTGCCAGAGAGGGTGGGGTGCTGGCGCCGGGAGGACACTTGTCCCTCATCAGCTTCCCTGGGTGGGAGGAACTTTCCTCACGGGTAGAAATGACAAATAGGCCAGAAGTGTGGGAAACTAGCTATGAAAACTGAAGTGGGAATTATGGCTCTCTTTGTTCTCCAACATTTCAACAAGATAGAAGAAGAAAAAGAAGACAAAGAAAAACTACGTGAGCCCTTTGATGCCATTTCTGGCCAGAGCTGTGACACTGCCAGCTCACATGCACAGGCCAATGGCACATTCCCCCGGATGGTGTGATCACAGGAGTACACTGTTGTTGGGAAGCCTCCCTCCCTCTCTCGCCTCAGTTTCCCCATGTGTGGAAGAATTGAGTCAGGCTGGGTCTTCTTTCCCTTGGGGAGCTGGTATCAGTGTCCTTGCTCAATATGCAGCCCCAACATCCTCTTTTCCTCTCCTTACTCCCTCTTCTGTTGAGACCCCACCCCCAACTTGAACTTGAGCCCCTTCCAGTTTCAAATATTCTTATCTGTGCTGAAACCAGTTTGGCTCAGTAGATAGAGCATCAGCCTGTGGACTGAAAGGTCCCAGGTTCGATTCCAGTCAAGGGCATGTACCTTGGTTGCAGGCACATCCCTAGTAGGAGGTGTGCAGGAGGCAGCTGATTGATGTTTCTCTCATCGATGTTTCTACCTCTGTATCCCTCTCCCTTCCTTTCTGTGAAAAATCAATAAAATATATATATATATAAAAGAAAAATATTCTTTTCTTGGCCTCTAGTTTCTTCCTTCAGTCAGATCTGGGTTCTTGCTGAACATTCTGTCCCAGGTCCACCCCCTGCACTCCCAACCTCACTCCCATCCCAGACTTGCCAAGTTCCTTAGCCCAAAGATCTATTCCTCAGCCCAGGTCTATTTACACACACACACACACACACACACACACACACACACACACACGTAAAGCTCATCAACCTAAGCTGAGTGTTTGCAGAGGTGTCTGTGGACCCCTTGGAGAGCCTGGGCCTTCTTTGGGCCCAAGAAGGAGCTCTTTGACCTTGGGCAAGACTCTTTTAAGTTCTCTGAGCTTCAATTTCCTCATTTTCAAAATGAGAATAGCTACCTACATCCACTGTGATCAGACGGCTGCTGAGGAGGTCAGTGGAGATGGGCAAGTTGTGTCTAATACTTGGCACCTTACTGGGCGCACTGCTGAGTCTCTGAAAGAACCATCAGAAGTGGTTCTATTGGAGATGCTGTTGGAGTGATGATTCAAGGTGGAGGTGAGAGAAGACGCTACTCTAGAGCTCTGTGAAAGGGATGCCTTTTCGATGTCTGGCCTTTTAACTACCTTCCCTTCTCTACTACTTTTCTATGTCTCTGCTTGGATCTGTGTTCTGGCCACTATTAGCCACTAATATGTCAGCCTTCCCCGGGGCCATGGATTCAGGCACAGTAACTAGCATTGGTCAGAGTCATACATCAGTCCCTTGGTCCTGCTTCTCTCTCAGGGGCAGCGGTGCCTCTCCCAGGACTGCAGAGGGAGGAGGCTGGTGCTCAGCTGGCTGCTCTAGCCCCTGCACAGCCCTCTGAGCGAGCAGGGCCATTATGGAACAGTCGGCAGTGCCCAGAGAAATGCGAACAGAAGGTGTGTGTGATTGCGGTCTCCACCATGAGCTTTAACACCACCCAAACGAAATTATTTCATAAATTGCTGTCACTTCCAGCAGACCTTCCTAAAGTCAGCAGACAGCTTTATCGGAGCTACAAGGAAGTTCAGACAGACTCTGGGGAACATGCCTTTTTGGAGTTCTATATCTCCAACTCTCACAGCCATTTTACATAAATTTGTATTCGAGACCAGATAGAAAGCCATATGCCATGTATTCGAATAACCATTTGCAGTTGACAACAATGTATTTCTCCCAGAGATAAACTTATTTTGGGATTTCATATACACTACGGAATCATAGAAGAATAATAGAGCTGGAAGGGGACTGGGTGATGATCTGATGTTGCCTTTTCGTTTACAGGTGAGCTCAGAGTAGGTCAGAGACTTTCCTAAAGACACACAGCAAGTTAGTGGCAGAATTGGACGTAGGATCCATTCTTTTTGTATAGGAAGCTATTTCCACATATTAGGTTGCTTCTGCTTGAATCCTCTTAATTACTCTGTGAGACAGGTAAGGTGCACACTGTCCATTGAAGAGATGAGGAAGGTAAAACCCAGAGACGAAAGGGCTCTCCAAAAGCCCCTGGGGCCAGTCCAGGGTCATAGCCACTATGTCACACTGCCCTGGGGAGGATGACGAGCGTGAGACTGTACTCACTCCGAGGACAGTGTCTGGGCCCGGGGCCGGGCCTGTCTCACTGGGACTCCTCAGGGAGGGGATATCTGGGGCATGATGTCAGCAGGTGAGACCTTGGCAAACCCTCTGAAAACGGTGTCTGGCTTCCTTCACAAAGCACACCTTTGACATCCCTGTTAGTTTTGATATTTTCAACTTCAGAAGGAGGAGTCAAAGCCCATCAAACAGACAAGACTTGGATGGAATCCCCCAAGGCCAGGGGGACCTCCCTGGCTTCCTGGGACTGGCCTGCCCTTCTCACTGGGCGCTGCCGGACTTAATGTTGGGGCTTCTTCCCTCTCCCATAAGTGCCCAGTGGGTCTGGGGAGTTCAGGGCTTTTCTGGGAGGGAAGCAGATTCTTCTGGAATGAACATGCCTGGTGCTCAGTAGTCTTTGCTGAGAGTCCCAGGTGGGGTGGGCAGTGAGGGTGGACGACTCTGATGGAGAGTAAAATGAGTGGGGTGATGAGATAGGGTGTGGGGCCTAGGAAGAGGGGAGCAGAGACTGGGAAGGAAGGGAGGCGGTAGAAATGAGAGGTGGGGGCAGCAGCAAGCCTCCAAGATGAGTTGGGGGAGGCACGGGCAGCACTGGGCTTTGTTGGTGTTTATAAGTTCCAGATGTCGTCTGAGCTGTCACCAAAGGAAGTGTGGGCTTTAGGACCCAGGCCCCACTGCTCACACTATACCTCCTCCACTGTGTTTAAGGAAAAGGGGAAAACATGAACTATAAAAAGATAGGGTGGGTGGGGGAGGAATGCTGGCTAGAGGCCAGGGAAGCCTGATTCAGTGAGTAGGGCTTGGGGAAAGGGGCTGGCTCTGGGGTCTGCAGGGATCCTGCCCCTGAGAAAGAAAAGGTTGCTCTGGACCTCGCCTATGTGTTCAGTGGTTAGAGCACCATCCCGTGTGCCAAAGGACCTCGGATTCAATTCTCAGGGCACATACCTGGGTTACTGGTTTGCACCCCTGGCCCAGGCACATATGAAAGACAATGAATTAATCTCTCTCTCTCTCTCTCTCTCTCTCTCTCTCTCTCTCTCTCATCAATGACAACAGCAACCATATTCTTGGTGAGGATTAAAAAAAAAAAGAAAGGTCTGCTCTGCTTCTGGGATCATCCTCACTTCCTGGGTGCAGGTGCCTGATTTCTTCAGGCCACAGAGATGGGCGAGTGGGATGGGATCCTGAGGTGGTCCCTCAGCTGACCTTCCTATGGCCCAGGCGATTTTTGGACCCTTACATCTTAGAAGCTGGTCAGAATCCTGCTGCCTTGGTGGAAGCTGACTTTTTCCAGACCTTCCAGAACGTATCTGGGCGGGGCCTGAGCAGGCCCAGGCGCAGCGTTGGTGCCGACGCCTCTGAGCTCCTGGCTGGGGTCCTGCTCTGGGCCTGTCAGAAGAGGAGAAGCAGGAGCTCTCAGCAGGAGCCGGGGGGTGCCCAGAAGGATGGAGTATGGAGTTGCTGTCTCTCCTCCCAGGCTGGCCACTTTGGGGGCTAGGATTTCTTCCTCGCTGGGGGTTCTAGGGTTGGAGATGGGGTGAGAGGGGTGTTGCTGCTGTGTCCCCTGAAACCACACCTTGTCCAGCACTGAAGTGACCCTGGGCCAGTGAACCTGCAGAGGCAGGTAGGCCCGGCTGGTGGCAGGCTGCAAAGGCTCTGTCTGAGCCTGGCCACTGCCTCGCTGGGATGTGAACATGGGCAGCCTGGGGCGCAGCCAGGATCAGGGAAGACTGAAAAGAGGAGGGTGCTCATTTGTAGAGTTAGGGAAATGCGGTGAGGGGTTACAAAGTGCAAGCTCTGGACTTTCTAGCTATAATCTCATCTAGTCCCACAGCAACACTATGAGATACCATTGCCCTCAATTTTCAGAGGAGAAAACTGGGTCTCTGGGAGGGTTAGGACCTGCCTAAGTTCACACAGCCAGATCATTGTGGGTCCAGGCTTGCACCAGTCTCCCTTGTTAGTGCTGCAGCCAGTGTGGTATTCAGCATCACTCCAGGGACCCAGGTGACACTCACTGAAGTCCACTTATTTGGCTGTAACCTCCTTTCCTTATTCCTCCGTCAAACAGCCCACTTCTTTAGAGACTTATTCCTAAAACTGTCTCCACTTTTTTTTTTCAATCTTCACTCAAGAATATGTTTATTGATTTGAGAGAGAGAGAGAGAGAGAGAGAGAGAGAGAGAGAGAGAGAGAGAGGTGAGAGTGAAACATTGATCAGTTGCCTCTCTTCTGTGCCCCAACCAGCGATGGAACCTGTAAGCTAGATATGTCCCCAATCCAGGAATCAAACCTGCAATCTTTTTGGTGCACAGGGCAATGCTCCCACCAACTGAGCCACCTGGCCAGAGCTGTCTCTGCTTTTAATATTTTTTTATCAATACCAGAGAAGGGAGAGGGAGAGAGATAGAATCATCAATGATGAGAGAGAATTATTGATCAGTTGTCTCCTGCAACCCAGGGATGTGCCCTTGACTGGAATCAAACCCCGGGACCCTTCAGTCCACAGGCCAACGCTGTATCCTCTGAGCCAAACCAGCTAGGGAAACTTTTCAAAATCTCCCTTTGTTGGTGTCAGACAAGAAAGCAGGGCTCTGCTCCAAGGGGAGAAGCAGTTGGGATGCTGGGCCAGGAAAGCTCTGAGGTCGTGTCCACCTCCGAGAGGCTGCTGTCACCAAAAGGGTTTGAACAGGAACGTTTGTGCCCCTGCTTACAACCTGTCCTTGTCCCTAGATCCCCTGTGCATGGGCTGAATGGTGACCCTCCTCTCCAATTCCTATTTTTGAAGTCCTAATCCCCAGTACCTTAGAACGTGGCTGTATTGAGAGACAGGGCCTTTAAAGGGGTGATTCAGTTAAAAGGAGGCAGATAGGGTGTGCCCTAGGCAATCTGACTGATGTCTTTACAAGAGTAGTTGTTGGTTAAGAAACATAGACAGATACCAGGGATGCCCATGTACAGAGGAAACACTGTGTGAGAATATGGTAAGAAGGTGGCCATTTGCAAGCCAAGGCAAGAAGCCTCAGGAGAAATCAAACCTGCCGGCACCTTGACCTATAACTTCCTTCTTTCAGAACTCCGAGAAAATAAATGTCTTTTGTTTAAGCCACCCAGGGTATAGTATTTTGTTATGGCAACCTGAGCAGACTAAGACACCCCCTAAATTCCCACAGCCAGTGCTTACCACCAAGGAGAGAAAGCAAAGGCACAAGGGGTGCTTGGCAAGGCTGATGTCAGCCCGCAGGGGACCTTGCTGTAAATTAGAAAAAGGTGCCCTTTTCTCTAGACTGTCTGGGCCCGCTAGCCGCCTCGCTGTGGCTGCCCCCCTCATGCTCTGCCGTTGGGGGTTCACTTTGTTGCTCAGTCAGGAGCAGTTCCACTTGTTTCTCATGGTGGCCGCTGTACTTGGGAGCTGGCCCCAGGACCCCAGGTCCCCAGGGGGATTCCTGCAGATCAGCCCAGCCTGTCTGCAGCTGTCTGTGTGTCTTTCGGATCACAGCACTCGCCCTCACCTGGGCTAGTTGTGTGATTGAAGTCTGGCTCTCTGCACACTTTTTCATGAGTGAGATTGTAAACGTTCTGATGCATTTTACAGAAGCACATCACGTACGGTGGAAACCCTCAGACCAGGTGGTGGAGCCAAGCTCAGAGAGAAGGAGAGAAAATGAATGAAGGACAGACATTGGATGAGCTCCTCTTGTGTGCAAATGTCTCAGTAGATGCTAGGGTGGCTGCACAGGTGGGTCAGGCATCATTCTGGCCCTCCAGACACTTCAGTTCTACGGAGAAAGTCACCCACATACATCTGAACTTTTGGATGCAAGGCCAATTGTGGTTTGAGACATAAGCAAGGCTTGCTCTGTGTATGTGGGGAGGGAGGTCAAGAAAGAATGCTCAACAAACTAGAAATAGAAGGAAATTGTCTCAACACAATAAAGGCTTTATATGAAAACTTTATAACTAACATCATACTCAATGGTGAAAAACGGAAGCTTTTTCTTTAAGACCAGGAATAAGACAAAGGTGCCCACTATCACCACGTCAATTCAGCATAATATTGGAAGTCCTAGCCAGAGCAATCAGGTAAGAAAAAGAAATAAAAGGCATCCAAATAGAAAAGGAAGAAGTAAAATAATCTCTTTTTGCAGGAGACATAATCTTGTGGAAAATCCTAAAGATTCCACACACACACACAAAATCTCTTAAAACGAATGAACCAATTCAACAAAGTTGTAGGATACAAAATCAACACCAGAAATCAATTGCATTTATATATACTAGCAATGAACAATCTGGAAAGAAAATTAAGAAAATAATTTACATTTACAAAAGCATACAATAGAATAAAATACTTAGGAATAAACTTGATTGAGGATGCAAAATATTTGTACAATTAAAACCATAAATCATTGCTGAAAGAAAATTTAAAAAGACAAATAAATGGAAAGATAACCTATGTTTATAGATTGGGAGACTTATTATTATAAAAATGTTCATATAATCCAAAGTGATTTACAGATTCAATGCGATTCTTATAAAAAGCTAAGTGGCTTTTTTTTTTCAAAAATAGAAAAAAAATCATCCTAAAATTCATATGGATTCTCAAAGGACCTTGATTAGACAAAACAATCTTGAGAAAGAAAAGCTGGAGGTCTCACAATTTGTGATTTAAAAATACATTGCAAAACTACAGTAATCAAAACAGCATGACGCTAGAATAAAGACAGCCTTATAAGACCAATAGAACAGAATAGATGCCCAGAAATAAACCCTCACATATATGATCAAGTGGTCTTCAACCGAGGCACTAAGAGGTAGAAGCGACTCAAGTGTCTGTCCATCAACAGATAGATGGGTAAAAAAAAAAAAAAGATATACATACAATGAAATATTATTCAGTCTTTAAAAAGAAGGGAATCCTGTTAAAATGTTACAATATGAATGATCCCAGGGACATTATCTTAAATAAAATAAACCAGTCACAAAAAGACAAATACAGCATGATTCCACTTACGTGAGGTATCTAAAGTAATCAAACTCTTAGAAGCAGAAAGTAGAATGCTGGTTGCCAGCCCTGGGGCAAGGGGAAAGGAAGTTATTCAATGGACGTAGAGTTTCAGTTTTATAAGATGAAAAAGTCTAGGCCAAGTTCCCAAGATGTCGAACCCTAAATACAGGCAGGCGCCTGGCCACGTTGCCCCCTACCCTTGACCAGCTGAATAAGATATATCTCCGGAAACCTGGAAGGTGCAATCCAAGCCGTTGGCCATAAGATCCAGGCATAAAAGGGAATACCTGCTTCAGTACAACGACCCCAACTGCCACGGGCTCACCGAAGATCCTGCCCTGGCTCATTGGACCTGTGCAAGGCCAGCAACTGTCCATCCCAATTCCAGACCCGCTCCCAAGAGCTCACTCCTTGGAGCTGTGATTGAAATTGGGCCCCTCATCTTCTGATATTACATTTTCAAAACTGACAGAGATAGGACAGAAAAACATATCCAGGAAGGAAAACTGGACCGAAAATATACCATCTCATATTAAGGCTGACAATGATGACTATATATAGTATTGTTTAATAAATATTAATCATGAAAAAAAGATGAAAAAGTTCTAGAGACTCTTGCATAACAATGTACCTATAGTTAACACTATTGTACCATACATTTAAAAATGGTTACGATGGTAGATCTTATGCATTTTTGACCATAATAAAAAGCAAAGCCCAGGAGATTTCAAATACAAGACGTCTCAGGAGAAGACTCTCCGGGGAGCTCCGACATGCTTAAAACTGTCGTGGGCACTGCAGTTTGAAACCCCTTAACTGTAGTTCCCATTGAAACGATGCTGTGTGCAAGTGGAGTCATCAATTAAAAAAAAAAAAGAATTCTTGAAGGGGATGGTTTTCAAGCTGGATGTTAAAATAAGTAGGACGGCCATGGGCAGAAGAGCGGGGGAGGGAAAGGTTTCCAGCAAGTTGGGTGGAGGGGAAAAAGCAGAGTGCGCCCGCAAGGCAAGTAAACGGGTGGGCTGTGGCAAGGTACGTGGAGGTGGAGGTGGCCGGCGAGGGGCCACAGGTGGAGGAAAGGGCAAAAGGAGCCAATTTGTGGAGGGTTTTCAACTCCGAGCGAAATGGGAGTTCCCGAGGTTGGGCAGGCAGAGATCAGGTCTTGCAGGGGAGAGAAGGGGAGGGCCGAGTCCCTCGGAGGCACATGTGCTGGAGCGGAGGGAGGATGGGACAAAGCGAGGCTGATGAAGGCAGAAGGAGTCCACGAGAGCCCAGCCAGCAGTGCTGAGCGAGCCCAGGCCCAGGGGCCTCCTCCTGGGCGATCAGATTCACCTGCAGCCGGGCCCATCACACGCGACCTTCCCTTGAACCCCGTCAGGAAATCACCAAGAAATCCCTCATCCCCATAAATTGAAGACAGCCACGGTAGCAATGACAGATTGGGGGCAAACAGCAGCGGCCTCGCAGCTGTCCCTGCCAGCAGGGGTCTGGACACCCGCTGGCCCAGGGCTGGGAGGGGTTGGGGTGAGATAACATCACAGAGGTCTTCTAAAGCAGTCTGTGCTGTGAACCAACCAGAGGTCTCAGAGTGGGGGGCCAGGGACCCAGCTTTCATGATCATTTACTTGAGCAAATCAGCCCACTTCCAGTGGGAGCAGAGAATATTCCTTTTGAAACAGACTTTCAGTAATTCTGTTCCTTGAGGTTTCTCCACCAGCCAGCAGGGAAAGCATTGACCAGGCACCCTCCCCCCACCCCACCCCGCTCCTCACAGCCCACTTGACCCTCACCCTCTCCAGCAGATCTCTGAGCTCCCAGCTCCTAATTGATGACAACTGGTTTCTTAGCACCAACAATGATTGTAAGAAATTCTGAGACCGTGTATTTGAAACCTTCAATTCCATTGGGCCCGAGAATAACAGGGGGTTTGACAGAAGGCTGGTTCTGGAGATAGGGGCCTCAGACCACTCACAGCTCCATTTATTGAACTCATGGACCAGGCGCAGTGCTAAGCTCGTGGATGGTTGTATGTAATCTCCTCAGCCTCTCTCAACGGAAGGTGCTATTTTCATTTTAGAGCTGGGGAAACTGAGGCTCCAGGAAGTTAAGAATTTGCCCAAGTCATGCCATCAGAAGTGGTGGTGCTGAACGGTGAAGCACTACAGAAAGTGCATTTCTGACCGGCGCTGGTTAACCCTCCAGAGATGGCTCAGCCCAGTGGTCGGCAAACTCATTAGTCAGCAGAGCCAAATATCAACAGTGCAACGATTGAAATTTCTTTTGAGAGCTGAAAGCCGACTTCTGCGCATGGGCCACAAAGTTTCAGTCGCACTGTACGTGTGCACCTGCACGTGGTATTTTGTGGAAGAGCCACACTCAAGGGGCCAAAGAGCCACATGTGGCTCACGAGCCGCAGTTTGCCGACCACTGGCTTAGCCGGGGCGAAGGGGAGGTGTTTAAGGTGCTTCCTTTGAGTACAAAATGCATGGGGCGCCTAAAACCTCAGTACGTCAAGAGAAACAATATTGTGCTGAAATGTTTTAAAAAATAAAAATGAATGCAAAAAATCTATGCTGAATAAAATATCAAACTTTTAAATAAGGAAGAATCCAACCAGTGGCCGGGATTGGTGGGATGGCGAGGGGGTACTTTGTGGACTGTTTCCTGTGAGCAGATTCTCAGAGTGAGCGGTGAACCTTGCCCACAACTTTCCCTTCTTCATGCTCTTACAAAGCTGATCTTCCCTGTCTCCTTCCCCTCTGGCTAAATCCCACAGGGAGACTTACATCAACCAACCCCGGGCAGGTAAAGATTTCCATGCTGAAGGGAGAGTGGGTCTGGAACCCCAGAGAATGAATGAAAGTCAGCATGTGACTGCTGCCATTGCTGCTGCTCCTGAGGGGTCCTCCAGGGAGAGGCCAGGGCCCCTGGATGGAACCTCCCCCGCCCCGAGGCTGACCCTCTGAAGAATGAGGAAATTCAGCAGAGGGTGTCCCTGTCCTCTTGGGGTGTCAGCTGCTTGGCACACGAGCTTACTCCCGAACGCGGAGCCATGGGCCACTGGCCAAAGGAAAGTCGTGTGCTTGGGTCTTGCTGAAACACGGGATGCCTTTTCCTGAGCCCAGCCCATGGCTGTGCCCGCGCCTTCCCATGCCCTGGCTCCCAGTTCCCTGGAAAGTGGACGCAGCGGAGGGAGGTGTGGGCGGAGAGGGAGCCCCACGTCCTGCCGCGGAGGGGAGAGCTCTTCAGTCAGGCTCCGGGCCAAGTCTCCGGGAGCCCCTGGGAGAGGAGAAGCACAGTGTCCCATTCTCGGCAAATCTCCAACCGGTGCTAGGAATAGTTCAGGATCGAACCGGTTGGAACTGTAAAGGGCCCTTCGGTGGAGCAGCCAGGAAGGCTGTGATCCTTACCGTCCATTGTGAACGCGTTGAGGGGCTTCTTGAAGCATGTTTGAAAATCCTTGTATTTCAAAATGAGGCTTGTGCTTGAAATCTACTGGAGGGTGTGTGGTTTGGGGTCTGACATTCAGGGCTTGGGCTGAATTCTAGGGTGACCAATTGCTCCCGTGAGAGAAGTTTAGGACACAGACTTCCAATGCTAAAATCAGAAAAGTCCTGGGCAAACTGAAATGAGTGGCTCACTGTTTAGACTCTGTTTAGACTCCAGCAGACACCCCACCCACCTTAAACTTTTCGCATCTCCTTTCCACACATATAGAACCTACTGGTAAGACCTGCTGGACTCACCTTGAAAACTGGTGGGACTCAAAAGAGCTAATGTGTATTGTCTGGTGCACCTTGAACTTCCCCGGTTGCAGCAAGCACATCGCTGTCAGATAGGCCTCTCCTCCCTCTCGGTTTGAGCTGTGTGTGTGCATATGTGTGTGTGTGTGTGCGCGTGTGTGTGTGTGTGTTTGTGTATGTGTGTGTGTGTGTGTAGGGGGGGGATGGGCAGGTTGAGACCTTTTTATTCATCTCTGCATCCCCAGGGCCATGGTCGGGGCTTGGCAAAAAGAAATGCTCAGGAAATCTGTGCTATATCGAAAGTACTTTGTAAAGCAAAGCACAGAATGCTGTCATTGATTGGCTGGCACTCTCATTTCCTACCTGCCCCTGGTTAGCCCAGGAGAGTGTCCCCTGTAGGCTCAGAGAGGTAGACACTGCCGTAAGGGTGGCTGTCAAGAGGACACAGTGGGCAGGGGGCAGGAGGCATGGGTCCTGCCTTGTTCTGGGCAAGGTGGGGTGAGGGACCCAGACAAAAGGGGAGCAGGCAGTGAGAGAAGCTAGGAGGGCCTGTGGGAAGATGAGGAAGCAAGTCCCTACCACGGGGAGGAGATGGGATTACACTGGGGTCCTAATAAGAGGACCAGCTCCATGCTCTGGCCTCTGGAGTCCAGCGCCGAGAGGGGCTTTACCTGCATTCTGAAGTCCAGTGCTTGCCCTGCCTCCCTGACTCTCCTATGGCTGGGGATCCCTCAGGAGCGCCTTCCCTGAGAGTCACCTAGACCTTAGGAGGCTGAACTGCCCCCTCGGCCAGGGCACGGCCCACCTCGGCAGGGGGATACCTTGTGGGCTGTCTGCTCCAGCTCTCAGCACTCCATCTCCCCTCACTCCTTCCCCTCACCCGCCCCCCAGCCCTAGTCCTGCTTCTCTGTCTCTAGGCTCCTGAAGACACGGGGTCTTGGCTCTGCTTGACCACCCAGGCTCTGGCCTTGGTTCTAGCCCCCACAAACCCCAACCCCCAACCCCAGCTTCTGTCTCAGCTGATTCCCGTGGTGAGCACACCCTGTGGCTCTGGGACCATTTGGAGCTGGTGGGGGCTTGGCGGGGAGAAGAAGCATGACCCAGAGGCAGCCTGGGGTCAGGAAAGCCCCTCTCTAGCCCTTGCCGGCCTACACGGAGGCCCCCCTCCCACATTGCTCCAGATCTTTGTGGATCTGTTTCATTCTCTGGCTGGCACATCCTTCTTGGGGCCCAGAGAACTGGGGTCACAGACATCCCCATCACCAGAGAATTCTAGAGCTCTGAGTAGAAGAAACCCAGAAGGTAACTCCTTCCTGCCTTTGCACAGGTTAGACAGAATCGTTTGCAGCGCAAGGTCAGGGCAATTAAGCTCAGAAAAGGCAAGAAACATCCCCCAGGTCACACAGCAACAGCATGATCAGCTGCTCGTCAGCCACCTACCTGAGCTGTCCTTTTTCCGCCTGGCTGACTTCTTCTCCGTCTCACTGGCCGTGCTCCCAAGGACCTCATAGTCCTCTCCTGGGCCTCCCGTGGCGTCCACCAGACCTGGGCTGCTGGCCCCCATCTCCCTGGAGCCCCCCGTTGGGCCCGGGTTGAGCCTACGCCGGGCCTCTGAGACAGGGAAGTGCCAGTCGGGGGGCTGTGGGAAGGCGGGGTGCTGCTCAGTGAAGACCCGCTCCTCCTGGGGCAGGCTGTGCGGGGTGGCCGCCAGGCAGGAGGCCGAGAAGTCGGGGTACGCTGCTGTCGCCGTCGCGGGGAAGTCTGATTTCTGGTGGAAGGAGAACGGGGTTGGCGGGTAGTGGGGTAGCCCGGAGGCCCCGCTGCCTTCGGAGTGGGGGTTTCGAAGGCAGCCCCAGACGGGGGCCGGAGGATGGGGGCTCCTCATGCAGCTGCTGGCCACGGGATCCATCTGCTGTCCGCAGCACACCTCAGTCTTTCAAAGGTTCGATTCTTAGCCTTCTTATATTCAAATTTTTAAAAAATGCAACAAAAAAATTGTTTTTAAATTAAATAGTAGGGGGAAATGTTCAATAGAAAGTTCACCCCAGGAACCAAAACAAAACCCAAAACTAAAGTCTCTAAAAATCCACACACGTGCGTATGTGTGTGGACACACTTATGTCCGACTTCACTCCTGGCTTCCTGCCCCCGACGCGCCAGCCCGCCTAGTGGGATCCCCCGTGCATGTATTTGTCGCCGATGACACTGAACATTGTCACTGTCCCAGCCCAGACGCTCCAGCTGGAGCGCTCGCCCTCGCCCGGAGCCCTCGGCAAACGCCTGCAGAGGGCTGGCCGGGGCTGCGGAGACACACTTTTAAATGCTGCGGTGGGGAGAGAGTGACAAATTTCTGAAGTGAAATGTGAGAGAGGAGAGGGAGGGGTTAACCCGCACCCACACAATCCCCTCCAACCAAAACCCGAGCAGGCAACTATTAATCATCAGAAACCTTATATGCACATCTAATGGGATTTGCAGATGGAGACTTTTAAAGAAACATTGTCTGTATTTTTTTTTTTTTTTAAGGAGAGAGAGCAGCTCACACACACCACCTCTTTAATGTGCCTCCTGTAACACTATGAAGTTATTTTATTACACTGTTAACAAAATTCCCCGAGTCTTGGATTTGGAAAAAGCCTTAAGTCAGATCCAGAATCCGTCAAGTGCCAAATTCCAGGGAGTGAAGCAGGGAATAAGCGCAAGAGACAAGTTTGCTGATTGCATGTGATTTAAAGGCCCTGCCACCACTGCCTGCGAAAAGGGAAGGTGGATTAAAGGGAATCTTTTTTTTTTTTTGCAAGTCTCCGCGGCCCACTAGGGTCTGTGGTCTAAAGAAAGACATACCCCAGGAAAAAAAATTATTTCTCTCTGTCCAAAGTGTCATTCTCACTTTCTCAGTGACTTAAAAAAAAAAAAAATCAGATTCTTCCTTCCTCTCTTTAACCCTCAACTTAATGCCCATTAGCCACACTCTTCTCTAGAGGGGTTTCAAGTCATTTTTCTCCTCGGCAAAAAGGGGGGGGGGGCTTTCAGATAAAGTCCTTGAAGTTTCTCCAGGCCTCCCGCACCTGCTCCCGGCTCCTTCACCTTCACCCACCTGCTTCCCCCTCCCCAACCCCAGAGCCTGAGACTTCTGTGAACTCCAGGGCATGGGACTAGGAATTGGGGGTGGTCTCCTTCCCAAAGGAGTTCTCTTCGGCAAACTGTCACACGATCTTCCCGGCTGGTGCCAATCCCAGGAGGGCCCATTTCAACCGGTCAGTCCGTCCACTTCATCACGGGGCCTGCTGGTCTCTGTGGAGGGTTAATGTCATTTCTTGGAGGATGGCATTCCAAGACCATAGGACAGAGCTCCTCTCCCGGGGCCCAGAGTCACTGGATCGGGCCGACACTGACCACCATAGTGGCGTCTCTGCTGGCTGGTTCCGAAGGAGGAGGGGGCTGAGCTCTGCGGTCTGGAGACTGCACTCACGCTCTTCATGAAAAAGGCGTTGTGTCTTCTGGAATGGGCAGTGGGGGTGTTGGAGGCCAGCAGAGGAGATGGGGGGATGGCCACCAACCAGACCCATTTTTCCGCTTCGTCCAGGACGCAGCAGCTGCATGCACATTTCTCCTCCGAACCTCACCACTCTCCCCTATGGGTGAGGTAAGAACTGTGTTCTCCATTTCACAAATGAGGAAGATGAGGCTCAGACAGACAACGGGGGCTGCTCAGAACCGCACCGCTAGGAGGTGGCAGAACCGAGAGCTGCCCTCGGGCGTGTGGACTTTGGGCTTAAACAGGTCTGAGTTCAAATCCCGAGTCGGCCACTTTCTGGCTGCGTGCCCTGGGACAAGTCGCCTTACCTCTCTGAGCTTCCGTTTCCACATCTGGGGTGACAGTCGATTCAGCCACACTGATGGCTGACATTCTATCCACTGATCTTAGAACCTCACACCTATTCCCCCAATGGAACCCCACAAAAGCCCTCGGAGGCAAGTGCTTTCCTCCTCAGCTCTGTTTTTTCAGAAAAGGACTCTGAAGCACAGAGAGACTATATAACCCGCACAAGGGCACACAGCTGGGGAGTGAAGGACCTAGAACTCAGCCTGGCCTCACTGCCTCGGAACGCCTATCCCACCGACAGCTGAACATTTTAAATCAATCACCGATGTGCATTGCGAAGTGGGTAAGAGATAACTTCAGCTCCCTTCCCAGCCTGTCTGAGCGGAGACTGTGGGACTGGGGAGCACTGAGGAAATCTACAAAACAGCCTCGTAAGGTCCCTCGAGGGGCACCGGGCTGTGAGGCTCTAGAAGGAATCCACAGGCGGCCGGTGGGGAGGAAGAGCCGGCTGTCAGCGTCCCTAGGAGAGCCTTCCTGGGGCCGGGCCGCAGGCTGTAACCGGATTCCTCCTCTGGCCTCCTCATCTGGCCCAGGAGGCCCAGCAGCCTGGCCCTTTGCCCCTGGAAGGGGTGGGCCCCAGGTCACGGTGGGGTGGGCGGAGAGGTCAGCCGGGAGGGGGCCCGGCTGGAGTGCTCTGCGCGGGACCCTGCACCCCTGCGACCTGAGCAGCTGCCCGTGTCTGTCAGACACCCCACAGGGCACAGCTGGGGGCCCACTGGCCTCTACATCTTCCTGACAGGCCCCTCCTCTGAGGCCAGGAAAGAACAACAACAGCGCCCCCCTCTCGGCAGCCCATTTGTTAGCTGAAGGCCCGCACAGCACCCTTCACCTCCTCCCAGGCAGCGTTTCCCCCAAGGCCCTGCAGGTCGAGAGCCAGAGGTGAAGAGAAGTGGCTGTTTGGGAAAAAAGCCCCAGGCCTGGTGGCCAAGAGGGGCAGGGTTTTCAGGAAGGGAGGGGCCCCTGTTTCTGGTAGTTGTTGGGGGGCGGGGGAGGAAGAGGAAAAGCCGTGTTAGGAGGAGGGTCCCCCAGGAGCCCTGAAATGGGCAGCTGGCTCGGCCACACCTGAGCCATCCCAAAGAAGGTCTGGAATTTCCCTCCTTGTGCACGGCAAGCAGGCGTGTCCCTGGCACCATGGACCCACGCGGATGCCGGGCCATCCCACCGCCTGTGACTAGGGGTGCGGGGGAGGGGGGGCTGCGGGAGAGCCTGGGCCACAGGCAGAAGACTGGGGTTGAAGGTACGGCCTTGCCTTTCATCAGCTGTGTGGCCTCAGGCAAAGCACGCCGGTTTTCTGAGCCTCCGTTTCCTCACTGCCAAAATGGAGCTGAGAGTTCCAGCCTCGGGGGGCTGCCAGGTGGCTAACTGAGCCGCTGCTGTGCAAAGAGCTGGCTGACCGTGAAGGGCGATGCGCCTGGGGGTTATTATGTCTTTTCTCTCCTTGCTCGGCTGGACCACAGTGGCATGTGTCGGTGAAGGGCGAGGATGGCTCCTCCTGGCCTCCAAACCCCTTCTCCTGTGGCAGCCTAACAGAAGGTCAGTATTGTGGCCTTGGGCCCAGGAGAGCAGAGGTTCTAATCCCAGCTCTGACATTAAGTCGCTTTATCACTCGAGACTCAGCTTTCTCATCTATAAAGTGGGGACACACGTTTTCTTCTTTCCCCATGAGGTTGCCAAAAGAAGTGAGTGAGGTGAGCCTTAGAAAAGCGTTTGCCGTAGCCTGGTATAGAGTTTTCAGTGGTTCTAGTTAGCGGCTGCTGCTGCTGCTGCTGCTGCTGCTGATGATGATGGCTGAGATTCGTTCATCTTAAGGACAACTCCAGAAGGCCCTGTGAAAATGTACACACCACTGAGGAAGGTGAAGCCATTAGAATCCACTCACATGGTTGAACACGTGAACCGGGCAAGACGCCTGTTACAGAGCGAGACCTGGAAGGGGAGGGGGGCCGGGCAGGAGGCTGACAAGCTTTGAATGTGGCAGAAATCACCCCGGGCTGGGAGGCTTACCACGGGGCCTGGCCTTTATCTGGAATGTTGTGTGTCCTCTGTTTCTCAGAAGGCTTTGAGGAAGCGGGGTCACTACTGCCCCAACGGGCTTTGTGAGGCTCACAGGACGACAGGACAGAGTTGAGCAAACCACAGACTACAGTCCTCACCTCTGTCCCAGACGCCCCAAAGCCGGGGCCAGACATTCCATCCTAGGGAACCGATGATGGGGCCTTTCGCCGAGCCCCAGAAAACAGAGTTAATAGCGACAGCTTCCTCAGATGAATGCTTTTGTCCATGTATATATATTTTTAAACTTCAGTGCTGCCCATCTATCGGATTGTGGGCTGGTGACTTAAAAACACCATACCCAGAGGGGCCTGCGTTGGAACCTTGGCTTTGGAAGTCATGTGACCTCGGGCTGCCTCCCTGAGGAGCTTGCTGTACAGACGGTGTAGGACACTGGGGGTGGGGGGTGCTCCGGAAGTGGGCTCCCTCCGGGGCTCCCGCGCCTGCGCAGTGAGGGGCACGTGGAGCTCAAGGAAAGGCTCCGAGTTAGGGCAGCGGACAAAATACGGGGCGCCCAGGGCACGTATGCTCCCTGCAATGCTTGGTGTTGGGGACATACTTACACTAACCAGTTCCTTGTTTATCTGACATTCAAACTTAACCGGGTGTCTTCCCCGCCCCCCCCCTCCAGATCCGGAAACCCTAACCTAAGGCCAAAGTCATCTTCGAGGGGAAGAAGGCTCAGCCCCCCACTTCCACCAGGTTTGCCCTTTGAGGAAGACCCTGCACGGAAACTCCCCAGGAGGAGGCATTCCAGGGGCGGGTGTGGTCGTTGGGCAGGTTTGCCTTTGGCTGTGGGCTTGCTGGCTGCTGGGGGGGAGGGGCAGGGCCCCCCAGAAAGGTCCCCGTGGAAGCCGTTTGCGTGAGACAAAGCAGAAGGGAGGAGGAAGGAAGGAGGAAGGGCGTCCGGGTGGAAAAAGTGAGAACAAAGGTGAGCGCCCCTGGCAGGAAGCGCTGAAGAGAGGAGACGCCGCCCGCGCTTTCCAGGGCGCGGGTTCGCAGCCCCCGCTCGCCAGGCAGCGGTGCCATTCTTTGGGGGGAAACCAGCTAAGCAGAGAGGACAGCGAGCTGGGGATTTATGTGGTGTGGGAGCAGCTCGGGTTTCCCTCCCTGTTTATCCAGCAGTATTTTTTAAAGCAGAAATCAGCGCGCGGGTAACCACAGCTGTGAGTTACCGGCTCGGCTGCGGGTCTGGGGGAGGAGGTCCTCGCTGCTGGGCTTTGCTCTGCAGCAGCGTGGACGTTGCTGCGGGACTGTGCTGTCCCCGGCCAGGGTCCAGGTGGACAGGGTGGCCCTGGGCAGGTCCCCGGGGGCTCTCTGTCCTTTAAGGAGGCAGGCCAGCATCCCTGGGGGAGCTGTGATGGGTCAAGGCCCGAAGCTTTAGAGATCACTCAGTTAGGGGTCATGACCCCACCCGGGGCCAGGCCAGCACACACAGCGAGGGAAGCCAGCTGGGAGGGAGACGCAGGAGTGTCATAAAAGAGAGAGGGGCCCAGCGGCTACGTGGCCCTGGCCAATTTCACCTTGCAAGGATGTGGGCCTCGTTTTACCAGATCTTCCTAGTTTTAAAAAGGAGCCATGATCCCAGATGTTTATAGGTGATCTATCGATTTTTAAATGTTGGTAATGAATTTAAAACACTGTTGCTCAATTAAAGGCTGCCTATGGGTGTAAGGCTCTACGCCGCCGTGAGAGAAACTGCAGGCAGGGAGTCCAAATGGGTAAGTGAATTAATCAGGCTTTATTGGGGGTCTCCGGGCGGGCTCACAGGCTCGGGGGGAATGGAGCCGGGGAAGCCGCGCCCTGTGACTGGGGCCAGGGGAAGGGGAAAAGAGGGGACCCAGCCGGACCTCCTCCCGGACTGCCTGGGAGAACAGTCTGGGAGAGAAGGGTGCCACATGGCGCACCGAGACGCATTTTAAGGCAGGGGTTGGGCCCAGGGCGGAATGGGAAGGGGGGGGGACACAGGGCACTCTGGTATGCGATTGATTGGTGGCTCAATGTCTCTGTCAATTACATCATAACTCCGCCCACCAGTTGAGGGGGTACCTATCAATGGGCACACTTTGGTTCTCAAACTGGCAATGTGCAACCTCTGATCTCCTCCAAGTCAGCCTGCACCCATTTTACAGATGACAAAACCGAGGCCCACAGTGGCCTAGTGCCTGGCCCGAGACTGCATGGGTTGCTATTAGGAAAACCATGGGTCCAGGATTCCTGTCCTGTGCTCTTTGCCCAAGCTAGCAGGCTTGCTGGCTGAACCCGGGGTGTCACCAAGCTATTATTCTCAAGTGTTTCCCAAGCAGGCCTCATTTGCACAGACATGATATCTGCAAACACACCCGTAACCTGCTTGCTCCTGGCAATGATCCTGAGGGAGTGAGGCTGGCATTAATCCATTTTTTTTTTTTTTTTTTACAGGTGAGGACGTGGAGGCTGGGAGAGGCTAGGTGACTTGGAGAGCAACAGTCTTAGGAGGGGCTGGAGCCTGGCCCTGCAATGACAAATCCATGCTTTTTTCACCTCCAAATTCTGTCATCCTCAGGGAGGCAGCCTGAGATGGATTATAAACCCCCCAAAGAACACCGAAAATACTCGGGTAAACTGAATATTCTCCGTAATGTCAAGTTAATTGAAAATCCATAGGTTATCAATTTTCCGAGCAAGAGAATAAAATAGAAGGTATTTCAAAGAGCAATTATACAAGGCATGGTTTAATCTTCCTTTGATGACTCTGAAGGCCTTTCAGGGGGGTGTAATGCCTCGGGGCATCGTTAGGAACACCAATAATTACTGTGCAGGGTGCGAGACAAGCTCTCATCAATTCCTCCCTGGCTGTGCCGGGTGTTCTGGGAGCCGTTGCGCCCACGGCGATGAGCATGTCCGTGTTCAGAAGAGCCCTCTCTGTCCTGGTCCAGGTCGGGGCGGTGCTGCGGAGAGCGTCCGGGAGGGCTCCCGCAGCCCGGCCCCTCCTCCTGCCCAGTGGGGCTAACACCGACTCCCGGACTCACTGCACAAGGCTCTGCCTAACACAGGGCCTCCGGTCACACAGGGCAGAGCAGGGCGCTGCTCCAGCTCATAGCGTGCCCCAGCTTCCTTTTCCGGGGAGGGAAGTGTGAGGCCCAGCAGGGTGAGGGGCCTTGACCAAGGTCACACCGCCAGGGAGGGGAGAGGGTGCTGGGAGCTGGGTTTCCCAATTTCTAGACGTCCCTGCCCACCACACCGAGACAAAATACCTCTGGAAAGTGAATGCTTCCTACAAGCTCACACCAGCAAACAGATACACAGGGTCTCTCTGGCCACAGATTCCGCCCCCCACCCGCCCCAGCCTCAGGAGAGGGGTCACGTGACCCTGTCGGAATCTGGGCTGGAGGTAGCTGGGACACCCTGGTGAGGTTTATGGTTTCATGAATGCTGGAGCCTTTTACTACATGGTAATTTCGAGTGTTCAGGCTCCCAGGGCCTTCCTTCTTTTAATTGAAGAAATAAACAACCTCCCCGAAGGCGTGCTAGGCCCGGGAGAAAGGCAGGTGCGGTGTGAAGCGAGAGAGCAGCCGCCAGGAAGGACTCCGGGGGATGGAGAAGTGAAATATCCGGGAAGCAGAGAGCGAGCCGGCCTTGTCTGAGCCCCGGGAGAGGGCGGTCACAAGAGGCACACCACACACAAGCACACGCACACCTGTGCACACCTCCTGTCTGGGCCCCGAGTCCCTGTGCAGAGCCCGTACACGCAGGCCACACGTCACACGCAGGCTCAGCACACCAGCACCAGGGGGGTGTCCATGCCAGGTGCTCTCAGAGACGCTGCTGTGTGTGCCCGCTCACCCTTACGGCACAGTCCCTGTTGTCGGGCAGAAACACCAGAGCGGGGGCAGGCACACACCCAGCACAGCCACCACTGGCCAATCCAGGAGCTCCCTAGACACCCTAGGAGGCTCATCAGAACAGAAGTGTCCCCACATCCCTCGTTCGCCCTCCCCAGGTGTTGTGAGTGCAGTTTTGTCAGCCCAAACTCTCAGGCCGTGGGACAGAGATGGGCTCTGAAACCCTGATGTGCGGGCTATCAGGTCTCCCTCTCTCTCTCTCTCTCTCTCTCTCTCACACACACACACACACACACACACACACACACACACACACACACTGAGGTATGTCCTCAGCCTTGAGTCAGTTTTGAGAGCTGAATGTGGGGTTATGTTTTCAAACAGCAGCTGCATTCATCTCTGTCGGCTTGACCCGCGCCACAACTCCCAGTTTGGACACTCAGGTAATGTCCCGGTTCTTGGACCTTCAAGCATGTCACACCCTGGCCAACGGGTCCTGCCTCAGTCTCTGGAGGAGCTTTCACCTGCACCGGGTGGAAGAGGAAGAAAAACTGGTCCAAGGGTTTAAAGCGGAAACCTTTTAGCACTCAGAGGAAGGAGACGGCGGGCATCTGGAGCGCCGTCTGGTGGCTAATTCCAGAACTGCAGCAATTCTGCACGGAGCCCAGCCCTAAACTTCTCCCGTTTCCAGAATGTGAGGATTCATTTCTAACCCTAGAAGGGGCAGGGGAAGGAATGGGGTAGCAAAACCCCATGACTCCTGTGGCCCCAACAGCTGCGTGCAGACATGGAGGCTGGAAGGAGAGCTATCTTCAAGCTACTGAACGCTTCCCCTCCAACACAGCTCCAGGCTATGCCTGCCTCAGCCTCTATTTTCTGGACTTTAGGTGGAAGATCTGTGAAAGCCAGCAGACTGGGTACTGCTGTTAACAGTAGCCAACGATATTGATTGAGTCCCTGCTGCCCTAAGTTCTGGAGTGAACAAAATAGACCAAGTTCGCGTCCTCAAGGAACTTACCTTCTAGGGAGGGCAGAGGAGCAATACACACACCAGCAAGAATGTGTCAGGGTGCTGCTAAGATGAAACATAAGCAGAGGCAGTGTGGGTGGGGGCTTGTGTTGTCTTCTGTAGGGTTAGCAGGGATGGCCCCTCTGATAAGGTAAAGAGCAGGGACCTAATGGACAACGAGGGAGGGGGTGAATGTGTTGAAATCCAGGAGTTCAGTCTAGGCCAGTGGTCGGCAAAGTCATTAGTCAACAGAACCACAGTTTGCCAACCACTGGTGTAGGCCAAGAGAACAGCAGCATGTGCAAATGCCCAGAGGCAGAGAAGTGCGTAGAGCTCAAGGAATGCAAAGAGGCTGGAACAGAGTGAATGAGGGGGGGAGATTGCTCAGAAATGTAGTCAGAAATGTAGCAGGGTGAGTCTACGGCCATACCACCCTGAACGCGCCCGATCTCGTCTGATCTCGGAAGCTAAGCAGGGTCGGGCCTGGTTAGTACTTGGATGGGAGAAATGTAGCAGGGTGAGAGGAGGGAGGGGTACACAGGGCAGGCCCCTGTGCATTGGTACCCAATCTTGTTCCAAAGTGGACGTTAAGGCAGCTCTGGGTGTTCTCCATGGAGAAACTGCCATGGACTCAGCACCACCCCAACACCTGGCAACACACAATGGTAAACTCTGGTGCCTCTCTCTGTCTGCCACACAGCTGGATTTCAGAGACAAGACATCCTATATAATAAAAGAGAAACATGCAAATCTGACCGTACCTTTGCTCCTGATTGGCTATGCTACCAGCCAATCAGGAGTGGTGGTGGGGCCAAGTGTCGCATTTGTGTGCCAGGCCCTGGGGGTGGAGATGAAATGGTGGTGGCGATGAGCGCCCAGCCCCCAGGCGCTGTGAGCGGAAGTGGCGGCGAGCATCCAGCCCCTGGGGCGGGTGGTCGTAGGAAGCGGGGCTGAGCTGAGCAGGACGATGGCTGGCCCAAGGCCAGAGGCTTTAGGCCTTGGGCAGGCTGGGGGTGAGCCATCAGTTGGACATCCTCTGAGGGCTCCCAGTATGTGAGAGGAGGCAGGTTGGGCTGAGGGACCACCCACCCCCAGTGCACGAATTTCGTGCACCGGGCCCCTAGTATTCATATAAAACAACAGAAAAGCCTATAAGACAGCACCAGATGTTAGTGCTAAACAGTGAGGCACTCACAGGCATTTGCAGCCAGAAGGTCATTTGGGGCTGGAGTGGGCACATAAGTCATCTTGGAGGACTTGAAGGTGGGAGCCTAGCATGGCTGCTTGGAGGACAGGGGACAGGGCAATCAGAAGTCAGCACAGTCTGGGCCAGGGTCCAGGCTATGGGAGGCGGAGCCTCTGGGACCCCCCGTCCCCCTCCAGCTCCATTCCTCCTGGAGCAAAACCTGTTTCTGGTCACTGGGTTTGATGGCCTTGGCAGTGGGAGGACACAGAACAGCCAGGCTGAGGAGACTCGGACAATTTCTCCTTAGGGGAGAGACAAGGAAGAGGGGATGAAGGACAGGCAGGGTTGGGAGAGCTGGAAGGGACCCCCACCTCTGCTGACCGCCAACCTCAACCCTAAGCTCTGTGGTTTGGTGTTCTTACTTTCCAAAGAAGCTACGTATTCTTGCATTTAATTTCTTCTCTTATTTTGATCATCAGGGACGTTTCTTAGCTTTGGATCAGAGACCTGTGTCTGCAGGGTGGTCAGCCCTCGGCTCCTCGGTTACTCTGGGCAGCTTTCTAGAGGGGGGACATGCCTCTTCTGTTGGGTTCCCTGAAATGACAGAGGACGACCCCCCCTTCGACCCTCGCCCTACCTTCAGGGGTTCAGGGGTCAGGGCATACTAACCCTGCAATTTCACAGATGGGGAAACAGAGGCACTGAGAAACAGCCCTTCAGGGACTGACTGGAACCAGAACCCAATACACAGGCACCGGAAAAGCACCTCGGGCTATCTGCAGCAGCCGGCACTGCTCGGCCCCACCTGCCCACAGATTTTGGCTCCAGGGCAGCCTCTGGGAAAGGAGCCGCAGGCTGAGTCCATCGACTCCCGGGGCCCGCGGCCTCGGAGCGCCCTCTGCTGGCCGCGTCCTGCAAGACAGCCCCGTCGTGTCTGCGCAAACGCCCCAGAAGTCAGAGGGAAGCAGCTACCCATCCCACCGGAGGGACCCACTGGGATGGAGCCCCACCGCGGTGCGTTTTAGGGGCAGGATCTCAGAGCCCCACCTCTGAAGTGAGAATAACGGTGCTTCCCTTGCGGGGTCGGTGTGAGGATTGCGTAGGAGAACCTATGGGAAGCACCCAGCCCCTGGTAGGTCAGTGACGGGCAACCTTTTGAGCTTGGTGTGTCAAAATTCGCCAAAAAACCAAGCATAACTCAGGTGGTGTGTCACTTGGAGAAAAAAAAAACCCATAATTTTGCGATATTTATAGTTTAAATAACAAAAATGTATAATTGTAATATATAACTGTATTTAATAAACCAAAAACTAATTATTTAACTTACCTGCTTAGTGACTTATTTGTTCATCTGTCAGTCGGGTTTTTTTTTTTGTCGGTCTTGATATTATTTAACTTGTGTGGGGTGCCGTGAACTAAGATAAGTGAGGTGGAGGGGGTATTCTTTAAATAACCTGCCTATTAGTGACTTTTTTGTTGCTGAATTTCATTTCAATTTCAAATGAAGGTTGGTATTTTGTACACTTCAAGCCCAAGCAAACACTACTAACTTCATCTGTCAATCTGTTTCTTTTGTTGGTTTTGATATTATTTAATGCTGAGAATAAGGTCTCACAAAAGTACGTGGAGGGAAAAATTGTGAGTAAACCATTGCTGTATTTTTCAGGGTGCTAAAAGTGTCTGGTAATCGGTTCCAGGCACTCCAAATTTCCTGTTCATAGTGGCATTCCTCTTGATTCTCCAAGCGGCACCTTTCCAGATTCTCAAGCTTTGACCTCAAGTCGACAAGCACCTGAGCCCAGATGCTGTCTTGAAATTCTGCAAGTTGCATCTCCAAATCATCAATTTGCATCCATTGGAAACCATTTAATTCCAAACTACTGTAGACTACTACATCAGGATACTTAATTATTTTTATGCTCTGTTCTAGGCTTCTAAATTGATTAAATCTATCACTGAACTGGTCAAGTATGCTGGTACTTTATATGCAAGGGTTCCATTTCATTGTGTACAGCTGCACTGGCCTTCTCAAAATACGTTGTTACTCAAGGAAAATACTTGTAAGTTTTAGTTTCTATATCTCGCTTGAAAATGTAGAGTGTCTACACTACACTACAGCAAATGTTTCATCCTCAGCATGTGGCCCCATACTTCTCTGTATGTGACCGCATGCGGCCGTGTACCATCGAAACGGCTGCGTGTGTCAGTGCTGACACGCGTGTCCTAGGTTTGCCGTCACGGTGGTGGGTGCTCTTCATAACGCCCGCCTCACGTGTTGGCTGTGAGAGAGACGAGGTCTGAGAAGGCTCCTGGCACAGTGACAGCCACATGCCGGTGCAAGGCGGCTGGCGTGTCGATGATACATCCAAGGTGGTGGCCGTCTGGGGCTGTCAGGAGCCCTCTGTTTAGTGTGCGCACCGGCCTGTTTTCCATTTCTCTCTTCTAGTTCCTGCCTATTCTGGGGGTGAGGTGGGGCATGACTCTAGGAGGGCAGGATGCAACCTCCTCTCACCTCTGGGGGAGGGTTTGAAGACCACCCCCCAGCGCTTAGAGAAGGGCAGCTGTCTGTCACTAGTGACCTGGCCTTAGCTTTTCACAGACCAGCAAGCTATCCTGTGCAAGGAAACTGAAGGAACTTTCAGTGGATGCCAAGAGGGTGTGGATGGGACCCCAGGGGAGAGCAAGGGGAGGAGTAAGCAAAGGGGGGGGGGCGCTGGTGGGATCCTGGGTTTAAGGACAGATCTGGGAAGGGGCTGTCAGGGCCCCTCTGGAGTCAGGGAGCGATGGCGGGCGGCTGGTGAGAGGACCAGCGAGGACTGTCGGCTGCGGAGACCATCCCACAGTTGTGCCCCTGGACCACCCGCTCTGCACCCAAAACGGCACATGGGCTCTGTCTCCATCTGCTACCTGAACTCCTAGAGCCCCAAGCAAGCCCCGGACAGCCAGGCAGGTGTGGAGAGGAGTTCCCACCGCTGTACAGGGAGGAGGCAGAGGGAGCACAGCTGCCTTGGAGGGTCTTGTTCAAGGACTGAGTCCCCTGGGAGGAAGGGCTCATGCCCGCATCTGAACTGCTCAGCAAGGAGTCCCATCCCAGGGAAGTCCTGGAGGGTGAGGAGGGACAGCTGAGAGTGGGGAGGTGGGGGGAGAAGACATTAAAGGAGGGGGAGAGGGGCAGAGAGGGAGGGGAGGTAGGTTAACCCCCAGAGAGAGGGCAGGGCGGGGAGGGGCGAGGGTAGGCCAATTCGGCTGCTCCTTGACACTGCCCAGCTGTCTGGGTGGGCAGATGGGGCCACACCCGAGTGGCCTTCCTGCCCCTCCCCGCGTT
Organism: Antrozous pallidus; assembly: GCA_027563665.1. Classification (NCBI taxonomy): domain Eukaryota; kingdom Metazoa; phylum Chordata; class Mammalia; order Chiroptera; family Vespertilionidae; genus Antrozous; species Antrozous pallidus. The sequence continues at coordinate 38,753,226 of CM050526.1, forward strand.
CCTCTGCGTCGTCGGAGAAGAACGCGGCGGCGGAGGGCGCCGAGAGGGAAGGCAGGAAGCACGCCCTGCGCCCTGCGCATTAACATGATTGAGGAGGCACACAGGTCACCTCATGACGGAGAGCCATCCGGGAGTGGAGGTCTGCAGCTCTTTCCAGACAAAACTGTATGATGAGACGAAATAGCTCAACTCCTGACCGTTAAGTCATGAAGGCCACGGCCATCGTAAATCTCATCTGCGGCCCTCTCCGCCTCAGGAGGAAGCAGAGCCCGGCCAGGGCCGGCTGCCTCCGCGGGACCCTCCTCTGCGGACGGGGCAGGCTCAGTGCCACGCACGGCGAGGGCACGCCAAGGCTCCCCCAGACTTCCCTTGTTCTCCCGGGAGATCTCGCGCTCTTCCTGGTCTGTATCAGCTCACACCCTCCACATCGGACACGCGGGTCCTGCCACGGACAGTCTGGCCGGTTTGGGCAGAAGCGTTCCTTTTCCCGAACCATAATCTCTGTGTCTTAAAACGTGAGCGATGATAGCTACCCGGCAGGTTGCTGGTGAGGGTGAGGTGAGAGAGAGGGGACAGGGCCTCCTGCTACAGCATGCCTGGTGCCCTTTTCGCACGAAGCGTGGTTTGAGTTCTGTCCCCTCTTCCTGCCGTGTCTTTCCTCTTCTGTCTCCTCGAGCAATTCCTACCCATCCTCGAGGGCCGCCTCTCAGGAGCCCTTCCCGACTCTCCCCAGACACAGCTCATCTGCTTCCTGCTGAAGGTACGTAGGACCCTTTGGCAAGGTGGCTTCAAGATTTAGAGGCCAGTTGCCCAAAGAGTGGAAACAACTTTGTGTTTGGGGACCTAGGGAAGGGAGGTGGAGCTTAAAAAAATAGTGGCTGGGGAACCGAGGGATTTGGGATTGGAGAAAATGGGATTATTGGAGTTGGGAATGTAGCTCCTCTCCCAGGCCAGCAGATAGAGGGGAAGACCCTGGTCTGGGCCCTCAGACAGTAGGCCTGCAATTCCACTCCTGGCCAGAAGGTGTCAGTGGTGTCTTTGGGGGGGGGCAGCTCTATTGCTAGAGGGAGCCCATGAAACAGAAAGCATTGCTTTAAAAAAAAATTAATGACGTTAGAGCTGCAGATTCTTGCTTCTCCGGCCCTGCCACACCTTGTGATGGTGTTCATTGCTGTCCACCCCCCCCCCCCCCCAAATCTACTTTGGGAGCTGGCAGGGCCCTTTCTCCTGCAGCCGGGAAAGCCAATCGCAAGGCCAATGAGAGGGAGGGACACTACTTAAACCTGCCCCCCTTTTTTTTTAAGTTCCATTATTCACAGCTACTTTAAAACTAGTCACATGATAACTATGACATACTTCAAGATGATGTGTGTTGACATAATAGTCGGAAAGCTCCGAGCTAGCAATGCTGAGAAGATTGCCCTCCTGGGACGAGCCACAATTCCAGCCAGAGGCTGTCGCCAGCAGGCTTCTCCTGGACATCTTTCCGGAGAGGCAGCGGTGTGCGGTGATTAAAAGCCCGGCTCCATCCGACTGCCTGGGACCAAGCCTGCCTCTACCACTTATCAGCATGAGAACTTAGGCAAGACTTACCTGGTCTTTGCCTTAGTTTTCTTATCTCTGAAGTGGGAGTAATGATAGTCCTACCTCATAGGATTGTTGGAAGGGTTAAATGAGTTAATGCAGTGCCAAATGCTGAATCAGTCCCTAGCACATGGCGAGGGTTACCTGAGCATTAATTAGCTCATCCTATCTAATAAAAGGGTAATATGCAAATTGACCATCACTCCAATACACAAGATGGCTGCCCCTATGTGGACACAAGATGGCCACCACAAGATGGCCAGCCTGGGAGAGCAGTTGGGAGGGATCAGGCCTGCAAGGGAAGACAGTTGGGGGTGATCAATCTGCAGGGGAGGGCAGTTGGGGGCAACCAGGGCTGCAAGGGAGAGCAGTTGGAGGGAGACAAGGCCTGAAGGGGAGGGCAGTTAGGGGTGAGCAGGCCTGCAGGGGAGGGCAGTTAGGGGCAAACAGGCTGGTGGGGGAGCCGTTAGACACCAATCAGACTGGCAGGGGAGAGGTTAGGGGGTGATCAGGCTGGCAGGCAGAAGAGGTTAGGGGCAATCAGGAAGGCAGGCAGGTGAGCAGTTTGGAGCCAGCAGTCCTGGATTGTGAGAGGGATGTCTGACTGCCCTCGAGGGGTCTCAGATTGGAGAGGGTGCAGGCTGGGCAGAGGGACACCCCCTGTGCATGAATTTCGTGCACCGGGCCTCTAGTTATTAGAAAAGGCCCCAATCAACCCAACTACCAATTATTGTTCACTTGTATCAGAAGCCAGGCTCAAAGTACTGTTTTCCTTTTTTAACCCTCACTGGAGGATATGTGTTTTTTCCTCCACTGATTTTTAGAGAGAGAAAGACATCAATAGAAACATTGATTGGTTGCTTTCCATATGCGCCCCCATCAGGGATGGAACCTGCAACCTAGGCATGTGCCCTGACTGGGAATCAGATCTGCATCCTTTTGGTATATGGGATGATGCTTCAACCAACAGAGCCACCCGACCAGAGCAGAGTATTGCTTTTTTTTAAAGATCAGACATGAAGACATGGGTGGGAAGGGGTTGGTCAAAACAAACCTCTCATCCAAGCAGACAGCTGGCTTTGTGAGTGGGCACCCTGTGTAGGTGTGAGGGGCTCTGCCTCAGGAGGCCTGCACTTAGGGTAATGCTCTGCTGTCTGCTGCCGTCTTGCTATTCTTAATAATGTATGAAGAAGGGAGCCTCATCGTCATTTTGCACTGAGCCCTCTCACAGGACAGCGATACCTACAGCAGATCCACTGGGTGCAGAAGGCCCCCTGCCTTCCTTCTTCTCCCATCACAGGCAGGCCCTCCACCTAGGACAGTGGTTGGCAAACTCATTAGTCATCAGAGTGGCAAACTGTGGCTCGCTAGCCACCGTTTGCCGACCACTCACCTAGGAGATTTGCCCCCATCCAAATTTTATGTTATTTATTTATTTTAAAAATATATTTGTATTGATTTCAGAGAGGAAAGGAGAGGGAAAGAGAAAACATCAGTGATGAGAGAGAATCGTTGATTGGCTGCCTCCTGCACGCCCCGTGTTGGGGATCGAGCCCACAACCTGGGCATGTGCTCTGACCTGGAATTGAACCATGACCTCCTAGTTCACAGGTCAACCCTCCGCCACTGAGCCACGCCGGCTGGGCTCCCCCTCCAGCATTTTGGTGAAAAAGTTCAAGCACATGGCAATGGTGAAAGAGTTTTGGAGTGAACACCACACACCTGCCGCCCAGATCCTGCCAAGAACATGCGCTGTGTTTGCTCCACTGGGAGGTTCTTGCTGCCGAATCTACGCTCACCGAGGGCTCCGTCCTCAGCTCCTGGTCCATGGTCTCTTGCTCACTCCTCTGAAGCGCCCAGCCCTGCTCTCTGGACCAAGAAAGGCCTCCGGGCTTTGGAGTCAGCAGGTGGCCTGTAGGAGGGGCGCTGTGGATGGGGGCGGGGCCTGCTGCTGGCGAACTTGCTGGGGGCAGGCTGAGGGTTAAGTTCCTAGCTGTGGAATGGAGGTGCAGGACAGATGAGGATGCCTTCTAGAAAACCAGAGAAGGTGTCCCTCTGGGGTTTGTGGAGCAAGACTCCTGCCCCGTAGTTCTTGTAAGTTCCTCAAGGATTTTCTTAAGATGGTCTTCCAAGCAGTTCTCACCAAGGGGGTCCAGTGGGCAGCCCCAGCATCGGGAGAGGGGGGAGCAGGGAGGAGGTTCCTCTCCCCACTTTGCAGCTGCAGAAACGGCCTCAGAGTTCCTTCACTTGCCTGCCCGAGGCCCCAGGGCTCAGAGGCAGACCTGGGGCTATGCCCAGGTCTGGACCCCAAGGACAGTCCTCTTTCTTTTGGCCCTGTGGGGGAGGGGCAACGGTGTCCCATTCCCCTAGGACCGTGGTTGGCAAACTGCGGCTCGCGAGCCACATGTGGCTCTTTGCCCCTTGAGTGTGGCTCTTCCACAAAATACCACGGCCTGGGCGAGTCTATTTTGAAGAAGTGGCATTAGAAGAAGTTTAAGTTTAAAACATTTGGCTCTCAGAAGACATTTCAGTGGTTGTGCTGTTGATATCTGGCTCTGTTGACTAATGAGTTTGCTGACCCCTGTCCTAGGTAATTCGAGGGGGGAAAAAAAAACCCAAACTTTCTCTGTAGGAAAGTCTGGGTTGTGATTTAGCCCTGAGAGTGGGGTTGGGCCTGGAGTGATCACATTTCAAAGGGTTCCCACTCTTTTCTGGACCTTGCCAGCTTGGGCCCAGGGCTCAGAACTAAGAAGGCCTCCCCGCGCCCCTCCCAGCACCCCCACCCCCTCCCAAGTGCCGCAGGCAGGTGACACCTGTATTATTGCTGGGGGTTAAAAAGCCCTCGGATCAATAAAACCCAGTAATGAGTATTGGTACGGCGGAGGCTACAGATAAACCCCTTCTACTCAGTGAGTTCAATCCCATAAAACAGCTCTCCCCTTTCGATCCTGGCATGCATCTGCTAGAAAATGTGGGGAAATTTTTAAAAGGTGACTTACTAATTGCCTGTAAAATAAAAGGCAGATGGAAGCTTTATTACAGTTGAAGGAAGTCAGGAATATTAAGGTAAAGTGTCAAATAACAATTGATTTTCCTCAGACATAAAGGGGCGATTTATGGCTTCCTAGTTACTACAAATGAGGAATTATTTGAAGTTCTAAAAAGTATGAGGAGAAATAAAGATTAAATAGAAGATGAAATCATAGGGGTTTCTCCGGGAGGTGACTTCAATGCCCCTGGAGGCTAGCATTCATGTGGCAAGAGCCAGGGGGAGGGGCTGTGTGTGGAGGGCTTGGCGTGGCAGCTTCAAGATTTAGGTGAGCGGTGTCTCTAAGGGGTGTCTGCTTTGTCGGGGGAACTAGAGAAAGGAGATGGGGTTGGAGACGATAGATGTGAGGGACTTGGCATCAGAGGAGAGGGATGGAAGGGTGAGCTGGCATCAGAGGAGAGAGATTGTTGGAGTTGGGGATGTAGGGAAGGGAAAGAAAGGGTGAGCTGGTGTCAGAGGAGAGGGATGGTTGGAGTTGGGGATGTAGGGAAGGGAAAGAAAGGGTGAGCTGGTGTCAGAGGAGAGGGATGGTTGGAGTTGGGGACCAAGGGAAGGGAAAGGAAGGGAAGGGAAGGGAAGGGTGAGCTGGCATCAGAGGAGAGGGATGGAAGGGTGAGCTGGTGTCAGAGGAGAGGGATGGTTGGAGTTGGGGACCAAGGGAAGGGAAAGGAAGGGAAGGGTGAGCTGGTGTCAGAGGAGAGGGATGGTTGGAGTTGGGGACGAAGGGAAAGGAAGGGTGAGCTGGCATCAGAGGAGAGGGATGGTTGGAGTTGGGGACGAAGGGAAGGGAAGGGAAGGGAAGGGAAGGGTGAGCTGGCATCAGAGGAGAGGGATGGAAGGGTGAGCTGGCATCAGAGGAGAGGGAGGGAAGGGTGAGGTGGCATCAGAGGAGAGAGATTGTTGGAGTTGGGGATGTAGGGAAGGGAAGGGTGAGCTGGCGTCAGAGGAGAGGGGTGGTTGGAGTTGGGGACGAAGGGAAGGGAAGGGTGAGCTGCCTTCTTCCAGCCGGGAGCCCGCTGGCCCGTCCCGGCGGCAGTGATGGCTCACGCCCCTCCAGGCCACGGCACCACGCAGGCCCTGCGGTGACTTCGCCTGGCCTGGCCCAGCCCCTCTCCACACTTGAGCCAAAGAGGACTCGCTTCCTGGCTGCCAGACCCTGTTCTGGGCTCACCTGAGCCCGGGGCCTCAGACGCTGACCTGGCACAAGGATCCCAGGGCAAGTGGCCTCTCTGAGAGGTGCTCAGCGTGAACTCCAGGAGACGGGGCGGGAGGGCAGGGGGGCGGGAGGGCGGGAAGGCGGGAAGGCGGTTTGCAAAAGGCGCTGCTATTAGGCAAGTTACCCTGTGGGTGCCGGAGGCCTGATCTCCCTGGGGGACTCAGGAACTCGGGGTCCCGTGTGGGAGCCACACCTCGGAGTGATCCTGCCTGCAGGAGCGGGGAGCCGGGCACTGACACACACCTCCACTCTGTCACTGGGGTCTGCAGGGCAGGAGGGGGCATTCATGCCCTGGCCCGCGAAAGTCACAAACAGGTCTGCTGGGCCCCAGGAGGATGGGGCCCCAAGGGCTGTGGTCAGGGCACCCCCAGCCTCTGCCTCTGCCTCTGCCCTCTGTGCATTTATGTCAGTCCTCCTACTTCCCCTCAGGGGCCTGTCACGGCCCACTCCGGAGGAGGCACTGGGGTGGAAGAGGTGAGGTGACTCTCCCCGCTGAACCAGGAGGGGTCAGGCAGGGGTGCTGGCGCCAGAGCCCTGCTCATGCTGTAGTTTCCGTGAGTAAGACACACCCCACGAGCCTGGGCCCACCCTCGAGACTCTGCCCTGGCAAGGGAGAACTTGTGGGGTGCCAGGTGTGTGCGCTTTAATAAGCCAGCAGCCGGGCGAGGCGGGCCCCTGGCCGGGCTGGGAGAACGACAGCCACCGAGGCCTCCTTCCCACAAGTCTCCACCTGCCCTCCCCCCATTGGGTCCCCAGAGCTTTCTGAGCCACATCTCTGTCCGGAGGGCCCGGGGTGGAGGGAGGGGTCCCTGGACTGGGGCAGACCCCCAAAGGGGCACAGGGCAGGCAGGCTCACTCTTTGGCTCGGAGGCTGCTGGGGCTGGTGGCTGAGAACTGGAGAGGCGGCAGGGAAAAGGCCTCGGCCAAGGTCACTGTGTCCTCAGCTCCTCAGAGGCAAGCAGGTCCTTGGGAGGAGCGATGGGGGAGGGCAGGGTGGCGCTAGCTCACCTGGCAGGGCCGTCCGTCTCTCCCGGACCGAGGGAGAGGCTGCAGAGAGGGGACCAAGGCAACGGGAGAGAACCCCACTGCAGCCAGCTCGAAAGGGGGGTCACCCACGAGGGAGGAGCACGCAGATTCGACAGTGGGCTGTGGCCTGTGGACCGGAGGTGACCCTAGATGCCAGGGATGACTGGGTTAACCCTGGGGGTGGGGTCCCTCTGGTACTGATTGCAGGCACTGCCAGCACAGTGTGCCCGGACAGAGCTCCGCTCTAACCACTGAGCTGCCTCGCGCTGCGGCCACAGACCACAGCTCAGTGTCTCCAGCGCACAAGCTTCTTGCGTTTCTGCAGGGAAGCAGCCCCGACCCAGGCGTCCGGGCGCCTTCCCGCAGCCGCTCGAAGGCAGGGCGTGTCTCCCGCCTTTCCCAGCTTCTGGGGGCCCCATCGTTCTGGCCTCTGTTCTGCCCTCCCTTCTCCTTCCCCAACTCTCCCGCCCCGCCCCCCCCCCCCAGGACCCTTTGATCCCATTGGCCCAGCCAGGACCACCTCCTTCACGTGGAAGGTACTGTGTTCACACTGGGGGGGAGGGGGGCAGGCAGGGGTGAGGATGTGGACCTCTTTGGGGGGTTCTTTTTAAAAAATGTATTTTATTGATTTTTACAAAGAGGAAGGGAGAGGGATAGAGAGTTAGAAACATTGATGAGAGAAACATCCATCAGCTGCCTCCTGCACACCTCCTACTGGGGATGTGCGCGCAACCAAGATACACGCCCTTGACTGGAATCGAACGTGGGACCCCTCAGTCTGCAGGCTGACACTCCATCCACTAAGCCAAACCGGCCAGGGCATTTTGGGGGGTTCTTGTCTCACATCAGCCATAGCAATTTCAGTGCCGTAAGGCTGTCCCCTTTCGGGGCCTTGGTTTCCCCACCTGTGCAGTGGGGGCGGGGCCGCCCAGTCCCGACACGCTGAATATCTCGGGCAAGGAGCACCCGGGGGGAGGGTGTACAGCTGTTCTATTCCAGAGTCCTACAGAGTGTGTGTGTGTGTGTGTGTGTAATTTTCTACATTTGGATGTGGTCCTAATCCAATAAATGCTTAGGAGATTTCTATAGAATTGATTAATTTTTACTAGAAAAAATATATAATTGGTTGATGTTAAGGCTACTGCCCTAACAAATCCGCCTTGGCCATATATCTGAGAAAGTAAAAGACGCGATCCCCTCGCACATAAATATGCCGTCCCCTCGCGGGCCGGCGGAGCACTCCGGCGAGGTTCGCCCCGTGATTTATTCTTCATTAATAAGCTCTGTGCTATATCAGGACCAGATTTACGACTCTGTCTTTCCAATATTTCTGACATTTCATCTGCAAAGAATTACAAATGAAATCCTGAAACTCTGCCGCTTCCCCCTGCTGGCGCCTGGGCACCGTGTGTGTGTGCCTGTGTGTGTTGTGTGTGTGTAGGTGTGTGTGTGTAGGTGTGTATGTGTGTGTGTGTAGGTGTGTGTGTGTAGGTGTGTATGTGTGTGTGTGTATGTGTGTGTGTGTAGGGGTGTGTGTGTAGGGGTGTGTGTGTGTGTGTGTGTGTAGGTGTGTGTGTGTGTTGTGTGTGTGTATGTGTAGGTGTGTGTGTGTGTAGGTGTGTGTGTGTAGGGGTGTGTGTGTGTAGGTGTGTGTGTGTAGGGGTGTGTGTGTGTAGGGGTGTGTGTGTATGTGTAGGTGTGTGTGTGTTGTGTATGTGCGTGTGTGTTGTGTGTAGGTGTGTGTGTGTAGGTGTGTGTGTATGTGTAGGTGTGTGTGTGTGTGTAGATGTGTGTGTGTGCGTGTGTGTGTAGGTGTGTGTGTGTGTAGATGTGTGTGTGTGCGTGTGTGTGTGTGTAGGTGTGTGTGTGTAGGTGTGTGTGTGTGTGCAGGTGTGTGTGTGTAGGGGTGTATGTGCGTGTATGTGTGTGTGTGTATGTGTGTGTGTGTAGGGGTGTGTGTGTGTGTAGGTGTGTGTGTGTAGGTGTGTGTGTGTGTGTAGGTGTGTGTGTGTAGGTGTGTGTGTGTGTGCAGGTGTGTGTGTGTAGGGGTGTGTGTGTGTGTAGGTGTGTGTGTGTAGGTGTGTGTGTGTGTGCAGGTGTGTGTGTGTAGGGGTGTATGTGTGTGTGTAGGTGTGTGTGTATGTGTAGGTGTGTGTGTGTGTGTGTATGTGTAGGTGTGTGTGTGTGTAGATGTATGTGTGTGCGTGTGTGTGTGTGTAGGTGTGTGTGTGTGTGCAGGTGTGTGTGTGTAGGGGTGTATGTGTGTGTAGGTGTGTGTGTATGTGTAGGTGTGTGTGTGTGTGTAGGTGTGTGTGTATGTGTAGGTGTGTGTGTGTAGATGTGTGTGTGTGCGTGTGTGTGTGTGTAGGTGTGTGTGTGTGTGCAGGTGTGTGTGTGTAGGGGTGTATGTGTGTGTAGGGGTGTGTGTGTATGTGTAGGTGTGTGTGTGTATGTGTAGGGGTATGTGTGTGTGTGTGTAGGTGTTGAGGGGGTGGCTGGCAGAGGGGGGAAGCCCGAGGAGCGGGGCACAGAGGTGTGTTTCCAAGGGGAAGGAACGTGGAGCTGGACCCGGGTGGCCTGAGGTGTGGAGTAGCTCAGAAGAGGAAGCTCGGATTCAGAGGCTGTGGACGGCCCCATGGCAACAACTGTGAAGCCAGGAACGTGTCCTAGAGGCGGGTTCGTGCCAGGGACGTCCCGCCAATCATCAGGATGATGGGGAAGAATCGATTAGGAAAAATGCTTTCAAAACCGTAAGCCACCGTGGGGTTCTGTTGTTGCTACTGTTGGAAGGACTCGCCGAGGCGGTGGGTAGGAGAGATGGGGAAGTCTGTGGGGTGGCCAGTGGGTGACAAGTACCCCCACTTTAGAACAGCAGGGGCTGAGGAGAAAAGGTGAATCAGAGGGAAATGGAACCAGGAGACAGGCCTTGTATGGAGATGAAGGTCAAAAATTACCCGGTTACACACTGAGTGGCCAGATTATTATTATCTCTGAACACATAATAACCTGGCCACTCAGTATATATATATTGGAGGCCTGGTGCATGAATTTGTGCATGAGTGAGGTCTGGCCAGCCTGGCCAAGGGGAGAGGACATGGGTGGTTGGCCGGCCTGCCTGCTGGTCAAACTCCTGGCGAGAGGGGACAATTTGCATATTAGCTTTTCATTATGTAGGATGTACACTAAGTGGCCAGATTATTATGATCTCTGAACACATAATAATCTGGCCACTCCGTGTAATGCTAGAGAAAAGAAGGGTGAGTTGCCCTTTGCTGACTCCCACCGAGTGCCAGAATAGTGCTGGGCAAGTTCTGAGCAGGTGGGGAAACTGAGGCACAGAGAGGCGAAGTGACTTGCCTCAGAACACCCAATCAGTAAGTGGCAGAACCTGGAGTTGCAAACCCAGGCAGGGTAACTCCAGAGTCTTCCTGTTAAAGCCAGGTTGCCCAACCTTACCTGGGAGTTATGACAGTTGTTCCTTCCCAGGCCCCTCCCTCTGAGGTTCGGAGTCCGTGGGCCTCGCAGCCTCTGCCCCTCTGTCTGCTGCATTCCTGAGCTATGCTTCACTGTTGCTCATGTTCAAATACAACGTGGCGGATAGCCCGTCTCTGGCAGGGCAGCAGCCACACACAACCACGCCCAGGCATGCGTGGCAGTAACACCAGTAACAGCTAACATGGAACGGGCACACACAGGGCCGGGCTCGAGGCTCCGTGGTTTATGCTCATGATGCCACTGAACCCTCACAGCGACCTGGGAGGAGATGTGTCAGCCTCACTTTACAGAGGAAGACTAAGGTGGGGGGGGGGTCTCTCTTTTCCACTTCCAGTGGGGGAAAAAAGAGTGGGTCCAGTTTCTGAGTAGAGGATCTGGGGATTGAGAAAATAAAAGGAAGGAGAGAGGACACAGAAATAGAAATAAAAGCTGGGGCTGGGTGGAATCTCTGTTTTCTCTCATGGAGAGACAGGAATTCAAGCCCAACAGTGGCGCGTTTATTTATACCAAAAAAAGAAGAGGTTTCACGTGAAAAAACTTAAGATCAAGGGAGCTTAAGTGGGCCCAGGCCCTACTCATTCCCTCATTCCATCATTCCCGGGGCTAGGCTGAATGTACATTTCAAGGTTCTCTCCCTGACACCTGGAGCAAGTTAAGAGTCAGCACTGATAACGCATCCAGCCTTCTTGGAGGATGTGTTTCCAAGACGCGGCTCTGCCTGGCGCCTGGGATTCAGCTAACAACGATTTAAAGAATGCTCAGGTGTCTTCCCTGGGGCCCCTCTACCCTAAGGCCCAGAGAGGCTGTGTGACTTGCCCAGGGTTACACAGCTTGGAAGACCTGAGATTGAATCCGTATGTCCTGGGTCCGAACCCTCCTGTCGCTCCGTTCTGTCCCCTCACCCAGCTGGTATTTGATCGAGTGTGGCTCTGCCCAGCTGGAGAGGGAGGTTTTCAGCTGCAGGAAGTCTGTGTCAGGGAGATGTGCCCCCAGAACCGTGTGCAGGTTAAGGAGGTTGCAAATGGGTGCACATGGAGTATTTCCCCTCACAGTACCTCTCCCTGCCCTCTTGTCACTCAGCGTGGACTGAGACTCTGCCCGGGGCCGGTCCTGGTGGGAGGAGGAAGGAGGCGAGTCCCGATCCCCGGGACCGAAGTTGGGATTAGAGCTGGGCTCTGAGCCGCAGCAACACTGACATGTTGGACTGAATCATCCTTTTTCTGGGCGTCTGCCCTGTGCACGGGAGGGTGCTCAACAGCTTCCCTGGCCTCGGCTCGCTACATGCCAGGACCCCCAAGCATGACACCCAAAACTGTCTTCAGACATTGCCAAGTGCCCCCTGGAGGCAAACTCACCCTACGTGAGAACCATGGCATTAAAGAGAGAGAGGAGAAGACTTCTGTGTCCTCTACCCATGGACTAAGTTTCATTGACCAATTCTATTTCCATATAAAGACTTTTTCTACCAGCTGCCATTTTCTTTCCTAATAAAGCACAAATAAAATTTAAGGTGCAGCTGGATTTTTTTTTGTTGTTGTTGTAAATAATGCCTAATGGGTTTCGTTGCTACTACTGAGTTCTTCTGACCAGCACAGGAACCCTAAAAACAGTCTCAACTTGAGGTTCTCAGCTAGGCTGCAACAGAATCGCCTGGGCCTAAAAACTGACTCTCCCCTCCTTCTCCTTGAGTTCTGGTTTTCTGGGTTTAGGGTGAGGCCCTGGTGCCTTTGCATTTAAAAAAAAAACCCTGAAAATAATTAAATGGACATCCAAATCTATAATATTTATAGCATAATATCTCTACCCATTCTTCATGATCCTAGAGCCATGGTCAGCAAACTGAGGCTCATGAGCCACATGTGGCTCTTTGGCCCCTTGAGTGTGGCTCTTCCACAAAATACCAGGGCCTGGGCGAGTCTATTTTGAAGAAGTGGCATTAGAAGAAGTTTAAGTTTAAAAAAATGTGGCTCTCAACAAAAATTTCAATCGTTGATATTTGGCTCTGTTGACTGATGAGTTTGCCGACAACTGTTAGAGCTTCAGAGAAAATGAAAATTCTGAGGAGGTTCAGTTCTACAATTGGCCACGAGATGTCGCTATTCAGCCACAATTCCCGGCCGGTGCACCCACAGGGAGGCAGATGCCCTCAGCAGGGAGAAAGCTGGCCACAGCTGAGGGGCCAAGACCAGGGCATCCTGGCTCCTTCCTAGCCGACAGCTCCGTGGATGTGCACTGTCCCTGCTCCCTGCCCACCTCTGCCTCAAACAGCGCCGCTTGGCAGACAAGAGCGAGGAGCTCCCGGCTGCGCTATGATGTTCCTGTGGTGTCTGGAGCACCCAAGGCAGAATCATGAAGGCTGGAGAAACTTCAGAACATCGAACGCAATGGCTTTCAAGCTTTTAAACAAAAATACGATGTAGTCTTGGACAACTTATCTACTCTTTCTGCCTCAATTTCTTCATCTGTAGAACAGGATAAGAGTACCTTTTGCACATGTGGTTGTTATGAGGACAAACATAATAAAGAGGGAATATGCTAATTGACCATCACTCTGTCACAAAGATGGCTGCACCCACGGCTTAGGCCAAGTTCCCTTAAGGAGCCTTAATGAGCAATCAGCAGGGACCAGAGGCTATGCCTCCCACCCCCCTGACCCCATGGGGCTTGACAGGGAACTTCAGGCCATGCCCCCCATCTGGCAGGGATTGACAGGGGACCTCAGGCTGTGCCCCCCACCCTGGGGTTAGGCTGGGGGACCTCAGGCTGTGCCTCCTGCCTTGGCACCAGGCCAGAGGACCTCAGGCTGCACACCCTCGCCCCAGCCCTGGGCCATGAGACCTGAGGCTGTGCCCTCCGAACCTGGCAGGGCTTGACGGGGGACCTCAGGCCATGCCCCCCACCCAGTGGGGCTTGACGGGTGCTCTCAGGCCGTGTCCCCCACCTGGTGGGGCTTGACGGGGGACTTCAAGGCATGCCCCCACGCTATCTGGGGGACCTCAGGCCATGACCCCCATCCTGGCGCCAGGCCAGGGGGCCTGAGGCTGCACTTCCTGCCTGGCAGGGCTTGACAAGGGTGGGACTGACTGAGTCTGGATCTAGCCCAATGAGGGTGGGGGCAGCTGGGTCTGGGTCTCACATGTGGCGCATGTGGGTGGGTGGGGACTTGATTCTGGGTCCCCCTTTTAATGTGCATGAAATTTGTGCACCGGGCCATTGATATATATATATATATATATTCACATGGTTATGTCCTCTATAAATGGAAGCTTTGTTGTCATAATAGTTTTCTTTTTTAAAAAAATTAATTAATTAATTAATTAATTAATTATTTAATGTTTTTTATCTTTATTGTTCAGTTTATTAATTACATTGTTTCCCCTCTTTTATCCCCCTATATCTCCCCTCCACCCTGTACCTATCCCACCCTTCACCCTCACCTCCCCCTCCCCAATGTCCTCTCCCATTGTTGCAAGATTTTTGTCCAATCTCTTGCTGTACTTCCCACAACCCTCTTCTCCCCAAGAATTGTCAGTCCATTCCCTCTCTATGTCCATTTTTCTGTTATATTCACCAGTTTATCTTGTTCATCAGCCTATCAATTCACTTGATTTTTATGTTCATTTGTTGATAGATGTGTATTTGTTGTTCATAATTTATATTTTTACCTTTTTCTTCTTCCTCTTCTTAAAGAATATCTTTCAGCATTTCATATAATATTGGTTTGGTGGTGATGAACTCCTTTAGCTTTTTCTTATCTGCGAAGCACTTTATCTGATCTTCAATTCTGAATGATAGCTTTGCTGGATAGAGTAATCTTGGTTGTAGATTCTTGCTATTCATTATTTTGAATATTTCTTGCCACTCGTGTCTGGCCTGCATTGTTTCTGTTGAGAAATCCACTGACAATCGTATGGGTGCTCCCCTGTAGGTAACCAACTGTTTTTCTCTTGCTGCTTTTAATATTCTCTCTTTATCTTTTGCTCTTGGCATTTTAATTATGATGTGTCTTGGTGTAGTCCTCTTTGGATTCCTATATTTTGGGGTTCTGTGTACTTCTTGGGCTTTTAAGTCAGTTTCTTTCACCAGGTGTGGGAAGTTTTCAGTCACTATTTCTTCAAGTAGCTTTTCATTAACTTGCTCTCTCTCTTTTTCTGGCACCCCAATAATTCGGATGTTGGCATGCTTGAGGTTGTCCCAGAGGCCCCTTACACTATCTTCAATTATCTGAATTCTTTTTGTTTCTTGCTTTTCTAGCCGAGTGGATTTTGCTTCTTTGTATTTCAAATCTTTGACTTGGTTCTTGTGGCCCTCTGGACTGCTTTTAGGACTTTGTGTAATTTTTTTTATTTCAGTCTGTGTATGCTTGATTTCTAGTTGGTCCTTTTTCATATCCGTGAGGGTCTGGTTCGTATCCTCAGAGGTCTTGTTCATTTCCTTGAGGGTCTCATTCATTTCCTTGAGGGTCTCATTCATTTCCTTGTAGGTCTCATTCATTTCCTGGTTGGTCTTGTTTATTTCCTCGTAATTCTCATTAAGTTGATCGGCCTTTTCTAGGAGCCTCTTGAAAAGCCTTATAACCGTGGTTTTGAACTCTATGTCTTGTCATCTTTTCTCCTCCATTTCTTTCACACCTGATTTCTTTCCATATCTCTGCATGGTGGCTGCTTTATGTGGTAGATATCCTCTAAGGGTCAGTGGCACAGCCTCCCCAGTTATTTGAGATGGGTACTCTTACTGCAATCCTTTATGGGTTGTACAGTATTTTTGAATTTAAGCCCAGCTTGTTGTTGTTAGCCCTAGGAGGGTTTGACCTCCAGGCCAATTGGCTGTGAAGGGAGACTGTGTTCAGGTTGGATGGGCGGAGTCTCTGAGCTGCGCAGGCAGCCTCAGTGTCAGCTATGTCCTATGTGGCGCTCGCTGCTTGCGCGGGTCTCTGTTGATGGGGATGGCTGCAGACACCTCCAAGAGAAAGCCGCTAGTCTCTTCCCCTTGCCAGACAACTCTGCCTCTCCCCAAATGTCTGCACACCCAAAGTCTAGCCCAGGGTTGTAAAATAGATGGTTTCTGGAACCAGGAGACAAGTTTCCAGGGGGCAAGTCGCGGGTTTTCGCAACCCTTGCGCGGAAACTTCTTTTCGCCTCCTCCGGGTTTCTCGCAGACTAGGAGCCTCTGCTGCGCCCCGCTTCCAGGGTGCATCCCCCGGACCTCGGACCTCGCCTGACACTGGGGAATCTGTGTAGTGGGACGTCTCCGCCCTCCCCGTTGGCGAAATCCAGCCGGGGTTGCTGCTCCAGCCCCAGCCCTCGCGCGAGACCAGGACGGCTCTAACCTGTTTCCGTCTTCAAGGCTGCGCTCCCGCTGCTCCTCTGAGTCTCAGTGTCCCACCTTCACTCTTATTTGTGGAGTTTTCACTCAGCCAGCTTTCTGGCGATTCTGGGTGATGTCTGTTCTGCTGTTATGTTGTAGTTCTTAAATTGTTGCGCGGGGCAGAACAATAGGTGTTTACCTATGCCGCCATCTTGGTGTGCTTCTCCATAATAGTTTTCTATGTGATGAACTGAGGCTCTTTGAAGGGAAATGACTTACTCAAGGCCATGTAGTGAGACAGTGCTGGAGGTGATCCCCGCCTACCACTATTTCCAAGGCTCTGATTCTTGCTTTAGAGAAAACCAACCCCCTGCAGATGGCACCGAGAATAACGAGGTGGCGTTTTAATCAGTGAGCTCTGCCTGAGGCTGGGTCCCACTTGGGGCGGAGCAGTGAGTTCCGCTTGAGCCTTTCCCGGGCTCAAGGGCGAGATGAATCCACCCCCTGGGCCCCGAGGAGAGGAGAGCGGTGGCTGTGCCTCCCAGGAGCACAGTGCCGACCAGACCAGAACATGAGAAAGACTCAGCGCCTTCTCCGATGTCAGCACGGGACCCTGCCCCCATCCCCCTGAGAGGTGACCCCTCACAGGAGGCTGTGAGCCCAAGTCTTGGGGGGCACTAACCTGGGAGCCCAAGCCCCTTGACCTAAATCTAGTTCTGAAGCAACGTCCTGTTTGGCTTTTGTCTAATCACCTCCTCATTTGCAAACTGGGGTGGGGGTTGGGGGAGGTCAGATGGAATTATTTGGGGGGCTTCCTTCTGGCTCTTGCAATCCTTATGTGCTCACCAGGCCCTCTTCGCTGCAGCCAGCACAGTCCAAGAAAGGTAAGCAGTGGCCGCCCCTCCTCCTCTTGGGTCGGGAAGGTCAGGGGTGAGGCCGATCAGGAGGTGGCCTCCATCGGTAGAAATGACAATATTTACTTCCTAGACCCACGTTTGTGCCCCCCCTGAGCCCTGGCCTGCAGTGCCCCCGTAAAGACACAGGCGAGGAGCGGGCCAGGGGCTTGGGCCTCCTCTGAAATGGATACGCTGGTCGCACCCCCTCAAGGCTGGTCTCATTTGCCTTCTTCATTTTTAGACACATTCCAAACTTTTCAGCAAATTACAGTGTTTGCCAACGGGCCGTCTGGAGCCCAGGAGAGTCGCTATTTATAGCGGCGCTGGCACGGAGACCAGCCGGTTGGAAGCTGGGCCAGAGGGGCCGGGAGCGGCGTCCTGTGCCCCGGGGAGAAGCTTGGCTCCTGGAGCCGGGTGGCAATGCCGGGCAGCCCACGGGCAAAGGCTGCGGCACATGCGCACACCTGGGCCCTGGGGTCTGCTGCCATGCCCTGCACAGCAAGAGAGACGGCACGACTGACCTGGCCGACGGGCAGAGTCAAGGTTAAGACTCGCCAGAGACCAGCTCTTGTTCACACGGACCGCGGCCCCATTTCACATCATTCATTCCCTCCCCCGTCCCTCCTCGGGTCTGAGTGCCGGCCGTCACTACCTGAGGGGGTTGAGTCACCTTTGCAAGCCTTGATTTTCCCGTCTGTATAGAGGGTGTGTGGCTCTGAGGTTCCTTTTGTCGCATGTGGGGGACCCACAGCAGGTGCACAGTAAACGTGCTGTGTTCCTGCTTGCCCACGGAGAAGGAAAACGGCTCAATGTGGCCCCTGTCCTCCAGAGGCTCCGGCCCCCAGGGGTGTGGCACGCAGACCAGGCCCTCGGCCAGGAAAGCAGCGCGCCCTCACCTCCGAGCCACTGTCACGTCTACAGAGGCTTTGTGCCACTCGCTGTTGCCTGCAAAGTGCGGTGATGTCTGCTCCCGTGGGGAAGCAGCACCTCCCAGAGGCTGGGCCCTGCAGTCTGTCAGCATGGCTTCCTGCTGGCTCTCAGGGCTCGCATTTTACCCTTCTCTCGTGGGCTCCCCAGACACGGAGGCTCCCTTCGTGGGGCCCCCAATTTCCAGCAAGAGCTCAATTCTCTGTGTTCCCGCTTCTCTCTTCCCACCCCTGGAAAACTCTCCCCGCTCTCAGAAAAGGCTCTGACTCCGTTATTTGCAGCATAGCTCACACCCACATTGCCGGACGGGGTGTGGGGTGTGGGGTGTGGGGGGGTCCCCCCGGAGCTGCCCATCTGCCAGAGAAGGGCGGCCTGGGGAAATCAAGGCCATCCTCTGCTAGGAAGGGGGTGTGAAGGCCAGCAGCTGAAGACACTTCTTTTAAATATATGTATTTTATTGATTTTTTTTACAGAGAGGAAGGGAGAAGGATAGAAAGTTCCCTGTCAAGCCCTGCTGGGTGGGGGTGCAGCCTGAGGCCCTCTGTCAAGCCCCACAGGGCGGGGGAGGGTGTAGCCTGAGGTCCCTGCTGATTGCCCGTTAGACTCCTTAAGGAAACTTGGCCTCAGCTGTGGGTCAATTTGCATATTCCCTCTTTATTAGATAGGATGTCCATACGTATAGCAAGGACGAACTAAAGCACATGTGGCAAAATGTGAAGACGGTGTGGCTAGGTGACAGCTATATGGCGGTTTATAATCTTGCAAATTTCTGTAGGACTGAAAACGTTCAACATAGGTTACTAATACCAGCCAAAGTCTGAGGGGGTCCCCCCCCCCTTTTCTGTCCCTGTGTTTTCTCTCAAGCATCCCTGCCCCTCTCAAGAGCCAGGGTTTTGTTTATAAACACCTCAGCCAGGAGCTCTGGCCCCTGATTCCATCCGTGATGAATGTGCTCTTGACTCCCCACAGGGCCATTTGTGACGGCCGGCCGCAGCTTGCACTGAGCACAGCGCCATCCAAGTTCACCGCAGCCTCCAGTAGCGACGAGGGCTGGGGCCAGACACGGGCTGCGGGGGTGGCACGGGCACCCAGGCAGCCCTGCCACTTTCCTGTTTGTCAGCCGAGAGCGGCTGCAGAGGACAGCGGGCAACTGGGTCACCGCTCAGGCCACGGCCAGGCCAGCTGGTCAGGCCTGTGCAGCCAGAGCTGAAGGCTCCCCCAGGGCCTGAGGCTCCCCCAGGCCTGGGATGTCTGAGTCTTGGGAACTGAAGCCAATACATGGGCTACCCTGCTTGAAGCGCCTTGTGTATAAATTCACTTAATCTGCACATAGAAACCAGGGGACAGTTGTTATTGTTGTTATTATTATTATACCCATTTTGCAGATGAAGAAACAGAGTCATAGAGAAGTTAAGCAACTTCCTCAAAAATCACTGGTAAGTAAAACAAAATCAGGTTTTACTCTTAATGGTGATGCCAGATTGCTAAGTAATTCGTATTATTACATTTAATGTGTGTTTCATTGACATCTAATGATTAAAAGTCCCCAAAAGCAACAGTTTCACTGCTGCCTGATTCACCTCCTGAAACCCCATTTGGACCATTTTTCCCAGGATAAAAGCATCCATTAGCTCCTTCTGCCCATTTATAAAGTAGAAGCCCTTCGTCTGCACAAAGCCTTCGTGCCTCTCTAATTTACCGTTTCCCCGTTCCCTCCTTCTGGGAACAGCCCTCTCCCTAAATGCAGTACATGTAGTTTAGGAGGTGCTAACACCAGTTTGCCTCGCATAAGACCAGTCATATGACCTAGGACTGGCCAATCAGGTCACTGAATGCTCCAGCTATTGTGATTGGTTCAGGGAGGACAAGCAGGACCCGCCAGAGCCAATGAGGATCTATTCTGGGACTTTTTTTTTCCTGAATTCTTGGGAAAAGAAAATATCTAATGCTGGGGTAGTTGGGAGAATGAATGTGAGCCAGGAGCTGCTGGCAGCCATTGTGCTGTTCATTACAGCTTCCCAGTAGTGTTTTTGTGCCTGGTCATGCCCAACCTGAATTTTCCCTGAAGTTCTTCCTCTCACCAATAATATCCCAGCACTTGAGGACTTACCTAGTGTCTCAAATTTTTGGAGTTAAAGGCCTCTGTTTGCTTTGCAGCTTCCCTGGCCTGAGCCGGCAGATTCCTAACGCAGACAGTGGCGAAGGCTTTAGCCCACCTGCCCTTGCTCCCCAGTTACTTCTCAGAGTACAAGTTCCCTGCTTTGCTCTTCTCACACAGAGACAACCAGAGTCTCATCGTGGCCCTACGTGCACGGGCAGCTGGCGGTGAAACTGGGCCAGCTGCGTCCCGCCTCTCAGGCCGCATCCCCTGTC
This sequence comes from Antrozous pallidus, assembly GCA_027563665.1. Lineage (NCBI taxonomy): Eukaryota > Metazoa > Chordata > Mammalia > Chiroptera > Vespertilionidae > Antrozous > Antrozous pallidus. The sequence goes on from CM050526.1 coordinate 38,773,099, forward strand.
AAATGGGAACAAGAGCGTGTGTCACAGGGTCCTTGGCAAGGGTTGTATGGGATCATGTGTCTCGAGAACTGGGCCCTCAAGCAGCCCCAGGTCTGTCCCCATGTGGAAACTGAGGCCCAGAGAGGGGGTTGACTTGCCCAAGGTCACACAGCAAGTTGTGGCAGAGAGGAGGCAGGTTTTGGTCCAGTGTCCTTCTCCCTCCTCCTGACAGCCAGGAGGCAGCCTGTCCACCCCTCGCTGAGTTCCCAGGCCAGTTCCCAGAGATCTCCAAAGGTGGGGCCAGACGACGTGATTAGATCCTAAACCGCCATTCGCTGCGCCTCGTCCTGCACGTTAGTTAACGTCTCTCGGGCTCAGTCTCCCCATCAGTAAAATGGGTACAGCAGAGATATGACCTTTAGAAGTGTTCTCTAGGCTGCAGAGCACCATGCTTTCTGGTTGTTGCCTAAACAGAGATGGATTTCTTCTTGCCCAGGGGGTCATGGAGGTTCTGTTCCCTGTGAGATCCACGGCTGAGCGCAGGTCTGTGCGCTTCCAGACAAGACTGGGGCGCTCTCCCAGCCAGCATCAGCCACAGCGGACCCTCAGCCAGAGTCTGCGGAGTGAGTGAGTGAGTGAGTGAGAATTGTGTCAGGGTACACATGTCTTATTTTACTTATTGTTCCTCGAAAGGACCGTTCTGACCACATTGGTATTGCAGGTTCCGGAAATCCCAGCGTCCGAACTGATGGTGTTTGTGACTTAAAGTGACAGCCGACAGGACTCTTGTAAGAGTGCGCGGAGAGTCATGGGCCTGTGGGAGTTTTCCTTCAGAAACAGGGGAGGTTGCTTCCACCGAAGAATGTTTAAAGGAAGGTGGGAGACAAAAATGAAGTTGCGTTTTGGTGACACCAGGAGTTGTGCTGGTTCGGTGTACCAGTGGAACCTGCCATCGTGAGTTAGGGAACCCAGGAGTCACACATTATACCCAGAAGGCCTCTGAGGGCACGAGAGCAGAAGGGGTCCCTCGGCTAAAAATGTGAATCAACCCCGACAGCCTTCCCAGTCTAGGGACTTGGGACTTGCCCCGTTTCTAGGGACTCTGTCTTTGAATTTCGCTGCTTCCCCGCAGGCTGCTGGAAGTCTGGATCCGTCCCCCAAACCTCCTCCCCCAGGCCCAGCCATGGGAGGGGCACTTCTGAGCAGCAAGCCGAGCTCTGATCAGCCTGGGACCCAGGTTCCCATATGTGGGGTAGTCTGGACAGTGGCCAGCCCTGAGTGGTAATTACTGTGAGGTGCGGGGCACGCAGGTGGGCCCCTAGACCCCCGCCTCCGTGTGGGCAGTGAATGGCCCTGGACTTGGATAAGATGGGTCAGCAGGCGCCTGTCCACCCCTCGCTGAGTTCCCAGGCCCCTGGAGCCCTCTTGTAATAGGAGCCATTTGCCCCATAACCAGTGGGTGACCAGGTTTTTAATCTTGGAGGCCCCTTGGATCTCAGCTGGGAAGTGGGATCTGTCAAACGGGGAGGGGAAAGCTGTCTGGGAATGCCAGAGGGCTTCTCAGCCAAAGGGGGTTGTCCGGGGGCAATAGGTCTCCATCCCAGACCTGTCCCTGCCATCCCTCCAGCGTCCTCCAGGCCCTGAAACAGTTCTCCTCTTCCCCGCATCCCCAACATGCCCCACAGCTAAAAACAGCTGGAAACCTGGATTCGGAATCAAGATGTGCTCACCAACTCGGGGTGCCTCTGTTTGACACCCATCCTCCCTCCTTTACAACTTCCTCGTGGGCCTGCTGCCTGTCCTGCAGAGACCCCGCCGGGCCCCTGGAGAGCCTGCCTCCTGGCTGTCAGGAGGAGTGAGAAGGACACTGGACCAAAACCTGTCTCCTCTCTGCCACAACTTGCTGTGTGACCTTGGGCAAGTCAACCCCCTCTCTGGGCCTCAGTTTCCATACGGGGACAGACCTGGGGCTGCTTGAGGGCCCAGTTCTCGAAACGCACGATCCCGTACAACCCTTGCCAAGGACCCTGTGACACACGCTCTTGTTTCCATTTGACAGGGGATGCGGCCTGAGAGGCGGGACGCAGCGGGCCCAGGCCTCATAGCAGGCGGTCCAGGGCCAGATCCGAAGCCAGGCCTCTCCGGCTCCACTCTCTCCTCCCTGTGACCTCCAGGTGATCCTGGGCAGCTTCCCGGTGGAGAGCTGCCATCACAGCCCTCGTGTCCTCGTGTCCTCTGCGTGACGTTCGCTGCCTGGCCACCTAGTGCCCCTCCTTGGGGAGGTCTTCCCTGACCACAGCACGTGGACCACAGCCCATCATTCTTGAAGGCTGATGTTACTCCCCATCTTCACTTGTTTAGCATCACCTGTTCCCCATTAGAATGGAAGTGATACAAAGGTAGGGTCTTGGTCCGATACGTTCACTGCTTTATCCCCAGCCCCTTGAACCAGCTCCTGAAACCAGGCCTGGCACATACAGAGTTCAGGATGTATTTCTCATACTGAACACACTCCGTATGTTGTGGAGTACAAATGGGTAATTTTATAATATAACTCAGCTACCATTTCTGGAGTGTTTCCATGTGCCAGGCACTCACCAGTCTTCACAACCCCATGAGGAAGGTCCATGATTATACCCATTGTACAGATTAGACTGCTGAGTCAGAGGGCAGCTAAAGAACTTGCCCCACATCCTATGGTTTGGCTTTCAGCCTCTGCATGCCTGACTCTGGTGCTCGTCAGAATGCTTTATTAAGCCTTGGCCGGTTTGGCTCAGTAGATAGAGCTTCAGACTGTGGACTAGAGGGTCCTGGGTTCAGTTCCAGTTGGGGGCATGTACCATGGTTGCAGGTTCCTCCCTGGCTGGGCTCTGGTCAGGGCACATGCGGGAGGCACTGATTGATGTTCTCTCACATCGATGTTTCTCTGTCGTTCCCTCTTCCACTCTCCCTAAAAATCAATGGAAAACTATCCTTGAGTGAGGATTCACAAAAACAAACAAACAAAAAAGAATGCTTTGTCCACTCCAAAGTGCCCTAAAACTCAAGTGACTTAAGTCCTCAGGGCTTCTCCGGGTCTTGCCGAGCGCTGGCCCGCAGACGTGCGTGGAGCCCCGGAGAGCCGGCCTCTCCGGCCTCTGCTCTCGCCCCGGGGAGAAGCTCTGAGGACCCACGGGGGCCCTGAGGGCAGAGACCTGGACCTTTTCCCTCTCTCGGGCAATGGCCCAAAACTGAAGACAAACACTTGAAAAGAAAAGCCATATTAAAAAACTTGCTGCCTTAAAATATTGCGAGCCAGGGGGGCAATTAGCAATTATGCTGTATTTTATTATGAGAAGATGGAATTCTAATTGGACTGATTTGAATTCCGCACACCTCCACAGATTGTTTTGGGAATTAAGGTATCAGTTGTATCGGTAATTATGGTTTACCATTAAATTACCCCCCCACAGAAAACTGTTAAATTGTCTGTGACGGCGCTTAAATTTAGCCCAGACCCATGTCCTAGGAAGACTGAGCGAGTCCACACACGCCACCCGGAAACCACTGGGTGCCCTGTGCCAGGCGGTAATGAGGGGTTGAGGTTTCCAAAGTTTTACCTGGGAAGCAGGGACAAGCCCTGGGCTGCAGGGTGCTCACGTGGGGAGCTGGGTGCCCGCCTCCCTCTCACACACGCACACTCCAGAACACTGCTCTTGGACCCGGCCCCACTTTGCTGGGCCAATACCTGAGCCGCAGAAGGCATTCTGGAAGGCAGTGTGGCTCCCGCTGAGGGGCAATGCTTTGGCGGGGTGCCCCAGCACAGAGGGAGCCCCGGGCAGTGTATGGCTGGGGACATGGCGATCACACAGGCCTGGGATTGGGTCCTCGCGCTGCCGTTCAGAAAAGAAACTCAGGAGGGTCCCTTGACTTCTTTGAGCCTTTGCTTCCTCGTTTTATAAGTGGGCATGCTGCCGTCTCAGGCTCGGGCTGTGGTGAAGATGAACTGAGAAGAGTCAGTTCTCTGCCGCCCTTGCAATGTGCCCATCTCGTGCACTCGTCCTTAATCTCCACGACAGCCCTGGGAATGGGATGGAAGAACTGAATTGGGAGGATGGTTTGGTGGCAAGCCTTAAACCTCGACTCCGGCTAACTTAAGCAAACTGGGACTTTATTGGAAGGGCGAGGGGGCACTCCAGAATGGGGAGGAAGAGTGGGGAAGAGGCTTAGAACAGCTCAGAAAATGGACTGCTCGTCACGTTCTCCCACATTCCCCAGTGAAAAGAACGAGCTCTGAATGCCTCGCCCATCCCTGCCTGCAAGACCTGGTTGTGTTCTAGCGCCCTCCCCTACACACACACACACTCTACAAGGGGGAGGGGAGGAGGGGAGGGACAGCAAGAGGAACTTCCCAAAGGGCAGGCACCTGGATTTTCTGTTCAAGACAGCCCAATAGTGGTGAGGGCCAATCGAGGGGATGGATACTGGGCTCAGTCATTGCTATTCCCATTTTATAGGCCAGGAGACCAAGGATCAGAGCTCCTCGCCCTTTGCCTGAGTGCGCACAGCCAGCGGGGAGCAGAGCTGGGACTTAAACCCACGCCTCTCCTAGGAAATAGCTCCCTTCCTCCAGCCCCACGCTGGGCTCTCCCAGGCCAGGACCAGGCACCGGCGCCCAGGCTCCGCTGTGGGTCTTGGACAGATGTCTGGCTCTGGGGGGCCAGCTGGGGCGGGAGAGCCTCGGGATGGAGGGGCAGCTCCCTCACCCAACTTAGGACCCGATGATCAATGTGAGGAGCATCTCTCTGACCTTCCACTGGGCTGTCAGGATGAGCTGGGGGGGGGGGGGGGGGGGCAGGAGGAAGAGGCTTGTTGTCATGACGCTGAAGGGTGTTAGAGGTTGTCCAATGCTCAGAGGCTGTTTTGATGTGTGGAAGCCCTTCCGCCATCCCTTACCTCCCTCCATCCTGTGGCTTCTGCTGCTTCTTCACCTGGAATGATGCCTCCCCATCAAGGTTTTACAATCCTACACGGTCCTGAAAGCTTGACCCAAATTCCCTTTATTGAAGAAGCTTCCCAACTCCTCAGGCATGGCCAATGGCTCCTTCCTCTGGCCCTTACGGGGTTCGCTCCCATTGCCCCGGCCATGCTGTGCGCCGCCGAAGCTGGTTTTCACATCTGCCAGCCTGGCAGCCATTCCCAGAGGCCTCACTACCTCAGCCCACAGCTCCGTGTCAGATCCAGGGGAGACGCAACTAAAGACAAAACCCCTGCGGACCACACCCCAGCTGGTCCACGTGTGTGGCATCACCAGCTGACGTCATGGACTGCGTGTTACTTTCCTGGTAACACCGGAGGAAGGAAGCACTTGAAGAGAACGACTGGGCTAAGAAAAGACAGACTTGACTTCTGCTCTGCAGCCCCTCGGGGAACATGGCCCCAACTTTGCATGAGATGAAGTTCTGGGCAGATCGGCCACATTGGTGCTGTGCCTGGCACCCAGGAGTCCTTCCCAGAGCCTCATGTACGCTCCTAAGTCTTCCCCCCACGGCTGCGCCCTGGAGACATGGACAGAAGGTGGCCCTGGCAGAAGGGACTCTGAGAGGTGGACAGTACGGGGTGGGAGTGGGGCTTGGGAGTGACAGGTCTGATCACCTGAGAGGACAGAAAGGGTGGGAGAAGGAGTGCAAACCCCAGGAAGCCTGCCCTTCCAGAAAGTACTGACCTGGGGGCAGGGGACAGGGGGTTGGGGGCTCTCCCAGCACCCACCCCTCCCAGTCACTTTTCCCCCGGACCTCCAGCCCCACCTGGGGCTGCCCATGGGCACCTGCTATTCTGATCCCCAAGGTCATGGTCTTTGCGTGTGGATTGGAAAGCGCAGTGTACACGTTGGGTTAGCTCTTCCTTTGAAAACTGTAAATTATCAGACCCAACCTTTTCGGAAAGCAATTTGGCAGTAATACCAACTGACATAAAAACGTTCATCGCCTTTGGCCCAATAATCTTCCTCCTGGGAATTAATCGCAAGGAAATAATTCAACAGGAAGAGAGTGCCATTCTATGGCAGCAGAGACATTTACTGCGATTTTATTTATGAGAGGGGAAACTGGAGACGGCTTCTCGGGCCAACACAGGGGTGTGGTCCCTGAAAGGGGGGCACATACGTCCAAGGGAGTCCTCTGCCTCGAGGAAGACGGTCAGCTGGAAACTGTAACAAGAGGCAGTACTTAGGCATGAAAAGCCCATGGAAATAAAGGGAGCACGGAACTGTGCACATGCCGCGATCTTGACAACGCGGTGAGCTGATCCGGGTTTGGCTCAGTGGATAGAGTGTCAGCCTGCGGACTCCAGGGTCCCAGGTTCGATTCCGGTCAAGGGCATGTACGTTGGTTGTGGCACATCGGGGGGGCGGGGGGAGCAGGGGTGCAGGAGGCAGCTGATGGATGTTTCTAACTCTATCCATCTCCTTTCCTCTCTGTTAAAAATCAATAAAATACATTTAAGAAAACAAAAATAGATGCTGAGCCGCATGCAGGGGCTGGGAAGGTGGGCTGGCACCGCGCTTCACACACTCCCGGCCCTGGCTGGGGGGTCCCATGGAGAAGTCGTTTTTGTGAAACCCTAATTTGTCACCGCGGGTTCTCCTGGGACGTGGCCGAGAAGCGCACCTCGACCGGCCGGGCCTCCAGGAGCAGATGCCGCAGCCCCCACCCCACCCGCGGGCGGCGCCGGCCACTTCGCTGTGCGCTTTCGGGGGCAGACGGGGCGCTTTGGGCACTTTTTCATGATCCTAATTAAAATTACCTGTTTAAGTCGGTCAAATGAGAAAATAGCAGCTCCGCCCGCACGGGGCCGGCGGGGCCGCCGGGCGGCTGCCGTGCGCTCCCCGCGGCGGCCGGGCCGTGAGCTCATTTCCCGGGGCGCGCGCCGGGCTATTTCAGCCTGGCGCTGTGCAAACCCGACACCTGGCTGCGGCGACCGGGCCCAAATTACCACCGTGTCACAGACACATGTCCGCCACGCCGGGCCTCCGGGGGCTGGGGAGGGGCCTCTCCCTGCGAAGCGGGTAGCAGGGTCAGGCGGGTCCGAGGGCTGAGCCCCGCCAGGACCGCTGTCTCTGCGGCCCCCGCTGTCCTCAGGGGCCTGCGAGCTGCGCCCGCTGAGCATCACGAAGGCCGCCTCCCCACCCCCACTCCCCTCCTCTGGGCAGATCGTTCCTACCGGGGCTCCAGGGCAGAAAACCTTGCCTCTTCCAGGGAGAACCCTGATATTCATTTAGCTGCTTCTCTGCACTAAGAATGAAAACCTACCAACACCCAGCCACCCCCAGGGTTCACATTGGTGAGCGCCACTAAGAGCCATGTGTGCATAGGATGTTGAGAAAACACCGAGGAGGGAACCCCTGCCCCCTGCCCCCCGCTGCTTGCTCTCATGGGAAGCCCAGGAAGGTGCCTGGAGGACGTTGAGGTTGCGTTGAGCTAAGCCTTGCAGGATGAGTTCTCACAGAGGACATGGAGCAGTGTCCTGAGTATGCTAGGAGTCAAAACACAGGCAGGTGATATAAGTAAATGGGGCAGGTGGGGGTAAGGCAGTGGGGATTGTTGGAGGTGACGCACTAGAAGGCCCACGGGGCATCTGCAGGGCAGACTGCCAGGGCCGGGTTCAGCCTCCATTTGCCCCATCTGCCCGGTGTCTGTGCAGGGTACAACCTCCACAGCCTCCCGTGGTTGGCCTCCTGCCTGTGGCTGCCCTCCTGCCTCCGCCTGCCATCAGCTGCAGCTGCCGAGCTGGAAAAGAGGACTTGGCTTTTGCCACACCTTGCTTTTTGAAGAAAAGCCAGAAACCCAGATTTTAACGTAAAAATTTCCAATTTGTCAAATGCATTTGAGACCAAGCAATATCCAACCTCAGAAGGATCCACCCTAGAGTTCTCGTTTCAGCCTCTAGGGAACCAATCCCCAAGACACATCCCACTCTCTCTCCTTCCCGTTTGTACCCCCAACCCGGCCTTCCCCGGGAAAAACACAATCATCGATGAAACCTTCGACGAGCTGCTGCAAAGCCTGGCAGAAGGACGAGGCTGGCCTTCCAACAAGAGGGGAACAACGTGGGCTGCCCCACGCGTCCACCCCGTGAGACCGAGGGGCAAAATTTTAATTTATTAATGTACCTTGTTTTGAGAGCACCTCCCTGCCCTCTTGGCTGCCCTTCCCCCGGTGCCTCCTGTTTTGCTAATGATAAATGACAGGCAGTGCACGTTATTAATTAAACTGCCCCCAGTAGCCAGTGGCAAGACCCATGGCCACATGCAGACGAGACATTCAAAGCATTTCTGCTGCCCCCCACCCAGGGTGCAGGCCCCGGGCTCTCTTGCCCTGGCTGGTGCAGGGCCTGGTGGCCACAACATCACACAACGGGGCTTCCTAGAAACCGTCTGGGCTCTGCTCTGCCCAATGGAAATCACCGATATGGGCCGCACGGTAATTAAACTCCTGTCATTCTTTTGACAAAAAAAATGTTCCTCTTGGGACATTCCCACAGGCTGCTGAAGGGCTGTCTGGGGCCTGCAAGCTTCCAGCTGATTACCAAGGGATTTTTGAAGTTGGCCTTGACTGGGGATCAAAAGGGGATGGGAATTCGGGGGGTGACTACAGGGGTGGGAGATGCCTTATAATTAAATTTATCATTTGGCTTGTTCAGCTTGAAGCACCAATAACCACTTTCTCAGGATCAAGATGGACAGAGAGATAAAAACAGACCTTCAAGGCACCTTTCTTTATACTTACATTGTTTGTTCCCAGATTTATCCCGAGCACCTAAACAGGGCCTGGCCTATAATAGGTGTTCCATGATCAACAGGAGAGGTGTGTTTTTCATTTCTTTATTGATTAAGGTATTACATATGTGTCCTTATTCCCCCATTACCCTCCACCTCCCACTCAAGCCCCCACCCCCTGTTGTCTGCACCCGTTGATTAGGCTCATATACATGCATATAAGTCCCTTGGTTGATCTCTTTCCCCAACCCCTACTGTCCCGTACCTTCCCTGAGGGTTGACGTTCTGATTAGCAGGAGGTATGTTGATAGCCAATTCTTAAAAGCAGCAATCAGGAGCAATTCCCAGCCGAAGTTCTAGAACCAGTGGCTTCTAATTGTTTGTTGCCACAAGACTGTACAAGTGCTGAGGAGGAGGCCTGTGTCTTATTCAACTGGCTGTCCCCAGAGCCAGGCTCAGTGCCCAGGCCAGAGCCTGTACACACTGGTTTCTTAATAGTATCTGTCGACATAAAGATTCGGGGGCAAACCGCAGTCATGGCCAGACCAGCAGAGCCCCACTGGGATGTGATCTGTGTGTGTATTCGGGCAGCCTCTTGAGCTGTAGCAGCAGCAGTGGCAGCCCACGGTGGGGGGAGGGGGGGATGTCACCGCCGGAAAGGGCTGATCTCGCAGCCAGCCCCTGCCTGGACCGAAAGAAGAAATGGATTAGTTACCATGTGGGGTTTCTAAACAGAATGCAGCTTCATTTCCCTAGCTCTCGCTTTGGGACCTCCATTCTGCCTACCAACAGAAAACGTAATCAGTTTCAGATGAACGGGAAAATGTCAGATTTAAATTCAGTCTTCTTGGTTTTCTCATCTCCCTGCTCAGGGCAGCTCCTTAGTTCCTTTGTGGCATGGGAGGGGGAGCTGGAGGACGGGGGCACTAAGCCATGGGTATCTGTCTTCACCAGCCTTTTGGCCACCCCACCTCGCCGGTATCTGCTCTGTCCTTTTTCCCTATGGCCGTCAACCAGCACCTTCCGCATTCTCTTCACCTGGGACACAGGGCCTCTGGGGTGACATTCTCCCCACCTTGCCCGGCACTTCCAGAGCCTCCCTGGGGGTGTGGGAAACCTAGCGGATGCTCATTACCCAGGGCCCAGGGAGGCCCTCGTGGCCCCTGGACGCCAAGACACAGCAGGGTTACCACCCACTCAGGGTTCCTGAGGGACAGTGAGGGGCACAGTCCTTCTGTTCGGGTTATTTCCCAAACTGGTTGGGCAGACTCTGCAGGTGCCCTCACCCCCTTTTGACCATCGTCTCTGTTGTGAGCCACGGATCCTCCAAGCCACATAGACAGTCACCAGCTACAAGGAGACACAGGGGAGGGAATCCTGTTGCTCTTGCAGCAGTTTATGCTCTGAATGTCCCATGGGAATGGAGGTCAAGAAAGCAGAAAGGACTACTCAGTTCCACAGAGCAGGTGTGACTGGCGGCTTCAGGCCATGAGCCTGAGACTTACAAATGACTGGAGTCCTCCTCCTGAACTAGCCCCTGTCTCGGGTTCTAGCACATGCAGCTCTAACCATAGGGTACCAGTATGTGTGAGTTTTAAAACACGGTCACACATTCTTTGACCCTTCCTCTTGAGATGTGGTTTATGTCTTCCTTCCTTGAATATTGGCAGACTTGCAACTGCTTCGATCAAGAGAAATGACGTCAGCTGATTTCTAAGTCAAGAGGTTAAGCGAACCTCCCAAGGTCACCCAGCAGAGGAGACAGCAGACTGAGGAGAAGCCTGAGCAGGGCCCTCAAGTGGACTCAGAAAAGCGCAGGCACAAAGGACCAACTCAGATGGCCAAGCGGGGACAGCTGGGCCTTTGCCCTCAGACTGGCAACCTCTGAAGGAACAGCATGACCCCTGGGAAGCCAGGGGTGCTTGTTAATCCAGCAGGGCCACCCCCATCTTCCCAAGAGGAGATGTTCCTCTACTGGGAAGGGATGATGAGGTTTCTAATCATCTTAGTCCCTGGGCAGCCACACTTGTCACCTGTTAAATGGGGGTAGGAACAGCTGGCTGAGGTATGACCACTCAGAGGCAACAGCTGGGATCCTTAACTCATGCCTTAATTCTGAGCCTCAAGCGCAGGGGGAACAGCAGGAGGCAGGACACCCAGCCTCCCCTGAGATGCCACAGAGGAGAGTGGGTTCCAGACCCAGAACAGGTCAAATGCTTGGCTCCTGCCCTGAGGGATTTGGATGTAATGATCCAAAGTGAAGGTCAGGCAACTGTATTTAACTTCCTCCTGGGATTCTGATGCATAGCATCTGGACCCCAGCGTTTGGGGACCACGGCCTGAAAGCATCCTCTCTCGTGCCCTCCGCAGACAGAGGAGAAAACAGAAGCCAGAGAAGGGCTTCCCTCACCTCTGTCAGCACAGGCTCAAAGCTTCCCTCCCCTTGACAGGGCAGATGGAAGGGTCCAGTGTGGCCCTCCGACCTCCACCTCGGACCCCCCAACGCTGGCCTTTTCAGACAGACCCCAGGGGCAAGCCTGTCTTCCTCCTCGCATTGAGCTCCAGGTCACGGGCAGGAGATTCAGATGGGCTGGCTGTGAGTGCCAGCTCTGCCATTCACTGGCAGCCATGCCCAGCAACTTTAATAATTGGTAAACCATTTTAAAAAATGAACTTGGGTGAACGCCTTGGAGTACTCAAAAGAAGAGAGACAGGAGTACACTGAAAGACGCAAACGTGTGATTAGGCAAAGACACCATTGCTTACATTGGCATCAAGCTAATGGTTCCCCCCCCCCCCATGATATTAGATAACTTACTTGTCCATTTCAAACCTCAGTCTATCCCTCCACCAACCACCCCCCAAAAAATGAGGCTAATAAAATCTATTTCACAGTGTTGTCAGGACATTGTAAGCTGAGGTGGGCTTCATGCCAGGTAGACGGTAAACATTCAATACATTCTCCTCCCCTCCCTTCCCGAGCCCTCGGACCACACAGAGATGTCCCTGCTCGTGGCTTTGGCTTTAAGGAGCTTGTGGTCTCTGAGGACTTCACGCTGGAAGTACACGCATTCCAAACGGAGACCTAACTGTATATTTTCTGGTGTAAACTATATGTCGACTCTAACTTTAGCCTGGGGGAGCTTTATTATTTGTTTCCCTTTCGTGAAAGCTGTAATAGAGGAAGGGAAAGCCCTTCCTCATACATTCCAGCTCCCCGGTACACAATTTACTATTTTCTGGGATATTATTTACGTTTATTTTCGTTCTAAAGACGCACCATCCCCATGGGGTGCTTACTGACGCTCGGGGAGGGCCCTGGAAAGGCCTGGAATAGCTCAGAGGGAGGAAGGGGAAGCTTCCCATTCATTCCATAGCAGGCTCGGGGCTTTGCACATTCTAGGGCCTGGAAGCTCCCCGACTGCAGCTGAGGGGTGCCTAGCACCTGGGCTGTGCTCATACCAAGCTTTCCTTTTCATGGTCTGGAGAGTGGACAGTTGGATTTCTTTCTGGATTTTCCTTTTTTTTTTTGCCAATGAGAAGGACATGTTGGACTTAGTCCCTCTGGGAGCTTCCTCCCTTCTTTCTGGAGATGGTCACAGGGCCCGGCTGCTGCGCCTGTGCCCCGCCTGTGAGAAAAGACCAGCGACTTTCAAGAGGTTCTCAGAAGGATCAGGGACCTCCAGAAGGATCAACACCACCGGCAAGAAGGATGGCAGTCACCATCGACAGCAGCGGTCGGCAAACTCATTGGTCAACAGAGCCAAATATCAACAGGACAACGATCGAAGTTTCTTTTGAGAGCCCAATTTTTAAAACTTAAACTTCTTCTAATGCCACTTCTTCAAAACAGACTTGCTCAAACCGTGGTATTTTGTGGAAGAGCCATACTCAAGGGACCAAAGAGCCGCATGTGGCTCTCGAGCCGCCATTCACCGACCACTGGTCTACAGCCTCCCATCCATTTCCTGCCCTAAGCCCTGTTCTTGGGACAAGGCGACCTTGACACTCCATGGTGGGTCCCTGAAGGCCTCAGCCTCGCTGAGCATTCTCCCTTTCACTCCGGGCCCCGGGGCCCGTGCTGTCCTCGCAGTGGAGGGTGGGATGGGCAGCATGCTGTGGTCCTCCATCCTGTGAACCTAATAAAACGGCTATGGTCTTATGCCCCTCCTCAGGGCAACCCAAACTTGGTGGCATATAGCCATTTTATTAGGCTCACAGGATGGAGAGCCCCATTCTTGTAAGGAAATAGATTCATGTTTTTTTAAGCCCATCAATTTCATCATAATTTGTTACAGGAACTAATAAAAGGAAGAAAAGGAACTTTAAAAAAAAACACATTTTTTTTTATTGATTTGAGGGAGAGGAAGGGGGAGAAACATCAATGACGAGAGAAAATCACTGGTTGGCTGCCTCAAACTGGGGACGAGCCTGCAACCCAGGCACGTGCCCTGACCAGGAATCTAACCGTGACCTCCTGCTTCACGGGTCGATGCTCAACCACCAAGCCAAACCGGCTGGACGAGAGGGAACTGTTAAGATTTTGCACGTGGTTTTCAACAGTGGCTGGATATAGACGAGGAGAAGATGCTTCAGAACGGAAAGGGGGAGAAACCGTCTTCTCCCAGGATGAAAAGAGTGGGGCTTCCACGGCTCCCAGGAGCTTTTGTCATGATGTTTTTCAACATAGAGTAGAAATAACAGTGTCTGGGTGAGAGATCCTCCCTTCCCCCAACCAGTGCGCGGAGTATGACCCAACTTGCATCTGCTGCTGGGACATCCCGGAGACATTCAACCACCAATCAGTGTGTGTGGAGTGACCTGGCCCCACCCCTTCCTGCTCCACCCTGGCCCCACCCCTTCCTGCTCCACCCTGGCCGCACTCCTTCCTGTTCCTCCCGTCAAAAGGCGTGCTCCTCCTCCTCCTCCTCCTCCTCTTCCTCCCCCTCCCCCTCCCCCTCCCCCTTCTCCTCCTTAATGAATCGTGCTCCTGAGTGCGGAATAAACCTCCTCTTTACCATGCCTTTGTCTCCCACTCTCCTTTCCTGCACCATGAACCTTACAGGCCAGAATTCTCCCTGAGTCCCAGGCCCCTTTGGTCACACAATCTCCATTTTGACGTGTAATGCTGGTCACCAAAGATGTTTCCTTTCAAAAAAGAAAGAGGAGCGATAAAGCAGGTTGCACAGATTGACAGTCGAAGGTGTGTGTGAAACACTGAGCTCATGCTTGTATTATTAGGTATTTATTATTGTGTTACCTTTTCAAACAACCGACTGTACAACCACTTTTGCCCCACCCTGTATATTGGTGAGTGTGGAGCCCTCCCAAGGTAGGCCAGCCAAGGAGCAGCAGAAGATGCTCACTCCTGGGAGCAGAAGGTCCATTGTTTCTCCCGGGTCCATTCTCGGCAGACACTGAAATTCATGTAAGAGGCCTGCATGCACACCTGGCCCAAGCCTTCTCTTTAAAGCCCAAGGGGTGTGGCAGCAAGATCAGGGCACAGCTGCCCCTTGGGGGAGCCTGGATTCCCTTTTCTTAGCCTTCCTGGGCTCTCCAGCTTGCTTCTTCCCAGCAACAGCTCAACACTGGCAAGTGGTATTTCAACATTTCTTAAGCATCCCTGTAAGCCAGGCACTATGCTGCGTGCTCCCTCTCACCGTGTCTCACACAGCCTTAACCAAAACCGTACCCTGGGTGATGACTTAATCTCTGGGTCCAGTGAGGGGAGCCATGAAGTTCAGATGGATTTTGCAAGACAAGAACCCAAATCTATTTTGTGGCTGCCGAGACACATTCTGACTTCACCACATCCGCGGTCATTCCGACCACAAACACAAAAGGTGCTATAAATTTTTGTCCACGGGGTATTGGATTGTCTCTGGCATCACTTATTTCTTGATAAGTCAACCAGTCAAAATAGCCAGTCCAGGCTGTCGTTGATCCCACAAGCCCGCCATGCTGTCTTCGAGTTACTAAAGTGTCAGGTCTTAATTGTTTGCAGCTGTTTTTTCTCATGAACTCTTAACTTTGGTGAGAAAACAGTTGAGAAATACTAGTGAAAAAGTTTTAATTGCACTCAAGGAAACAGCAGTCTTCTTTCTTGTTTCAGGATGGTGATTGCCAGGGGCTTAGAGAAATGGGGAGTTATTATTTTTTAATAGGTATAGAGTTTCAGTTTTGCAAGATAAAAGGAGTTTTGGAGATGGATGGCAATTGTGGCTGCACAGCAATGTGAATGTACTTATTGCCATCGAACGCTACACTTAAAAATTATTAAGATGGAACATTTTATTTGTATTCTACTAAAATTTAAAAAAAATTAAATCGATTGGTCAGACATGGATGGGGTTGTAGAAGCTTTTTTAGAAAAAATATATATATATTATTGATTTTTTACAGAGAGGAAGGGAGAGGGATAAAGAGTCAGAAACATCGATGACAGAGAAACATCCATCAGCTGCCTCCTGTACACCCTCCTCCCCCGGGGATGTGCCTGCAACCAAGGCACATGCCCTTGACCAGAATTGAACCTGGGACCTTGAGTTTGCAGGCCGGCGCTCTACCCACTGAGCCAAACTGGTTAGGGCTGTAGAAGCTTTTAAAGACTAATTTTCAACACTCTTCGAGATGCACAAAGACTATGCTGCTCTTGGTTCAAAACACGTCACAAGATCACGTCTCTGAGTGAAGTTGCAGAGCTGTGATAGTACTTGCTAGAGCTTCCCTTTCAGGGTTGCATTCTTGTCTGCTTCCCAAGGCATTTCTGCTAGAGTCTTGTTGCTTAAAGTGTGGCTTCCAGATGGGCCGCAGTCTTCTCACCAGGGAGTTTGTTAAAAAATCTTTGGCTTTACCCTTGACCTACTGAATCCGACTCTTTGGGGTGGGGGTCCAGGAATCTGCGTTTTAACAGCTCTCCAGGGGATGGCCTACGATCAGCAAAATTTGAGAAGCACTGCCCTGGAGCTGGGGCAGACTCTTCCTGGGGAGAGTCAGATAAATAAAGGATTGAGTCACATGGTAGATATTTGGAGGTTTAGGGGCCAAGAAGCAAATTCGAGAATGGTATGTAGTTACTTCTGTAGCAAAAGAATAAACGAATTTTCACAAAGTGGTTATTGACAAAATCCTACATAATAAAAGCCTAATATGCAAATCAACCAAACAGCAGAACTTCTGGCTGGTGGGGGGTGGGCGGGCGAGCAGACAGGGCCAGCCCAGCCAAGGTGGGTGCCAGCGAGCAGAGGGAGGGAATAGCGATCAGAGGGCAGTGGTGACTGGTGGTGGTAGAGCGATGGGGGGCGGGGCCAGCACTCGCTGGCTGGTGCCATCCCCCCATCTGCCCACTGGTTGCCTCCTGCAGAGGGTGGCCAGATTGTGGCTTAGACCTGCCCCCCAGGGGGAGCGGGCCTAAGCTATTAGTTGGGCATCCCCGGAGGGTTCCCAAACTGCAAGAGGGTAGAGGCCGGGCTAAGGGATCTCCCTGAGTGCATGAATTTTTGTGCACCAGGCCTCTAGTGTTAAATATAATCACAATATTTGGGATGGCTTCTTGTTATACAGGTTTACTAATGAGAATGGAATTTTTGGATAACATGTCACTTCATTGCACTCAACAGATTGATTGCAAATGTTCATTTGTAAAACCATTCTTAGCTCACAGGCTGTTTTTTGTTTGTTTGTTTAAAGGCAGGGGGCTGGATTTGCCTCAGGCCAAACTCTTGGCAACCCCATCCAGGCACCTGTGACCTCCAATGTTCTAGCAGCGTGGCCAGTAGCAAGCTGTGGCTGTTGCCTCTACTTTAGTTTCTTTGATCCATTACCTCTCTCTTGTTTCATCCTGTCCTGCTGCGCTATCAGTTCCTCCCACCGGGGAGAAAGCAGGGGCTGAAGAAGCCTTCTGTTGGCGGGGAGGGGGGGGGGGGGGCGAGGAGGGGGCAGGTTAAACCCCTTGATGTCTATCCCGGCCTTGGGGGATTTTAGAGAATCACCTCCATCTGCCCTGCTCTAAGATCCAAAGACAGCCTTTGCCATTTCCATGTATTGATTCAGTTTGATAACATCAAGTAATGACCCTTCAATCCTGTGCAAATGTATCTGAAGTGGGCCCCAGGGGTTAAAAACCTGGATGTTTCTCCAGCAACGGCACCAGGGCCCCTCAGATTTCCTGGTCTGCTTGCTATTAAACACGTATCCATTGCATATTAATAGGCACCAGAAACAGGACCTTCTCTCAGCCTGTTTGGGCCTTGGGATTGTCAAGTGGTACTTACCTTCTGGAAGGCAATCGAGCAATATACAGAAACAGCCCCCTCTGGGGGGAAAAATAATCCTAAAAAAAAAAAATTCTGAAAAAAATATTCTAAATCTATTTGGGCAAAGAAGTTCAATGTCCAAAAGCGAGTACAGGCTCAGTCCGCCACCAGCAAGCACCACTCAGGATGAAGGGGATTCCCACGCGTTCAGTTGGGTTGCCTTCCAAAGAGCAGTTTCATGGTGCCTACCACCTCCATGTGCCTGGTGTCCCTCTTCTCCTTCTTCCTTTTCTAACATTCTTCTCTTAGAAAGCCAGCTTCATCCCCTTTGGTCAGCAGCCAGCAAATCTGGGTTGTTCCTGATAGATCCTCCCTCCCCGCAACTGGTGGTAACCAGCATCTGCTGCCTGGACATCCCCGAGACATTCAACCACCAATCAGCACGTGCCTAGTGCCTAGGGCCCCACCCCTTCCTGTTCCTCCCCTCAAAAGGCATGTTCACCGCTGCATGTGTTGCTGCTCTCTCCAGTCTGCCAGTCAGCCCGGTTGGGTCCCTCCTCCTCCTCCTCCTCCTCCTCCTCCTCCTCCTCCTCCTCCTCCTCCTCTAATGCTGGTTTCTCTATCTCCTCCATAATGAATCTCGCTCTTTAGTGTGGAATAAACATCCTCTTTTAACATGTCTTGGTCTTTGACTCCTGTTTCCTGCGCCTCAAACCTTACAGTTCCCTGTGACCCTTGTGCCCAAAGTGGGTACAACTACCTGCCCTGCATTCCCCCCAGGACCCTTGACATAATCCTCTCTGTTAGGGTGGGTTCGCAGGGTATCACTCTAGTGATGTATGATGGTCAAACACTCCATCTCCAGTGGGGATGAGGATAGGCAGGAGAAAGGGGCTGACAGGGCTGGGCTCACGGAGCAGGAGCCTGGCCCATGGTAGAACATAGCACTCTAAGAGTGTGTCAGAAGACAACAGACAACCCTTAAGGAAACCATGGCCCATCATCTCAATGGCCCAGTCAGCCATCTATACAGTATATATAAAAGCCTAGCTCTAGCTGGTTTGGCTCAGTGGATAGAGTGTCGGCCTGCAGATCAAAAGGTCCCAGGTTTGATTCCAGTCAAGGGCATGTATCTTGGTTGTGGGCACATCCCCAGTGGGAGGTGTGCAGGAGGCAGCTGATCAATGTTTCTCTGTCATTGATGTTTCTAACTCTCTATCCTTCTCCCTTTCTCTCTGTAAAAAATCAATAAAATATATTTAAAAAAATAAAAATAAATAAAAAAAATAGAAGCCTAATATGCTAAGTGTCTGATTGACCACTCGACCAGTCACTATGATGTGCACTGATAAGCAGGGGGCAGACACTTGAACTGGTAGGTTAGCTTGCTGCTGGGGTCTGACCAATCGGGACTGGGCAAGAAGGGCCGGACACACCCTGGAACCTTCCTGTGGTCCCTACCCAGCTCTGATCATGCACTGGTGGGGTCCCTTGGCCTGGCCTGCATCCTCTCACAATCAGGGACCCCTCAGGGGATGTTGGAGAGCTGGTTTCAGCCTGATCCCCGCAGGCCAGGCAGAGGGACCTCACCAGTGCACGAATCTGTGCATGGGACCTCTAGTGAGGAATAACGGTTATGAAGACTCTGCAGCAGTATGGAAAATGCTATGTTATCATACAGAAGATATAACTTTATGGACCTGATGTAGGCGGGAGGAAAGGAGGCTGGAGAAGTGAGTGGGGCAGGTCCCCATGCTGGTGTGTGTATGTCAGTTTGGTTAATCTGGGAATAACAGCGTTCCAGACCCCCTTTTCCATATGGGTTTGGAGTAGAGTTGGTCAAAAGAGATATTTACAGGAGACTTGGAAAATGGAAGTGAAGCAACACCATGACTCTCAAGGCGGCTGTCACTGTCAGATACTGTGATGAGCAAAGGCAGAGGTGTCACTGCTGGCCTCGCTGAGCAGGGTTCCCCACAGACCTGCTGTGTGCCACACTCCATAGTCTCCCCACTGGGCACATGGTGTGGGGGGTAGGGTGGGCCTGCTCAGTCCCTGACTAATGGAACTTAGGACATGACACCAATCCAAAGTGACAAATCCTGACAAGGGTGGGGGAAGAGACTAGAGGGATCTTATTTCAGATGGGGCGGCAGTGGAGAGCCTCTGAAGATGTGACATTTGAGCTGAGATTGGAAGAGCATTTCAGGCAGAGGGAACAGCATTGCTGTAAGTGAGGAGCCCGTGCTTTCGAGGAACTAAAGGGAGGCAGCGTGGGTGAAGCGGGCAGCCGGAGCCATGGTAGGGGTGGAGGATGCGGATGGGAGACCAGGCTGGAGAGGAGGTGAGGGCTGACCGTGCAGAAGCTGAGATATTTTGGCCAAGTCCAGACCAAATGATTCCTCAGGGTCCCTGTTACCCCAGGTTTCTGTGACGCCGTGAAGAGCCGGCCGGACTGCGTCTGTGCATGAAAGGCCGGCCGGCGTCTGTTTCCATCTCCAGCTCTGCTTTGAGAAGCGGGCGCCCAGGCTCTCATGGAGCAGGTGACCCAGAAGATGCCTCTTGGCGCCCTGCAAACTGTCCAGCAACATTTTTAGAAAAGGTCCCCTTTTAGATTTAACTTCTCTTGGGCAAATTATCCAGGGAAAAATAAGTCCCTACAAATAGGGATCATTGGCAAACAAGGAGAGTCATTATCTTAAATTGAGGCTGGTTTCTAAGAAAAAGGAGAAGAGAAAAAAACCAGCCATGCGCTGGGCCAAAACCTCACCCCCACATACCTCCACCGCATACGTGAGGCCCACGGCCCCACCACCCTCCCTGCGAGAATGGGGCTCCAGAGGGCCTCTGAGCAGGGGAAGGAAGCGGCCAGAGAGGAAGGAAGGCACGAGATTAGAGAAGCTGACAGATGTAAATAGCCTCTGAGGAGCCACGTTGTCCCGCGTCCCTCCCCAGGGAGCCTTTGTACCGAGGAATCTGGTTGCCTGAATGAAAAATGATATCATTTATTTCTTTAGTCAGAGCTGAGCTGTTTTCTTGAGACATAGAAATAACCTGACACCGCAACACCAAATTGGTGGCCGAATGATAGAGGTATCTGTAATTTGGGCGCTTGACAATGTTCTGGGTAAACAACCGTGGACTGGGTTTCTTGGGAGGGGCCCTTTCCCCCCCGGCAGCACTGCTACGGAGGGACTTGCATGAAGGAAATGCTTTTGAAAATGTCTCAGCTGAAAATGCCTGCTGCCCAGCTAGAGAGAAGCTGGACTTCTCATTCCTGCAGCTCAAATCACCCTCCACTGGTCAAGCATCCACTAATTGAGCAAATAGTTTTTGAGCACTGGCTCTGGCTAAGGCTGTGCAAAGGCACTGGGGCTACAAATGTGCAAAGGCTGGGGCCTTGCCCTCAATAGACTCACAGTCCAGAGGGAATGGAGGCAAATTGGCAGCCCCGGTAATACAGTATGCACATGGCACAGGGGTCTGCTCTCACAGAAGGGGCGGTGTTTGAGGGGAGACTTGAAGACGAAGAGGACTTTCCAGAGCAGGGAAGTAAGAGGAGGATGTGCTAGGCATATAAAATAGAATGCACAAAAGCACAGAGACTTGGAACTATCTGGACCCTTTGGACTAAAAGAGTGATATGCAAATTGACCATCACCCCAACACACAAGATGGCTTCCCCATGTGGTCAAAGATGGCTGCCCCCAAATGGACACAATATGGCCACCACAAGATGTCCAGTAGGAGAGGACAGTTGGGAGGGACCAGGCCAGCAGAGAAGGGCAGTTGGGGGGGACCCAGGCCTGCAGAGGAGCCCGATCCTACTTGGATTGGGCCTAAACAGGCAGTTGGACATCCCTTGAGGGGGTCCCAGATTGGAGAGGGTGCAGGCTTGGCTGAGGGACACACCCCCCTGTGCATGAATTTTGTGCACCGGGCCTCTAATAAAGAATAAAATGCTAAAGAGGCCACTGGTCAGATGTATGTCTGAACAGGTTGGCAGAAACCATATTATATCCTTATAAACAAAAGAGTGTAGAGTTTATCCTTTAGGTTATAGGGAGCCATGGAGGAATTTTGAGCAGGGAAGTGACATGATCAGATTTCTGTATTAGAGCACTCACCCTTTCTGTCTTGAAGAGACTCTACCATATGTCATATTGTGAGGCTAATACAGACAACTTCCTCATAGCACTCTTTGTGATAGTGAAAACATTGGAAACAAACTAAATATGTACCAATAGAAAAATGATCTATAAGCAAGGAGAAAAAACATAATAGGGTTCAATAGTTAAAAATAACCCAACCTCATTAGCTCTTAGAGGCACAATTTTGAGTAAGAAAAGGTAAGTATCAGAATATGTTTAGTATGAGAGAATGTATGCAAATTTAAAATCACACATGTTTGTATATTGGTTATAAATAATACATATGTAGAAAAGCATAGAAACATGGGTGGTTGATTCTGAATAGGGAGAGAAAGGCATGGGGTAGGAAAGAAATACAAAGAGGATTTTATTTATAACCAGAGGCCTGGTGCATGGATTCGTGCACCGGTGGGCCCTTCAGCCTGGCCTGTGCCCTCTTGTAATCCAAGACCCCTCAGGGGATGTCAGACTGCCAGTTTCAGCCTGATCCCCACAGGCCAGGCCGAGGGACCTCCCTGGCACACAAATTTATGCACCAGGCTTCTAGTTTGCATATAAGATCTTTGGTTAATCTCTTCCCCCTTCCCTCTGTGATTCATCAATCTGTTCCATGTTTTCATGCCTATGCATTGAGCATCTCCCCCTAGATGGTCAGTGTGCGTCACAGCTACCAGTCAAACTGTGGTTTAGGCTTTTATATATATACTAGGGGCCCAGTGCACAAAATTCGTGCACTGGGGGTGGATGGTCCTTCAACCCAATCTGCTCCCTCTCACATACTAGGAGCCCTCAGGGGATGTCCAACTGATGGCTCACCCCCAGCCTGCCCAAGGACTAAAACCTCTGATGAGGCTTTAGGCCCTGCTCAGCTCAGCCCCGGCTGCCTGCGACCACCCGGCCCTGGGGGCTGGGTGCTCACCACCACCGCCACCACCACCACTATTTCATCTCTACCCCTGGGGCCTGGCGCTCGTGCCACTTGGCCCTGCCCCCACTCCTGATTGGCTCGTAGCATAGCCAAACAGGAGCGAAGGTAAGGTCAAATTTGCGTGTTTCTCTTTTATTATATAGGATAGATGTTTTATATAGAAAATAAATAATTAAGCAAATGCAGGAACATCCAATTTCCTGCATTAAAAAATTTTTTTAAAGAGAGAAAGGCCCACCTGGTAGTGCTGGAGAGGACGGGAGGGAGAGTGCGAGAAGGAACTTGCACAGCTCCTCCTGGGTGGAGCAGAGTGGGACGCAGAGCTTAGGTGGCTCGAGGGTAAAACAGACAGAAACCACCCCACCTGAGGTGCAGTCCTGACCTCTTGTCTCATATCCCTGGAGGACTTGGAGCTCCGTCTTGTCCAGAACTGGCCACCGTTTTGATCTGGCTTGACTTCTAGATCTCAGCGTTGTTACCAGTCCCCGGATGCCAGTACCATTCTTAAACACCTGCTAACCAAGGGGCAGAACATTGGGGGATGTTTGTATATTCAGAGTAAAGGTGGCGTGTGTGCACACACATGCATGCACACATGGGTGACTACATGTGCACAGCCAAAGAACAGAGTGAATGCAAGTCTTCGAGAAGGGAGTTGGCGTTAGATGCCATGAGTGGAGCTTGCTTATGGAAAGGAACGTCCTTACACACTTCACAGCAGTACAAATGAGTCTTTTCAGAAGGAACCCATTTCTACTCTCCTCCTACAGCTCTCAATCCCCTCTCCTACAGAATAAACATGTATTCCTCGACATGTGTTTATGTGACTGGGCTAGACCCACTGCCGGGAAGAACACCAACACATTCGTGTCTGCACATTCCTGGCTGAGCTCATGCTAGCTTTCACCCCAGCTGGGATTCTGTGGGCATCCAGCCAAGGAAAGCTGCGGACTTTTCTGCAACTATACACAAATTTCATAATGTCTGTGTGTCCTAGGAGAAATGCATCTGTCCAATGCACAGAGCCTTACGCAAGCAGCAAACCTATCATGCACTTTGAGAATAAATTTGTGGCCCTAACTATTTTGGCTCAGTGGATAGAACATCGGCCTGCGGACTGAAGGGTCCCAGGTTCAATTCCGGTCAAGGGCATGTACCTTGGTTGTGGACACATTCCCAGTAGGGGGTGTGCAGGAGGCAGCTGATTGATGTTTCTTTCTCACGGATGTTTCGAACTCTCTATTCCTCTCCCTTCCTCTCTGTAAAAAATCAATAAAATATATATTTTTAAAAAAGAATAAAGGTGTGACCTGGCCAGTATTACTCAGTGGTTATGCATCGACTCAGGAACCCAGGTTGCAAGCTTGATCACCAGCAGGGGGTGTGCCAGAGACAGTCGATGTGTTGTTTCTCTCTCTCTCTCTCTCAAAATCAATAAAAAAAATATTTTTAAAAAAAGAATCAAGGTGTGCACAGCTACTTATTAATAATATGAATTATTATTCTCTGGAGGCTACATGGTCTTTAACACATAGAGCCAGGAGAACAAAAAGACACTCTCTCTCTTACACACTTACAACCCCCCCCCCCCCGCCCCACACACACACCTCCCCACTATAATTATAATTACCATGCTGGCTTCCAGATTAGGGGTTAGCAGCCTTGGCGTGAAGACGCCTGAAAGACACCCAAGGCAATTAGTGGTGTCCCTCCACACCCCACACACTTTCAGGGCCTTGCACTTGCTGCTCCACCGCCTGGCATGTGCGTCCCCCCAGTCCTGAGTGGCTCTCTCCCTCACTCCCTGCAGGTCTCAGCTTAAATGCCGCCTCCCCAGAGAGGCCTGGCCTGGCTCTCCGTCTGCTCACCAGCTTCCTCTTGTTTTGCATCCCTGGGCATGATGCTCTGCGTTTCCTGGCCCGTCTGACATCCGTCTCCCTGCTGGCACAGACCACGAGCGGCACAAGGCTCCATAACCACAACCACACCCCTGGAGCCTCGGGTGGAGCCTGGCACACAGCTGGCACTCGTCAGTATTAGTGGAATGATGACTGCTTACCCTTCTCTTCCTTCCCATGTCCATCCTCTCCTTCCTCCTACTTCCGCTCCTGCCCCCCCCCATCTTTCCTGCCTCCACTTGAAGCAGGAAGTTGGCAGGGAAATGAGGGTTGTCGCTGGCCCACTGTCCTCCATCTCCCAATCCTGCTCTCCCTCACGGGCACCTGTCTCCCACCTGCAGCTGCCCTCTGCCAGCTCTGGCCCTCTGGTGCATGGCACCCAGGCTCAGGCACCCCAATGATCGTAGGGAAATTGGGAATTTCGGGGAGTAAGGCTGTAAGAAGGACAGGGTTCCATCTCCAAAGCAGCCCGACATTTGATGCACCTTTCAGCACCCACGACCCAGGTTCTTCTCTTTCCCATGGGAGTCGATGCCACCATTATGGGACTCAGCCCCTCCCTCCTTTTCAGTCTATGCTTCCTCTCCTCAGCCCTGACTGACAGTGTCCAACACTACCCCCAACCCACGTCCTCTCCTTCCTGGCTTCCGCTGCTTCCTTGTGTAATAAACTGGGATAGAGAGTGCCTGCCACGCGCCAGGTCCCATGTCCGTATTGCGAGATCCCCTTCCCTCGCCCCCTCAGATCTTCAGCACTCCCGTGGCAAATGATCAGATAATCCACACCTGGTGCCCCCTTTTCCACCTGTCTCCCCACAAGATTATAAATTGCTTAAGGATGGGAGCTGAGTGTTATCCTCAGAGACCCAGCAGAAGCTGATCTGGGCAAACAGCTTCCTTTCACAGAGGTCAGGTCTTCTCCCTCCCCCACTTCCACCTTCATCCCTACATCCTATTCCATTCCATCCACCTAGTCTCGAGAGAAGCGGTCCTAGATGGATTGAACAACAACTTTGCAACCACAAAGCATGGGAGGCGTCTGCTGTGGATTGGGTATTGGTGGGCAGCAACAGGTCCAAGTCCCTGCTCTCCAGAACCCGGCCCCTTCCAGCTGAGCCTGTCAGTGTCTGCTCTGTGTCTGAAAGGCGCCAGGCGTGTAGACCCCATGTAGGTAGAATATAACTTTCCACAAATAACCCCTCGCCTGACCTACAATTTAGCCTTTGAGGTTTTTTCCCCTCGTGGTAATGGGATTGTAGCCTGGGCTGATCCCTCCTGGATCTCCAGGTCCCAGGAAGCAGACCTAGGTGCACCTGGTGTGAGGCACTGCTTGCCCCCTGGTCCCCTGCACCGCCGGGCGCACAGGGCGGACTCAGTACAAGCTGATAAATGGTGGGTGGAGTCTTGTCCACCATAAGCAGCCTTCGCCTGGGCTGTGTCTTCGCCCAGAAGGTCTGTGCTCCCTTCTCCACCTGGTGAGCCTCTAAGCAGCACCCACCTCTGTGAACCTTCCCCTAAACTTGATCCCTTGTCCCCACCACAGAGCCAATTACTCCTGTCTTTGGTGCCATAACACTTTGTACAGGGCAGTGTGACCTGATCATTTGCCCACGTGCCCGCCAGGTGCTGAGCAGCTTGAATGAGTGAGTGTCTGGGCAGGGAATTGAGTTCATATCCAGCAACACATTTAACCCTTTGGTGCCTCCGTTTCCTCAGACTCAAACACAAACATGGCTCCAGAGCCCGTGTTTCAGCCACTGGGAGCTGGATAATGTGTCCATTTCCTGCCTGCTCTTGTGTTCTGGGCTCTGGGGCACCCCTCACAAAGCATAGATTCCCTGCAGGGTCTCACCGAGGCCTCCTGGGGCCTGAGGCAGACGCACACGATGACACCTGCCAAAGGCTTGATGATGAGCATGGATTTGGGAGAGTTCCTTGAGAGTTAAAGTGGTAAGTAACCAGGGCGGACCTCAGCTTACTTTGGGGGGTAAGGTGGGCTCTTAGAGTGGGGTTCCCCAAGATGAGCTGGACTTGATTTAAAGCTTTGCAATTGCTTGACCCTCCTTATGGCAACTGAAGAGTACTTCCTGAGTCTCAGCTGGCATCCGGCTATGAGAGCAGTGCAAGGCGCTGTCCCTGCTTATACCTTCCCTGGAGAGGCACAAAATTCCTGTTTGGGGACAAGTGTGGCTGAGCTACCAGTGAGCTGGTCCTGAAAGGGACGTGGCTTTGTGTCCGCCCCTGTAGTAAGCAGGGCATGGCCAGGTGAGGCAGGTGGTCCATGAATGAAGGTCAAATGGAAGACATAGAATCAGAGGGGCTGGACATCTGAGGAGAGAAGGACTGTGGGGATGGAACCATCTCTGGGAGGTTCAGGGAGGAGGTGACAAGGAACATGAACCCAATAGAAAAAGCAGAAGTTGTTGGGGGTGCGGGCAGGTGGAAGCTAAGGAGGTAGGGATCATCAATACAGCATGTGGCGCTTGGAGTCATTAAGGAAGCTTGGAGTGGGGGATGGGAATCAAGCAGGCAAAGCCTTCCGCGCCAGACTGAGGAGCCTGCACTTGATCCTGGGAAGGAGCAGCTGCTCAGGAATTTTGAGCAAGGCTGTGGCAGGATCGGAACAGTGTTTTTGAAACAATGTGAAGGGCAGGCTGCGTGAGGGAGATGAGGCTGAGGTTATGACAACGGCCGAGTGAAGGAATGAGGTCTAGGTTTGGAAAGGAAGGGCCGAACACGACTTTTCAAAGGAGGTAATTGCCACCAGGGCCACCATCTGCAGCCAAAGGCGTCCCAGCGCCCGAGAGAAGGATGTGAACGCGGACAGAAATGACTGTGTGTGATTGACCAAGGGAGACCACATCCTCTCTGTAACGACTCTTTGTCTTTATTCACAATGCCTCTGGACTCCGAAAGAACAGACTGGTATTTCATAAAGCAATATTAACATTGTCGTTCTCTACAAGAAAAACTTCTGCATAAATAACTTAAGTGAGAAAATAAATATGTAACTTAACTCTTTTTAAAAACCACAACTTTCATTCCTGTGGGCAAATCCCACATGAAAGGTTGCAAAAAACGACCAGCCCAGCAGGCTTTCACATGGCATGTGCTTCTGTTAAAAAAAAAAAAAAAAATTAACAATTACAAACTACACAGAAAGGAAGAGGTGTCTGAAAATGATTTTCAAAAAGCTGTTTGGATGGCAGCTATTGGCTTAGTGATTTCTCAGCTTATGTACAGCACTTGTCCTCCCCCCACACACAATATTATTTTAATGTAAGATATGCCATCCCAAGAAACAGCAGTAAAAAGCGATTTTCTTGACAAAAATGTGTCTGAGAGTGGTAGGCAGGGGGAGGTGACACAGAAGGGATTTGCTGGTCTTTGAAAGGGTGGGGGTTTGTCCTTTGGGCCTGCAAGCCCAGTGTCCTGGGACCGGGAGCTTCTTTACAGAAGGTAACTTTAAAACATGGCTGTGGGGGGAGGGCGCTGCTGTTTGGGAACAGGAGGGTAGTCTCTGTCCCTCCCATCACCCTGGGGACCTACTCCTCCACCCCAGTTGATGGCGTTGCTGCACGCTTTGCGGTGGAGGGGCCGAGGTAACCAACACCCAACACCCGGGGCAGTAGGGCGGGGAGACAGCCCAGCATCCTCCAGGAGTTTGGCAGCCAGAAACCGACCCTTCTTTTCCCTGCTCGTTTTTCATCTTTGGCTGTCAGATGGGAAAATTACAACTCGGGGTTCCGGACATGACCAGGCAGGGATCCAATCCAACCTCTCTCTTCCTGCTCATTTGAAAGCCACCCAAGTCCCTGGAATCACATGGAAGTAGATTCCTTGAGATCCTAATCCCATCCCCACCTGCATTTTACATGGAAGTCAAGGTTCAGAAAAAGAAGAGTGTAGCCCACCGTCACCAGAAAGTAAGTGGCAGAGCCAGGCCTAGAAGCCCTATCTGAGAACCCCATTCCTGTGCTCTCCGCACAGCATGGCACTGTGTTGTATGATGGGCAGAAGTGGGGGGTCTTATTGACCTTTCCTAACCAGTCCCCAGACTTTTCTCATTGCCCACCGCTCCTTAAACCCCAGGGCTTCCTTTTCTGCCTGCTCAGAAGTGGGACCTGCAAAGGTAGGTGCCCTGGTGGGCGGGGCTGCATGGCTCAGTGTCTGTGACTCTCAGCTCCCTCGCCTGCCCTGAGGGACCCCCTCGGCGGGCGGGAAGTGTGGGGCTTTGCTGGCAGCCGGGATCCCCCGGGCCTAGCTACCTCCTGCAAAGCCAGACAAGGTCTGAGCCTCTGCCCCCGGGGTGCAGGCATTTAAAATGAAATACAAACAATCGGACCGCGCGCAGAGGGCAGACACCGGGAGCGCCCGGTTCCGGGGCGCCCGCTGGGGAGGCGCGGCTAGCGGCGGGCTCTAATAGGCGTTCTCCAGCTCCGCCTGGTTGGCTTTGGCGCCCCGGGCGCGGGGCCGCGGCTTCCGGCCCTTCTGCGGCCGCGCGGCCTCCGGCCCGAAGTCCTTGAGCTCCGACTGGTTGTGCGAGCGGGTGAGGCGCTTGCACTTGCACGAGGCCACCAGGCGCACCTTGCGCGCGCGGGGCGCCGCGCCGCCGGGACACAGCAGCTGCACCCGCTGCGCGCGGTAGCGGTCGGGGATGCAGCGGAAGTCGGGCCCGCTGGGGCGCCACCACTTGCCGCGGCCGATCGCGTTGGGCAGCAGGCGCGCCGGGCCACACTGGCCGGAGCACACCAGCTCGGTGACCGGCTTGGCGCTGCGGCAGGGCCCGTCGGTCACGTAGCGGGTGAAGTGCAGCTCGCGGCAGCTGTATTCGGACACGTCTGCGGAGAGAGAGAGGCGCGCGTGAGGGCGGAGGCCCGGCCCAGCCACTCCTCCCGGCCTGGCCAGCTCCCTCCACACCACCTCGCCTTCCCCAAACCCGCCTCTCTCCAGGCGCTTTCCCCTAAAACTTTGGAGTTCTTTCTTTTCTTTTCTTTTTCTTTTCTTGTGGTTCAAATACCAGGTCCATCACTGTGTGATCTTAGGGAAACGACTTCACCTCTCTGTGCTTGCTATCTGTAAAATGGATTGTCCTGAGGATTCTGTGAGTTAATCCATTATATACACAGTATAATCCCAGGGACACCACCAGGCACACAGTAAGAGCTGGAAGTGTTGGCTGTTAGGTGTGATTATTTCTCTCCGAGGGGGACCTCTTTGCTATACTTAAGTCACACCTGTGCCACAGGGCCCCTGACCCTGGCAAGGTTGACACTAGCCACACAATGTGCATACCTCTGGCTTCTCCCAAATTCCTTTTCCAGAACCCTGGGAGGGGCATGAGGTGATGGAGAGAGGAGTAGGGGTTAATTGAAGGTAATAAATCAGGGAGCTGCTGCGGAGGAGAGGGGTGGGAGGGAGGTAGAGAGGAGGAGACGTCATAAGACTTGAAAGGAGCCAAAGGCAGCATGGCCAGCCCCCTCCTTTGCACCCAGAGCACTGAAGCCCAGAGAGGGAACTTGCCCGAAAGGCAGAGCTGTGTCTCCTGACTCCACTTCCCTGGGGCCCAGCACCGCTTGGCTCCCACACGGGTGGAAGCTGTGTGCCCAGGCTGGGCTGGGGGGCAGAAAGGGGAAGGGGGTGCTTTTTACTTTAGTTACTCCCTTACCAGAGAGGGACCCAGCTCTGACTGAACACCTACAGGCTCAGCTGCCACAAACATGTAAGCACCTGTTGGGTACCAGGTACTCTGCAGGGCACATCGTTTGTGCCATTTGAATGGACACCTGACAGTGGCCCAGGCTTGCTTTCCGGGTGAGGGGAGACAGTTCCCTGAGGCCTGACTTGGTCCCCTGAAGTCACCTTGAGGATGTCTCCTATTGTGGGTGTAAATGGACAGGAGGTTTTTAAGTAGCTGGTCCTCCTGGGAGCACCTGCCCACCCAGGGGTCTCATGGGGACCATTCCCATGTGACCCAAAGGGATGAAAATAGTCCTAAGGCCAGAACCAGAGATGGGGCACAGAAGGCCAGGCAGCCACCCCCAGGCACGGAGAGCAAGCGCAGCTGCAGAGCTGTGGGGCCTGCCTTCCTCCTGTGGCGGCTTTCTGGTGTCGGGAGTGGCCTGGCTCCCTCTCCTGCTCCAGGCTGCAGGGTGGTGTGTGGGGGTGGCTTATTTGCCTGGGGAAGGAGGCTTTGGGGCTTTCCAAGAATAGTGCCCCAAGGCCAGGCACTTCCTCTGCAGAGGGTGACTTGGTTTTGAACAAGTGGCTCCCTTAGGGGCTGGTGGCCTCTCACGGGAGCCCAGGGAAGTGGACACCTCCTGCCTGGGTCCCCTGCAGCCCAGTGGGTGTGAGGAGGGAGAGAGGGGATGCAGGAGCCGGGGAAGTGGGCTCCTCTCCCACCTGGGCCATGGCCTGAGGGCAGTGAGGCCCTCACTCTGAAGTCTCAGGCCGCCCCCGCCCCCAGCCATTCCTGCCAGCTGCAGAGCCAGCTGTGCACAGTGCACCCCCCCCCCCCCCTGCTTGCTTCTCTGTGCAGACCTGACCAGGAACCCAGGTGTACCCTCCACAGGGGCCACTGACTTTTCCCTAGGTCAGGCTCCCTCCCCAGGAATGGGCAAAGCCGGACCTAAGGTGGGGACACAGGACGATGCTGGCTCAGCAGACACCCGTGTCTGCTCCCTGCACCGAGGAGGCTGACGCTGCCTCCCCTCCAGGGCCTGGGCCCAGCAGCCACCCACTGCAGAGGCTAACACGGTGCCTACACGCCCATTCAAGGCCCAGCTCATGAGGCAGACCATGCGCAGGGGGAGCTGATGAGGTGTCTCTCTGTCATCCCTTTCCCACTGCTTTGGGGGGGCTTGCTCTGGTTTTTTATCCTCAAGACCCCATCCATCACCCCCCACGGGGGCTGCCTTGGAATTGGATCAAACTGGGCCCAAATCTCAGTCCTTCTAGTCACGCCCGACTACTTATCCTTCTGAACCTCTATTTCTTCACCTTCAAGCTGGGAGGTCACCTCTTGGGGCTCCCACGTGGACAGTCCTGGGGTACAGCACATGCACAGCCCACACAGAGCGGCTGGCCTCCAGCAAGAGCTTATAGCTGTGAGGCTCCCTTGCCTTGTCCTGTCCCCAGTGATGCTGGCAGCTGGACTGGCTCCTGAATCTCAGGAAGGGGCTCCTTGACACCTTCGCCTTCCCCAGCCTGCCCCGGCTCTCTGCCAGCCCCAAGTCCCTGCGCTCCATTCCAGGGCTCCCTTGGGATGCTATCCTTCCCCTGCCTCCAGGCAAGACAGTCCCTCCACCCATTGCCAGCAGCACCTGAGGGTCTACCCCAGCCTTCAGAGAGCTCTCTCCCACCCCATACCTTTGGTCTCGAAAGGGTGGTGGGGAGGCCTCCCTCCGTTCTCTGCCCGGTTCATGGTCTTGTTGTTCTCCAGCTCTGGCGGGGGCTCCGGGTACTCGCCCAGCTCCGGGATGATTTCTGTGGCATCGTTCTTGAAGGCCTGCCACCCCTGGGCCTCCACCACACGGGAGGCTGCGTGCACCAGCAGGCAGACGAGGCACAGGGCGAGAGAGAGCTGCATGGTGCCAGCTGGAGGAGGGCACCTGGCCTTCAGTAGCACAGGCTCCAGTCCCCAGCCCAGGCACGTTTGCCTTTTTAAAGCCCCCTGTGCCTCATGCCAGCCAATGACAGGCTGGGGCAGGGCTGGCCCCATGCTTCCCTCAGCCCAGGGGGAGGGAACAGGGTGTGCTCAGAGCAAGCCCTCTCCGAAGACTTCTCAAGTGCAGCAAACTCCCAAATTGCTGCCGGTGCTCCCGGTGACCCCGGGGGGGGGGGGGTGGTTGGGGGGGGGGGCAAGCCTGCTCTCCAGCACCTCCTCTGTGCAGGCGGCTGTGGCTTTCAGATATCAAAATGAGCCCCAGCTCTTAATCTCTACTTCCCTGGGCCCCTCGGGCTTTCTCAAAACAAACTTTGCACCAGCTTAACAAAGGAAGCTGCAGTTCTGAGTCCTCCATGGGGCTGAGCCCCCCCCCCCCCAAATCCCATTTCTCAGGCCAAGTTCATTTGTAGCCCCAACAAATGGCCCTACGGTGTCCATTTGGCCCCCACAAGCCCAGACAGCGGCAGAAGGGTGCTTTTAAAGAGATCTCGTTGGTTTCAGTTCCATGAGGCTCCACATCGATTCAGCTGGTCAAGAAAGCCCCTCTTGGCACCTTTCGGAAGGCGGGAGAGAAAACTGAAGGCTGCCCGCTTGGCAAGGGGGCGGGCACTCTGGTTACCAGGCGGGCTCAGGGCGCTGGCGATGGAGCTCCAAGGGGAAACCCCAGCTCATGCTCCTCAGAGATCCTGCGCATGGTGACAGGCACTTCTTGGCCAGGACGCCCGCTGTGGCTTGCAGGCTGGCGTCCCAGAGGCAGTCATTTCCCTGGCCGGGCTGTGGGCAGGCGTGGAGGACACAAAGGCCCTGTTCTTAGCAAAAGCCAAGGCGGACATTTTTTTCTTCCTTGTCTCCCATTCCATGTTTCAGAACCAGCGTTGAGTCCTCTCTGGGGACTCTTACTGGTGCCTGTCCACCACGGGGCGCATTCCAGGAAGCCCTCCCAGGTCCGGCCAGCCCCCCCCCCCCCCCCCCAGAAACCCAAAGGAGTTGCTCCCGCCGCCCTGGAGCAGAATGAGGGGCCCGGGAGGGGCAGGGGCGGGGAGGAGGTTCACACCTGAGGTGCAGGCAGAGAAAGGAGAGGCCTCGGGAGCTTTCATTGCAGATGGATGGAGGAGGCAGCCGCTCCGGGCCCTGGAGGGGACTGGGAAGAGGCTGTGGCTCGGGCCCCCTCGGTATTTTCACCGGGCAATGAATCAGCAGGCCCACCTGCAGAGCATCTGCAAGGCCGCCGCCACCTGCCTCAACTTGTAAGTCTGCGGTGTCCATCTGCGGCCACCAGGCCCTCCTCCGCTCCGCCATCCATCACTCAGCACATGAATGCAGCTGCTCTGACAGTTTTACAAGGCAGACAGAA
This sequence comes from Antrozous pallidus, assembly GCA_027563665.1. Lineage (NCBI taxonomy): Eukaryota > Metazoa > Chordata > Mammalia > Chiroptera > Vespertilionidae > Antrozous > Antrozous pallidus. Next base: position 38,806,084 of record CM050526.1, read on the forward strand.
GGCCCTGCAGGAAGGGCCCTCTCTGATACCTGTTTCCTTCGTCTTTCCTCCGGGGCAGACGAAAACAGCTGTGGCCATTGTTGGGGGTGATCTATCTCTCCCAACAGAGCCTGTGTGTGTTGTGAGAAGCTGGTCCTTTGTGCCCCCTCCCCTGTCTATGACCTTCCAGCCTCCTTTTCCCTGGCTCTGGAATGTGAGCCGTTAACTCTCTTGTGGCCGGACAACTGCCTTCTTGCCCTGGACTTGGGAGAGGGCCATTCTGATGCCCAGAGACCCCGAGCTGGTGAGACTGATGCTGGAGCCCCACCTGCTGTTGGAAGCTGCAGGCCCAGCGCAGGAACGAGGCCGTGGGGACCATCCTTGGAACGCTTCTGCCACCTGCTGGAGGTGGAGGGAGAAGCCGGCTACCGGAGGACGGCGAAGGTCAGGATTTTATTTGAAACCAATTAAAAGAGAGATTGAAGGAGCCAGGGGACTTGACTCTAAATTATCTCCAAACTTTTGACGTATTCTCTGCCAATGGAGAGCCATGCTTTCCGCAGACAACCCGGCTATGATGCCATCTGCTGTTTGTTTTAAAACCTCACCCGAGGATATGCTTCCTTTTTTGGTTTTTGTTTCTATTAGTTCTCACCAAGGATGTTCTTACCATTTATTTTTATAGAGACTGGAAGGGAGAGAGGAACATCGATGTGAGAGAGAACGCCGACTGGTTGCCTTCCATACGTGCCCTGCTGGGAATGGAACCTGCAGCCTTTCAGTATATGGGACAATGCTCCAACTGAGTCACACTGGCCAGGGCACCACCTGCTTTTTTACATAACATCAATTCAGCTTTATATTTACTCAGTCCACAAGCTTGCCGTTCAGAGCAGGAGGCAGACCCCTAGGGTTTCAGCTGGCTTCTGTGGTGGTAGTTTAGGTTACATCCAACGTTCCCCTACCCTCCGTAGGGTTGCTATGAACATCCTATACAAAGCAATTTTTCAAATTAAACTTTTAATTTTGAGATCATTGTAAATTTACACGCACTTGTAAGGGATAATTCTTCTAGGATACACTTAATAGTGGCTTCCTCTGAGGAGAAGGATTGAAGGTTTGGGGTAGGAGATTCACTTTTTATTATAAGCCTTTTTGTATTGTTTGAATTTATTACTATGTATTACTTAAAATGTTTTTAAAAATTAGACTTAGAAAAACATCTTTACCAGTTTTACATCTTAGTGCTCTGCCTTAAGATTTTGTGTGAAAATATAAAGATTATGTTGCTACAGCGGTCTGACAAATAATGAATTAGTCCAAGTGCCTCTCTGTGAAGACTGGAGAGGCCCTTTTGCTGTCCAGACTTTGGGAAGAAAGGCACGCAGCGCTGAGCTGTTTATTCGGAGAGAAAAAGGCAGTGCTTATGGGGGGGTGGAGATCATGCTAATGGTGGGATTTCAAGCGTCTGGGTCAGGGATATATCTTGGGACTGTTTCTTTGCAGGGTAACAAATCCTAAAATGCCACCCAGTCATCTTGACATGAGGCCACCTTGAGACTGTCACTCCAACCCCCTACTTTCTTAGAACCATAAATCTTAACCTCCCTCATTAGGGGGTGGGCCCTTGCCCTCAAGAATATTCCAGTCTATTATACCTCAATAAACCTGAATTTTCTTAATGAAATAAAAAGACTTGCTAACACAGGACATTTCTGGTACTGGAAGGATGCTCAACAAATATCTACTGTCTATAAACATAATCACCGTGGAACCTGTAACTAGCTCAGGAGGGCCAATTTTTAGATGATTCTTTTTAAAAGTTAGAAAAAGCAAACATAAAAGGCAGACATAAAAGCAACCAACTGTGATAAGGACCACACCACAGAGACCGTTTCTTGGTTATATAAGACATTTATTTTGGTTACAGTATTAGTATTTTAACACTGATCTGTGATATAACAGACATTAAACTTCTTTTAAAAAACAATACCTTCCCCTTTTCTGTCCAGAAAATTCGCCCTTTCACAAATTACCCTGAAAGCTGACAGGAGGGAAGCTAAGCTTCCAGCCAATCTGCTCTCACCAGAGACGACCTCTAACCCATCAGAGTAAAATCTTGAGGAAGGACCATCCCTGTTGGCTCTTCAGTGATACTTGACAGGAAATCTCCTGCGAGAAAAGCTCATATCTTTATTGTAAGATCAGTGCTTATTCTGATTAAAACATTAGCATCTTAACTTGTGACACAGAAGGCACCAACGTTCATTTTCGAACCATCACCCCGGGTGGAACACAGGGCCACCTGCTGGTCACCGGATTATGACAAACCCTCAACCTCTAGATGTTCAATTCCACGTGGGGGTTCTTAGCAAACCCTCGTGTCAGAGCCAAAGGGACCTTAGAGGCCTCCTAATGAGTCCCCGTTTTGTAGATGCTTATTTACGCTCTCCGGGTAAGTCAGAGTGGCAGGGAAACAGACCCGCCCATGACATGTGTACTGCTTTAGAGACGCTTGGTGCTCTTATTTGGGGGTCTGCTAGTCGAAGAAAGGGGTCGGGTCAGGGGAGTAAGGGCACCCTGAGTTCCTATTCCATCACTTCCCAGGGGTTACGCTGCCCAGAAACAGCTTCCCCTCAGCGCTGGGCACGTGTTGACTCTTACACGATAGAATTTGATGTTACTCAAAGAACTAGGAGCTAAATCTTGTGAAGTAAATATGGGGATTCTGAGATAGACTACAGACTATCAAAAATCTAAGTTACCAACATAAAAGTAGTTCCAACATAAAGGCAATAATTCTCCCACTGTTTCCCTGAAGGGCCCCACGAACAGGCCTTTCAAGACCTACGTAGCTGCGGCTGTCCTACGGGGTGACCCCTGCCCGGGTGTGGGAGGAGGGGCTGCGCACTCTATCCTGAGCCTCTTCCAGAAGTGGAGCAGAACGCTCTGACTTAGGGATGCTACATGTGTCCTGGAAGAGCACACATTCGAACCCAATCTTTTACTTCCTGTTCCTGGAGCACGGATGGACCTCTCTTGACACCACAGCTTGAATCATTGTACTGTCCACAGAGCTAACTGGCCCTTGCACACATGGGCTGGGTCAAGGGCAGGTGCAGCACACCTGGACCTGGTGAGGAGGGGGGAAGAGGTAGGGAGGGCTTATTTATTGAGGAGTGTCGTATGAAAGAATTCAGGTTCAGGAAGCAGCAAACCTGAAATATGGCATCAATTCTGCCTTAAACTGAGCAATAGGGGGTCATGTCTTTAATCACCCTGAACCCCAGCTCCTTTTCTTTTAAGGTAAGGATACACGAATACCCATCTAACTAGGGTTATTGTGAGGATCAAGTTAGATTAAGTTGGGAGGGTTGTCTGAAAACTGAGGTACAGAGTTTCGATGATGGCATTTCACTTGGGTGGCCCCATCCGGGCAGCCAGCATCTGAAAAAGATGCCGGTTTGCTCAGGGCAGCTGTGGCCACAAAGGCAAGTGCAGTCCAGGCTGCTCAGTGCTGCCCCTGCTGGTCAGACTGCGCAGTGCCGCCCCTGCTGAGATAAGAGACCTTGCCGCCTGCAAGTGAGTTCCAAAGGCACGCACGCCTGCTTCTCCTGGCAGAAAGCTCCTGGTCAGAAAGCTCCTGGTCGACTGAAAAAGGCACATTCCACACCTCCACGTGGTAACACTGCCTGGATTTACATTTAAAACAACTTCAAACATTCCACAAAAGTCCCTGATATTTCATTTCAGGCAAGACTCCTTTGCAAATTTTTGCAAGTGATCCTACCACAAATGCAGGGTTCTGGGAGTTTGGTACACCCACCAGAACAATGCCCTACGTATATTTGGTGCTCGAAACAAAATGTTTAATTCCACAGACTTCTAACAGACACCTGTGCGCTAGGTGTTGGGGCACGGCTGTTTGGGCGCCTGTGCACAGCACGGTATCACTTTCCATGACGGCAATCATGCAAAGTTCTAACAAGACTGCTGAAAAGAAAACCCTACATTCTGACAAATAGGCGCACACATGTGTGAGCTAGTGCATTCCTAAAAAAAAAAGTTGTTTCTTTTTGTTTGTGTGTGTGTGTGGCTTGCTCGACCGCCAGGAAAGGCTCCGTTTGAATGCTCTGTCATGCTTCGTTTCTGCCTGGCAGAGGCATTTTTGCCCCGAAAGACCCAGGATCTGGGTGTGGGAGGGGAGCCTGGGCCCCGTATTCTGGCAGCAGAGAGCCATAAGAACGACCTGACCGTGGGCAGGGTGTGGGCTGGGGACCGTTTGTCTCCATGCTCGTCCATCCTTTGACTGTGTTTCTGAGACTGAGACACACACACACACACACACACACACACACTCACTCACTCACTCACTCTGTAATTGGCCAACTTCCTCCTCCTGTTCTTGGAATAGCAACCGAGACAAAAAGCAGCAAGCACGAGTGGCTGAGGCTCGCCAACACTATAATTCAGGACAAAACCCTTGTAATTCTCCAAATGGTGGGGTTTTTAAATAGGCTGGACTTCGACACCCTGTTTTCTAAAAAAGAAAAATAAACCATGCCCAAGGCATCGCTCTCCTAACAAACCAGGAACGGAGAGCAGATCCAGGGAAACAGCCCCGTGGATTCGGGCCTCAAGCCTCCCAGGGGCTCACATTTTGGAAACTGCTGATTCAGAGGAGACCTCCAGGGGAAACTGTTTGCCTGCCTGAGGGCCTCTTTGTCTGTCTAGGCATCTTTAATCTTAAGGGAACAGCTCAAATGTGGTCTCTCCATGGGAATTTCACTCACTGACAACTGACGGCTCCCCCAGCCACCCTCACACTCCACAGAGTGCCTCTGCCTGCAAGCAGGGGATGGGTGGCTGCAAGGAGCCCGGGGGAGACACATGAGGGTAAGGGGGCCTCGAGTTTGCATAGTTCCTTTACAAGGCTGGAGGTGCTACAGTCCCCACTCAGGACAGGACCCACGGGCAAGGAGCCGGGGAGGTCAGGAGGGCCCCCGGGTGTGTCTCAGGCCCCACACTTCCACAGCCCTGCTCTGGCTCATCCAGAAGCATGCATGTCACAGGTCTTCCCCCTCCGCCACCCTACCTCAGGGAGAGGACACCATAAACTGCAGGCACAGGACACACCAGGGAGCAAGACTGTCCCTTAGCAAGCTTCTTTATGTGTTCCCCAGGGGGGGAAGAGGCCCAGGGCTGTGTTGGAACAGATTAGTGGGCAAGTGCCTGGTGACGCTGGGAGCAGGGTACATTGTGTTTCCTAAACGTGGCAGCTAGGGACACCCAACCAGGGCTTCCCGTGTCCGGCCTCTAGAGAGGAGGAAGTGGGGGTGCCCTAGAGTTTCAGCTTCCCCTCCCTGACTAGTCTGTCATTGAGCTGGCAGAGCTGGGCCAGGAAACCATCATTGGGGCCGATCTCACGGTTCTGTCTCACGATGCTCAGGGCAGACTTGACATCCATCTTCTGACGCATCATGAGGTATGCGATAACGAGGGTCGGGGAGCGGCTATAACCCTCACGGCAGTGGACCAGCACACGGCCTGCAAGAAATGGGGTGACAGTGAGCTGGGGCCATCCAATCGCACCATGACTCGTCAAAATTCTTCGAGCAGATGCAAATGACACGGACAAGGCGAGGCCCTTCTGTACCCACCAGAGCAGCTCAAATGAGAAAGACAAAACACAGTGTCCGTGAGGATGCAGAGCAGCCGGGGCTCTGACGTGTAGCTGGGGAGGGGGTGCAAGCTGGCACATCACTTTGGGAAACTGAGAAGCAGTATCTGCTCAAGCTGGACGCATGCATTCCTTATGGCCCAGCAGGAATGCACGCACCCGAGTTCACCAAAAGACATGCACCTGCCAAAACCGGTTTGGCTCAGTGGATAGAGCATCGGCCTATGGACTCGAGGGTCCCAGGTTCGATTCCGGTCAAGGGCATGTGCCTTGGTTGTGGGCACATCCCCAGTGGGGAGTGTGCAGGAGGCAGTTGATCCATGTTTCTCTCTCATCGATGTTTCTGACTTTTTATCCCTCTCCCTTCCTCTCTGTAAAAAATCAATAAAATATATTAAAAAAAAAGAAAAGACATGCACCAGAACATTCAGAGACAGCACTGTTCACAATAGTCCCCGTGTGAGTCCCCAAGGCTCATCAATGGCAGGATGGATGAAGAACAAGAATGTACAATCTCCCAAGCACATCAAACTCGCATGTTTGACATGCTTGATGAAGTTACCAGAAACCACATGGGTGAAGCACACCAGTAGGGCGTGTAGGATGCCACAGATCAGGGGAGCAGCCTGGCTGAGCTACGCTGTTAGAAGTCTGGACAGTGGTAAAGAGCCAGGAGCAGAGGGATTTGACTGGACACGTGGTACTTTCTGGGGCACTGTCTGTGATTATCTCTCGATCTGGAGGATGGCACATGCAGTGCGCTGATTTACATACTTGTGGCATGGCCACTTCTCCATTGTGAATCTTGTATTTCAGTCCAAAGCAAAACACGGAAACAACCTAACTGTCCATTAACTGGTGAATGGATAAACAAACTGTGGTACAGCTGTATGACCAAATACTACTCAGCCTTAAAAAGGATGGACTATAGCCCTGACCGGTTTGGCTCAGTGGATAGAGCATCGACCTGCAGACTGAAAGGTCCCAGGTTTGATTCCCATAAAGGGCATGTACCTTGGTTGCGGCACATCCCCATTAGGGGGTGTCCCGGAGGCAGTTGATCGATGTTTCTCTCCCATCAATGTTTCTAACTCTCTATCCCTCTCCCTTCTTCTCTGTAAAAAATAAAATAAAAATAAAACAATAAAATATATTTAAAAGAAAAGGACGGACTATTATCCATGCAACAACATGGATGAAACACGAAGTACTTATGCCGAGAGAAAGAGGCTAGACCAAAAGGCATGTATGCTGTGTAATTCCATTTATATAAAAATCTACTGGATGTACTGGTGGCAAGTGATAGAAAGCAGATCAGTGGTTGCTTAGGAATGGCGGGGACAGAGGGCGGAAGGGAGCGGTCACAGACAGAGGAAATGTGGGGAGTGATGGATATGCTCACTATCTTGGTTGTGGTGACGGTTTCAGTGTATACATATGTCAAAACTTGCCAAATTACACTATGTGCAGTTTATTCAATGTCAGTTATACCTCAACAAAGCAGTTAAAAAATAAAAGGAACCCAACTCTCAAATGTAAACACAAACCAAGACCAAAAAAAATCGAACGCACCATTTCATGGTGCCCCAAATGGCCCACAACACCTTGCAGCACCTGGCCCCCACCTGGCACGGTTATCTCCTCCTCTCTTTCTTCTACTCATAGCACCCTGTCCCCCAAAACACAGCTCTATGTTCCCAATGCCTCCCAAAGCAGGAGGGGGAGTCCTCTGCTTTCCTGCCATTCTCTCTCTGGCCAGCGTACCCTAAGTCCTCAGAGTGGGGCTTTCCCTGTCCGGCCCTGGTCCCCGGGACCGCTACAGAGCCGTTGCCTCACCACCGGGAACACTCAGCACAGCCAGGGTTCCCAGGGCCAATGAGAGGAGGGTTCAAAGCCCATCCTTCCAGGCCCCACCGAACCCCACCTCCTCAGGGAAGCCTCCCTTGCTCATCGGGGCTGCAAGTGACTGTTCCCTCCTGAGCACCCCTGGCCGGCTTCCTAACTCTCCAAAATGATGGACCCCTGACTCCCCCGAGCCCTGTACACTGTGGGAGGACAGCGAGTTTCTGTTGACTCACTTGGCCAATCTCAGAAGCATGGACATTAGAGCCCATGGAATAATTTTGGTCCCTTTTTCAGGAATCACTTAAAGTGTCCCTGCTGCCAAAACCAGTCTGGCTCAGTGAACAGAATGTCGGCCTGCAGACTCAAGGGTCTCAGGTTCGATTCCGGTCAAGGGCATGTACCTTGCTTGTGGGGACCACCCCAGTGAGGGGTGTGCAGGAGGCAGCTGATCCATGTTTCTCTCTCATCGATATTTCTGACTTTCTATCTCTATCCCTCTCCCTCTCTGTAAAAAAATCAATAAAATATATTTTAATAAATAAATTGTCCATGCCATGTGCCCAACGCTACATAAGGTGCTTCAGAGACAGACAAGCGGCACAGTGGACCCAGCCTGAGGGTGGGTGTCAGCGTTAAAGCTCACAGTGGGGTTTGCCAGAGGACAGTGCCAGGAGAGGCAGGGAGAACTTTCCAGACTGATGACCTAGGCCAAGGTGAGCACTAAGGCAGGTGAGCACAAAAAGGCAGGGTATGTTCCTAACTGCATGAAAAGAGGAAACAAAGTCAGAGAACTCTAAGTTCCCTGAATGGATGCCCAACCAATACACAAGAGCAACATCCATCCCCTTCACTGGGACCCTTGTTCTCATCCCCACAGGAGCTCGGAACAGCTGGAGTGGAGGGGGTGACACAGGCAGGACTATGAGGACCATGAGAGGCCGGATGGTAGAGCCTGCAGATTCCCTCCCGGGCCCGACCACGAGATAACCGGTGCCTAGTGACGGCAATCATTTCCGTGGGGAGGCTGCAGGCACAAGGATCTGTGTAGCAGAGGCAGGCTAGCATCAGGGGGACAGGGTTGAACACACCTCCATGGGGGTCACTTCCCCTAGGTAGTTTTGGGGTGGGGAGGAAGGACGAGGCTGGAGGCAGCATGACGGTAAAGACAGCTGCTGAGAGGAACAGCTGAAAGGGCGAGTGGCCCAGCCCACTCAGCAGATAGCTGCCCTGGCCTTCTAGGGTTTCTCTCGGGCATGCCCTGCCCGGCTGCCAGCGCCTCAGCAGGTCTGCTTCAGGAAGCATTTAAAAATCTGACTGAGCCTTAGCTGGTTTGGCTCAGTGGACAGAGCAATGGCCTGCGGACTGAAGAGTCCCGGGTTCAATTCCTATCAAGGCATGTATTTTGGTTGCAGGCTGAATCCCCAGCAGGAAGCATGCAAGAGGCAGCCAATCAATGATCCTCTCTCATCATTGATGTTTCTCTCTCTCCTCTCCCTTCCTCTCTGAGATCAATAAAAATATTTTTTTAAAGTAAAATAATAAATAAAATCTGACTTGAAGATCTGGCGTGTGGACTGCAGTGTGCTGACCCCCAGCCTAAGCCAATCATGGCTACCCATTCCTCGTAGCAGGCACTCATATCACCCAACTCTCGCCAGTGAGATGTGAGGGAAATTGCACTGGAGGATTTCTGGGGAATGTTTTATTTGCTCTTAAAAAAATGAGAGAACCTGGCTGGGGTGGCTCAGTGGCCGAGCATCAACCTATGAACCAGGAGGTCATGGTTCAATCTCCAGTCAGGGCACCTAGCCAGGCTGTGGACTTGATCCCCAATGGAGGGCGTGCAGGAGGCAGCCGATCAAGAATTCTCTCTCATCACTGATGTTTCCCTCTCCCTCTCCCTTCCTCTCTGAAATCAATTAAAAAATATATTTTTTAAATGAGAGAAACATGAGGAAGGGATGGCTGCTGCATCTTTCGCTGCGTTTTGTCCTGTTGGGAAGTGGTGACCAGAACGCTGTAGCATCTCGGGACCCTCAGGGGAGGGCCCAGCACTGAGGGTGGCAGGAGAGGGGAAAGCATCTAGTCTGATGCCACCGGGGAGCTCCGGCACCTTAGCACTTCTGATCGTGGGGACGAAATCTTCGTCACTGAAGCGCTTTGAATTGGGGGGGGGGGGGGGGGGGGGGGGAGGTGTGCTGGAAATGAGCCCTCTGTCAAAGTCAAGTCACACACAAGGACCCTGAGGCTGCCACTGGGTGAACGTTTGTACATCTTGTGTCACGTGGGACCCCTTGACAGACTTAAAGCTCTCAGTCATTCATCACAGGAAACAACAGGTTTGCCAGGAAAAAGCCTAGTCAGAGCCGCCTCCCCTTGGAGGGAAAATAAGGGACATCTGTAATACTCTCAAACAGATAAATTGAAATTTTTAAAAAAGCTGTCCCCCATTGTTTCCTGGGGGGCAGATTCCATACCATTGTTATGAGCCAAGGCCTGGTCAATGAAGTCCGCAGCCCTTTCGAAGTAGACGCTAAGGTTGAACTCCTGCGTGTCGTTGGCCCTGATGCCCAGGTAGGTGATGCCAGAGTCCTTGTAGAAGTTGGCATTGGTGTTGACATGCATGAAGGACCTGCCCTCAGCAGCATTCAGGACGTGGGTGATGCCCAGTTTCTGCAGCTTTGGGATGTCTTGAGCCACAGATCTAGACAGGGGACACCAACAGGGGGCGCTGAACAGACCAACTGGCAATCCCAGGGGGAGGAAGATGGAGAAGATGCTAAGCCTCTTGGCAAACAAGAACCCTCCACCCCCACCTCTGTGCTCTGGTTCTGTCAGAGCTTCTTCCTTATCTGGTGTCCCTCGTCCCTCACCCCAGCTATATCTAATCACTAGTAGCTGCCCCCAGTAGAGTGGTTTCATGCCTCAGCTGTTCTGCCTAGAATGGCCTTCTCCATGGACATGCACCCTCTTGTTCTTCACCCCTCTCTGCAGTACCAGTATGTCTTGACTGCCTCCCTTCCATTTGGCATCATGCCCCCTGTACGGTGGTGGTGGTATAGCCAAATGGCTAAGAATGGGCTCTGAATCCAGCCTGGCCACTTACCAGCCAGGCAACAGTGAGCAAGTCACTTAACCTTTCCGTGACTCGGTTTCCCTGTTTGTAAGATGGGGATGATAACAGCACCTGACCCCTGGGATTTGTGAATGCTAAACGAGGCCTGTTCTATTCTATAGACAGAGCTAGACACTGAATCAGTGCTCCCCTTCTCACACTTGGCTGTGCTCATTTGTTTCATGTCCAGGCAGTGAGCTCTGTGACCGGAGTACCATACCTGCTTCAGGTCTGTATGCCCAGCACCTGCGACGGCACCTGGCACCGAGTAGCTGCTGAACGAGCATTCAGAACCTCCGCCAAGAAGAACGAACTCGGCGTACCCGTAGCTGCCTCCTTCCTTGGATGGCAGCCTCCTCCCATCCCCCAGAGGAATCCTTCCTGCCACAGTCCACTAGCCACGTTGCTGATGCTTTCTTGGGTGAGTAAACACTCCGGGAGCCAGGGCCCCAACAGGACTTACAGGGGTTACAACACATGTGGTCTGAACAGTCAAAGGGCTCCTTTATTTCCTCTCACAACAACACCCCCATTCAAACAGTCTTTCATATGTTACCGATCGCCTTGTCCTACAGGATCTGGCTTGCCTGTCACAGCCTGTGAGGAAGGACGGACAGAGCTTCAATTCCAGCCTGACAGGACAGCAGGAGGGTGTGCATGTGCTCACGTGGGCTGCTGAGCAGCAGAGCGGGGAGACCTCCTTTCTCCTGACACCAGCTGCTCTGCCTTCCCCCTCACTCTGCCTCGCATGCCCACATCATTGCAAATCCCGACACCCGGAAAACGTGGCTCCTCCAGGCTCCTCTCTGCCCTCTGAGCCCTGCTCAGGGGGCCTGGTTTTATTAAGGGGCGCCCGATGGATGGGGGAACGCTAGGTACTCAGTCAATCGTCTCTGCCAGGCGCCCGACAAGCCCCTGGCTAAGTCAAGGTCAGATTTGCTTTGAGGGCAAGGAATGTGTTTTCTACAGCTGGCCACTCTGGCTACCGCTAGACGGTCACAGGCTCAGTTTCCAGTTGGGAAGTGGTGACAACCGAACGTGCCAGACTGCCCGAGAGATCCAGGTCACCCTCAGAACTTCGCAATTACTGAAGCCTTTGGCTGTGACCCTAGGGCTCTGTCTGATCCATCCTGCTGGGAACCGAATATTGTCTCACTAATAGAAAGGGGTGGACAAGGAACCCGAAAGGTTGGTCAACCTTGAAGCTCTGAAAGGTCAGAGCCAACCACTCCCTGTCTAATGGAGACCAGGGCAGCTAAAGCAACTTCCCTACCAAATAAGCATGTAAATCTTACTGATAGGGTAATCTACTGATTGCCTGCCTAAGGGCAACGGGTGTATCCCAAACCTAAATAAAAAGAAAGGCAAGGTCAAAGCAAAGCAGTCCTCCTCCTAGAGGTGGGCTCCCACCTGGCCCCCCAAATTCCCAAATTAATGCTTTTTCTAGTCTTTCATTTGTGTAAGGCTTTCTCCCATACCCGAACCCTGAATTGGAAACCTGGACCACACAGGTTCCACACTATCTCTACTCATGGCACTTTATGCAACAATAAAGCAGTGGCTCATTACAAGCAAACAATAGAATAACTCTGAAGAGTCACTATCATTCACCTCCTTCCCCTAATACTAATTCAACATTCAATAAATTGACCACTATCACTACTGTCACTAGGATGGATGAGCATTGTACACTGCCTGACACATAGGGACTCAATATAGTGAGTGAATGATGCAATGAATGAGGCTGGGAGCTGCCTTATGGACCCCCCCCCCCCCCCATTTCTGTGGCAGTTGTTGGCATCGGGTCCCAGAGGACACGGACATGAGAAAGGCACTGACCCTGTCCGCACACTCCCTCCACCACTTGCTTGGTGGCCACTGTGTGTGTGTCAGACAAGAGAAGGGGAGTAGTTCTGGGTTTCTAAAGTGCAGTCCCCGGGTCCATGGTTCTCTCTCAGGGCACTGGTAACGGGGTCCGCAGGGTCTCCTGAAAGTCCAGCCTGAGCTTCCCAGCACTGCAGGCTGGGCCACCGGCTCTTTCCCTTGGGCTGGTAGTTCAGCCCCTCCCAGAACGGTTAACACTGGTCTCTCCTGCTGCTGAGAATGTCTTACTAGGAATCTGGCTAGCAGAAAATGAGAAAATCAATTCAAGAACTCGTAAGTGATAAATAATGCATTTCCTGGTCGTGAGAGGCCTTTTCTAAGGGACGGCTCAGGTCCTTATGGGGTTTATCCTTGGATCATTCCAGAATCCATGTAAATCAAACCCTATCTGGAAGGTGGGAGAGGATGTCCCCTCATCTGGGGTATTTCCATTCCCAGATCTGGACTTGCCCAGCCGGGAAACGTTCCACGCCCGAATTGTGACGTCAGCCCGTAGCCATGGCAGCGAAGGCAGACATTCCGCGGTGACCTCACTGCAGAACCAGGCAGCTGTCACATGACGCGCCGGCCTGAGTCCGGCCGGGAGGGTGGCCGCGGCCACCTGTTAGCGAGCGCGGCACCCCGACCCACCCAAGGCCGAGTGCCCAGCGGGTGGCGGCTGCGGGCCGCACGTGGCGCTGGCCGGGCGGCCCCCCCAGGTTCCGCGCGCCCCGGGAAGGGAAGGACCACGCGGGGCCGGGGACCAGCCCCTCCGCCCCCTGCGTGGGGGTGGGCGGCGACTCCAGCCCACGCGCAGCCTGTGCCCAGCCCTGGCTCAGTCCCGGCTGCAGCTCGGAAGGGGCGACCCAGTCTCGTCTCCCACAACCCGCCGTCGCCGACGCCCCCTCCCCAGCTGCCGGGTGGGCGATGCGCTCCGGGGAGGGCCCAGCCGGGCTGCGGCTCGGAGCCGCGACTCACGCGTTGCCGACGTAGACCCTGGGGGTGACCTCGTTGCACGGCTGGCTCGGGAGGCTGTAGCAGCCGCTGCCGTCCGAGAGCAGGTCGTTGAGATCTTGCACCGAGAGCTCGAACGGGCCCGACATGGCGGCGTCCGGGCCCTGCACGCCGGGGCGGCAACCAGCGAGGGAAGAGCGGCCTGATGAGCGGGGGCGGGAGCCGCCGAGCCCGGGCCCGCCCCTCCCCGCCCCGGAGGCGGGTCCGCCGGGGCCTGGAAGCTGCGGATCACCGGCGGCCACACGCGATCCGTCGCCGGGAAGGGCGCGCCGCCCAGCACCCAGCGAACCTCAGGAAGCCTCCGGGCCCGTCCCAGGGGCGGACACGCCCGCACTCCCGCATTTGGGGGGGTAGGTGGGGCAAGAGGGCGGTCCTACCCCACCCGGAATCATCATCACAAACTGGGAAGTGCAGGAACTCCATCCGATCAAATGCGAGCCCCAATAAACGTCCCTATTGACCCGGCTACACCCGAGTGTCGCTTGTTTTTTTCAGATTACCGGGGTTCCGCTCGTGCGCTCTGATTTCCCACAGTTCGCCAGCAGCACCGGCACCCGGGGAGCCTGTCAGACTGTCTGCCCCTGCTCAGGCCTCTGAGTGACAATGTGCATTTTACAGACCCTACGAAGCTTACAGTTTGAGATTCTGGGGCACATTTCTTTCTACATTCACTGAGGGTCAGCCTGGTGCCTAAATAAAGGCGTGGGCCCTGCAGCCAGCCTTGGCATTCTGGCTCTGGGCAGTCTTTTAACCCCTCAGCCTGTTTGCTGACAGAAAGGAAAACGAGGATAATACTGGTTCCTAGCTCCTCCGGCTGATTGGAAGATTAAAGACATTTAAGGAAAGAGCCGGGCACTGATGCTGAGCACCGAATAGGGGCTAGTTCTCCCTCTCCATCTGCAAATGAATAAGGCACCCCTAGGTGCCACGCCCTGTGCTGGTGTGGAGATGAAGCCTTAGTGGGGGTGACTCCACAGTGGATCCAGCAGCTGCCGGCCCGCTGTAGCCACAGCATGTCAGACAAGCCTTTACTGACATCTCCAGAGGAGCAAAAGACAGTCTGTCCTCCTCAGCTGCCAGGAAAATGGTAGGTTCACCTCCCCATCCATCCCCCCAGCTCCCCCCGCCCCCCAAAAAAAGCAGATGTGGCCTGGAGATTCAGGAAACCCAGGCCTGAGCCCAGCTCTGCCTCTAATTTGGCTGCTGCTCTGGATTTCAGTTTCCTCTGAAACTGAGCAAAGTGAAGAAATTGGATCCGATTATCAGAGAATCATTCATCTCCCCCAAAAGCTTGTGGTCTCACACTTTTAGGAGAACCATTGCTGTGGAGGCTACTTAGCTTATAGCCTAAGGTATGTAACCAAGGCTGGCTTTCTCTACTTCCACCCTCCCCAGGGCCCCCCCCCCCCCAGCTCCACCCCAAGAGCCCCCTCCCCACATTGTGTACCTGGTAGCATCTGCACTCAAGGCAGGTGAAAATGCTCCTAAGGTCCTCACTCCTCATCTTGACTTGGGCCTGGGGTAGCTTTCAAAAGAGAAGCCAGGGACAACTAGGCATGCTCTGCCGCTGCTCCTCCTTCCCTGGGACCTCTCCCTGATGTCACAACTGGGTAACTATGACAACCCATCATAGGGACAGCAGAGTACCTCACAGAGAAGCCTGGCTGCCTCATTTCTGAACTGAGACTCGGAAGGGAAGATGAATAATTCCCTGGAGTATCTAGCCTACCCTGTCATCGTCTCTAATCACAGGCAGAGCACAGGCTTCAGGAAGAAACTGGACTTTGGCCATTACGTATCTCACAAGAATAGGATAGAAATAGGTACGTGGGCAGCTTGGGGTGGACACTGCCATCAGGGGTTCAGGAAGGGGGTCCGCCTTAGAGATACTGACAGCAAACCGGGCCGGCAAGTGGCTTTGAGATGATGAGGCCTTATCTGCTGAGTTGGGTCAAAAGGACATTAGCCCCAGTGACAAAATTTATTTCCCACCAGAGTTCATTTGATAGAAATGCTCATTTAAATTCTTTTTAAAAATATATATATTTTATTTTATTTTTTTTTTACAGAGAGGAAGGGAGAAGGATACTTAGAAATATTGATGAGAGAGAAACATCGATCAGCTGGCTCCTGCACACTCCCTACTGGGTATGTGCCCTCAACCAAGGTACATACCCTTGACCAGAATCAAACCTGGGACCCTTGAGCCTGCAGGCTGATGCTCTGTCCACTAAGCCAAACCGGTTAGGGCACATTCTTTTTTTAAAAAATATGTTTTTATTGGTTTTGTTAGAGAGAGAGAATGGGAGAGGGAGAGAGAGAAACATCATCGATTGGCTGTCTTCTGCACACATCCCACTGGGGATTGAGCTCACAAGCTGGGCATGTGCTCTAACCAGGAATGGAATGGGTGACCTCTTGGTGCATGGGACGACACCCAATCCACTGAGCCACATGGCCAGGCTCATTTAAACACTTTAAAGCCAAAGTCAGAAAGAGGATAGGGCTTCAGCACTCGATAGACAAGCTGGTGCTATTGGGGAAGGGTGGGAGAGAAGCTCTTCCGTGGAATTCAAAGGACATACGCCTCTCTAAGTTTTACTTCTTCTAGCCCTTGCCAGCCTGACCTACTCAAAACTCTTCAAAGATGTCAGTTTGGGAGATTAAACTAAAGTTCCTGAACTGGATTAACGTCAGAATTCAAAACGGTGATGTTTATGAGTCAGGCTCATGGTCTAGAACAGTGGTCGGCAAACTCACTAGCCAACAGAGCCAAATATCAACAGCACAACGATTGAAATTTCTTTCAAGAGCCACATTTTTTAAACTTAAACTTCTTCTAACTCCACTTCTTCAAAATAGACTCGCCCAGGCCGTGGTATTTTGTGGAAGAGCCACATTCAGGGGCCAAAGAGCCGCCTGTGGCTCGTGAGCCGCAGTTTGCTGACCACGGGTCTAGAATGTGAGGTTTTCTGAGGCTTCGGAGAGAGAGGTCGCCTGTGATGTAAGATTGCTCTCTTTTATCCTCCAGTGAAACCTGCTGTTGATACCAAACCTCCAATGACACAAACACACCACATTTTAAAACTGGGCAAACTACAGGTATGTGTTCTAGCCCCCCGCACGTGTGTTACTGAGCTTTATCTGTGTCCTAAAGAGGTCCGGTGTCCCAGAATCTCCTAAAGACCCACCCCCAAAAGATTCGTGAAGGCTCCTCCCCACACACGCTGCCCCTGGTCTCCCCAGCTCTGCTCCCAGAGTCCACTGTGGTCCTCGGTTTGCCCGTTCCCACGTCCCCCAGCAGCCGCTGCCACACCCCGTGTGCGCAGCACAGGGTAGCGATGACGTCATCGTGGGGGTGGCGGTCGCGCTTTCTCACCAGGGTGAACAGAAGAAAATCAACAAAATCGAGTATGAAAACAAGCAGCTGTGTCAGAAGATCGCCAACGCCCATCGCGGCCCTCCCAAGGTGGACTGCTGGAACGAATACTTCTCCAAGAGGTAGTGTTTCTTCTCTTCCCGCCGCTGGTCAGTGTCAGTGCAAGTTTCTCCGCAGCCGGAGGAATCCTGCCTGAGGGGAAGTTATCTTGAGGAATAACCAGAGAGATGATGCTAAGGAGAACAAAAACTAACAAAAATGGGGAACTTTCCCAGCATTAAAGAGCGTTTGTACCAGCTAAGACAGTGGTCAGCAAACTCATTAGTCAACAGAGCCAAATATCAACAGTACAAACGATTGAAATGTCTTTGGAGAGCCAAATTTTTCCAACTTAAACTTCTTCTAACGCCACTTCTTCACAATAGCCTCGCCCAGGCCGAGGTATTTTGTGGAAGAGTCACACTCAAGGGGCCAAAGAGCCGCTAAGAGACTGATTTCAGAGTCTCATGCGGAGCTTGTGGCAGGGAAGCACTACATACGTCTGCGAAGTGGTGGCCATCGCTGGGACTGTGACGCAGCCTTCTTAAGAATGAGTTCCACAAGTATTTCCTGAGCTACTGTGGTCAGCACCGGGATACGGAGATCAGATAAGACATATATTTCCTAATCTAAAAGAACCCAGGTCTGATAGGAGATACAATCATGTAAATAATAATGCAACAAGGTCAGGGCTACAAAAGTATGTAAGAGAAGAGAGAGAGAGAGAGAGAGAGAGAGAGAGAGAGAGAGAGAGAGAGAACACGCTCGCCTTTCCTGGGTCCTTGTATATTTAAAATTTACTTGAAAGCTGAGGGAAGTGAGATGAAACAAAACGTGTCACAGCCACTTGAGATTTATCTAGAGCAGCGATTCTCAGCCTTTATACTGCTGCGGCCCTTTAATACAGTTCCTCATGGTGTGGTGACCCCCAACCATAAAATTATTTTTGTTGCTTCTTCATAACTGTAATCTGTGTTTTCCGATGGTCTCAGGCAGCCTTATAGGTTGGGAATCGCTGCTGTAGAGCCTAAGACCATCGGAAAACACAGATATTTACATTACGTTTCCTAACAGTAGCAAAATGACAGTGATGAAGCAGCAACGAAAATAATGTTATGGTTGGGGGTCACCACAGCATGAGGAACTGTATTAAAGGGCCGCGGCATTAGGAAGGTGGAGAACCACTGGTCTATGGGCGAGACCTCCCCCATCATAAAGGTCAGGCATTCTCAATCCTTGTTTCACATGATTCCTTAAGGGCGTTTACAAAATGCCACTTTTTACAGGCTGTACCGGAGACCAGTCGACCAGAATCTTCTAGGGAGCAGTGGGGCTGAGAACCACTGATCTAAGCTGGCCAGTGCCATGTCCATTTCCCGGGGTGCAGTCTGGTTCAGGAGGCACGCGGGGCCTCAGGGCTCAGGGGGACAGCCTGCTTCCTGTGGTCAGGCAGTTATGACATGGTGACTTTATTGCCCCCCTCCCCAGGGAATCCAGGGGGAGAATCTTATTTTTCACCAAGGTGGTGTGTGTGTGTTTTTGTGTTTGTTTTGTTTTGTGTGTGTGTGTGTGTGTGTGTGTGTGTGTGTGTGTGTGTGTGCGTGTTTCAGCTTAAACAGAGAATCAAGGAACCGGGACCTGGTGAGAATCACAGTGGAAAACCAGGGCATTCTGAAGAGGCTCGATGACCGCAAACCCAACTACGACCGCAGGTCCTCGGAGATGGCCTGGCAGGCACGTGGGGGCTCGGGTGTTCCTTCGGGCACAGTTTGTTTGTGTTCAGGCCAGAGTCGGTCTCAGGAGGGCCCGTACACCACTGAGGGCAAGATCATGAGAAAGGGTCCTTAAAAGAAAATAATCGGTGAAGGAAAAGCCGCCCAAAGGCAGCACGCATGTTTCAGAAAGATATCTGGTGGCATCTGCCTCCATCCCTCAATTCGTTCAGAAAGGCTGAATGTCCAAGCACAGAGGATGGAGGGAATGCAATCCAACACGTGGTTAACAGGCTTCATTTAGGAGTAACCCTTCAAGGAGAGGGTGGGGGGTGGCATTGGCAGTATTTTTCAAACCTCCACTCCCTGGCTTTAATCTGTAAGCTTTTTCTAGCCAGCCTTAGAATTCAGAACTTCAACTTTTGCACCAGCACCCTGACTTTGACATAAACCATTCTGATTTTTTTTTTTATTCTTCAAGAATTCAAGACGTTATATCAGGAATACAACGAAGTATTTTCTCTGGCAAGTTGAATAGGTAAGTTCTTATCCCGGCCGCACTTTAATAAAACACAGCGATCACACTTGATACGAAGGCCTAAGGGCCCAGTTAAAGGGTGGGTTTACTCTTCTGTGGTATCTATTGGTTACCCAGTCAGAGGCCTTAGAGCTGTCTCTGCTTTCTCTCCAAGTAAGTAGGAAATGACTGTCTTTTGTCATCAGCTTTGAGGCTTTACATGTCTAAGGGGAAGTGATTTGTTCCAGGAAGATATAAACAGGAGGTCTCGTGGCTTTAATGTTGTGCCAAAGTTACATTACAGGTCTCTGTCGCTATTCGAAGGTATTGCTGTGTTGGCATTTTGTATGATTGAACATTGTTAGTAACGACTGAGTTTGCCCCACCCCCCATTCCCCCTACCCCGCCCCCCTCCCCATCCGCCCCCATCCCTGCTACTCACCGGGAAAGGGATAAATGAACACTTGGGCTTTCCAAAGAATAATTCTGTATAATTGATGCTTCTCTATTTCTCTCCCTCGCTTCTGCCGGAATACAAGGTTACCCTCCACAGAACAGAGACAAGAGAAGGCCCTAGGATTTCTTAGCTGCTTAGAATCTCAAGACACACCTAAGTGGCTGAATGCTCAATCTTAGGGATGCTAAAATAAAGCTTGAAACACAAAATGAGTAAGTTACATTTAAGGTACCCAATGGCGTTAAGTCCCACCCCCAAATGGAGACAGAATGGGGCAGACAGAAGAAAAAGCAACGAGCACTTTTATGTGGGGCTATGAAAAGAAGTGCTAATGAGAGAACTTTTTAGAGAGACATAAACCATCACCACCATTTGGGGGAAGAAACGGTGGGGTGAGATGACCCAGCCACACGGTCAGCTCTACCAAAAGGGAAATCAAGCACAGGAAGAAATTAGGGTTCAGACAACACAGAGGATGTATGGCCTTAGTTCCTCTGTGAATATGCAGAATTGGGAAAGAATGCTTGTTGACTTCCCATGTATCGTGTTCATTTATAAGAAGCAGCAACAGTGAAAATATCAAAAATATATTAAACCATATAAACCATATGGCAAGACAACACTGAGTGGCTTCTATGACTGGTCATGTTGGTTCTGAGCCTGCCTTATTTTGAAAGACATTAAATCTTCAATATTCTTACCACAAATAAACTTTTTTATTTTAGAATAATTAGGTTCACAGGAAGTTGCAGATACATGTACAGGGTAAAAGTGGAGGGGGACGGGGGGGGACTCCTCCTGCACCCTTCACTCAGCTTCCTCCAATGTTAGCATCTTGTGGAACTAGCACGACACCAAACCAGGAAACGGGCATTGGTACAATCCACAGAGCATGTACACATTTCACCAGTTATACATGCGCTCATTCTATGTGTGTAGGCTCTATGCAATTTTATCATGTGTGTACCTTTGTGTAACTACAACCACTCAGGATGGTTAACTGTACCATTATCAAAAGAGCCACCCTCTTCCATTCTTAACCCCTGGCAATCACTAATCTGTTTTCCATCCCTATCATTATGTTATTTCCTGACTGTTAAATCAGTGGGATCATGCAGTGTGTATTCGTTCTTTTGAGATTTACTTTTTCCACTCCATATACAATGAGTGGTCAGATTATGATCTCTGAATGCATAATCTGGCCCCTCAGTGTATGTGTGTGTGTGTATATAGATATAGATGTAGATGTAGATATAGATATATTAGAGGCCTGGTGCATGAATTCATTCATGGGTGGGGTCCATCCAGCCTGCCAAGGGGAGGGGACAAGGGCGATTGGCTGGCTTGCGTGCTGGTCTAACTCCTGGTCAAAAGGACAATTTGCATATTAGCCTTTTATTATATAGAATACACACTGAGTGGCCAAATTATTATGCATTCAGAGATCATAATCATCTGGCCATTCAGTGTAATTTCATTGAGGCTCATCAAAGTTGTGTATACCTAGTTCATTCCTTTTTATTGTTGACTAATATTCCATGATATGGATGCACCTTAACCATTTGCCCACTGAAGGACATTGGGTAGTTTTTAGTTTTTTTACTATTATGAATAAAACGACTATGAACATTTATACACAATATTTCTGCATGAAAATAAGCTTGATATGTCTGGGATAAATATCTAAGAGTGTAATTGCTGGGTTGCATGTTAAATCTATTTAAAAAGGAACTACAGCCCTGGCCAGTGTTGCTAAGTGGTTAGAACGTTGTCCCGTCACTTAAGAGTCGCAGGTGTGCCACCAAGACCGGTTTGGCTCAGTGGATAGAGCATTGGACTGCGGACTGAAGGGTCCCGGGTTCGATTCCGGTCAAGGGCATGTACCTTGGCTGCGAGCACATCCTCAGTGGGGGGGTGTGCAGGAGGCAACTGATTGATGTTTCTCTCTCATCAATGTTTCTAATTTTCTATCCCTCTCCCTTCCACTCTGTAAAAAATCAATAAAATATATATTTTTTTAAAAAAGAGTCGCAGGTGTGATTCCCAGTCAAGGACAAGTACCTGGGTTGCAGATTCACACCCCAACACCTGGTCAGGGCATGGGCATGCAGAAGGCAACCAGTTGATGTGTTTCTCTCACATCAAAATTTCTCTCTCTCCCCGCTCCCTTCCACTGTCTCTGAAAAAAGCAATGGAAAAAGTATCCTCAGGTGAAGGTTAAAAAATCCGAAGGGATAGGCAGAGCCACACCTCGAACACACATCTCACCAAGAAGGCAGATGTTATCAGTAATGACTTTTGACTTTGCCCAGGTGTCCTTCGGAGTGGGACCATTGATATGTAAATCCAGTCTAGCACGAAGAGGAAATAAGACCTGGGTCCACCCAAGGTCCTTTTATGCTAAGTTTTCTAATAAAGCCTATTTGTATTTTGGAATATAAAACAAACTTGCTGCGTGGGCTCCAGCTCCTGTCCCTGTCTCTCCATGATAGAGGACAGCGTCCCACCCGGCACCCAGCTTTCTTCTATTCTCTCTTCATTTTTCTTAATCCCCGGCTGCCTCCACTCAGAACTGGTTTCATCTCTTTCCGTGCTGGACACGGAAGAGAGATCCCCGCCATATTTGGTCCCCCGCGCCACATCTGGTACCCCTGTGCCACATCTGGCACCCCCGCATAAATAAAAAGGAACTAAAAAACAATTTCCAGAGTAGTATACCATTTTATATTTCCACCAGCAATGGATGAGTGATCCAGCTTTTCCACATCCTCACCAGCATTTGATATTGTCACCATTTTTATTTTTGTCGTTCTAACATGTGTGTAGTGACATCTCATGTGGTTTTAACTTGCATAACTCTAATTAATGAAGTTAAACATCTTTTATGTGCTTATTCGCCATCTGTCTATCCTCTTTGGTGAAATGTCTGTGCATATCTCTTGCCAATTTTCTAATTGGATTGCCCTTTTTTGAAATATTGAATTTTGAAAGTTCTTTCTATATTCTAGCTACAAGCCCTTATTTGGATACGTGATTTGCAAAATATTTTCTCCCCATTTGTAATTTGTCTTTTTGTCATCTTCAAGGAGTCTTTCACAGAGCAAAGTATTTTAGTCTTGATGATGCCCTGAAAGGACAAAGCAGAGCTATCCTCCATCTTGCGGGGCTGGTCAGCCTAATTCCCCTTCTCCCCTGCTGGGAGTGGCCACAATGGTGCCAGGAATGTCCTAACTCCCCCAACCACAGCCTGAGCGAACCAATGCAGCCCAAGGACATGGCTTAGGTCCTAATAAGGCATAACCAAAGTACTGGTCACTTCCTGATCCTTGTGCTGTGAGACCCCCGCTGAAAAACCCTGACCTAATAAGGCTATCTCTGTAACCCACGTCACTTCCCTGGGACCACCCAAATGACCAGCCCTTTATAACCTATTGTTCTTGCTGGGCTCCCTCTCTCGTCTCCCTGCTGTGCCAGATAGAGGCTGAGGGCCAAACCCGGGTTTGAATAAAGAAAAGGTTCTATGCTATTGCAGCCGTTTTCGGTTCCCTGGTGGTCTTTGGGGATCATGAAATCTGGGCATAACACCCAATTTATCAAGGGTGAAAGTATTCTGTATCTTGACGGCATCACCGTCAATATCCTGTTTACGCTATAGTTTCTGCATGTGGGAAACTGGGTAAGGGGTACATGGGATCTATCTGTATTGCTTATCACATACATGTAAGTCTACCACTATCTCAACAGGAAAAGTTTAAAGAAAACGTATGTCCAAATATAAACTCCTTATTGAACTGGTTCCAGTTTATGTCTGTTGGAGGAACCACCACCATTCTTCTAGACCTCCAGGTGAGAAGCTGGTGGTCAGCCTTCACTTCAGTCTCTCTCATCCCTCCCTTCCCTACATATGTTCAAGCTACCAGTCCTCCTTCTGGGTCTCTGTGTGTGTTACTGCTCATATCCACAAGTTTGTGATCTACAACTGCATTAGTGATGCGAAAATATGTCCCTAGCACTTTCTAATCTGACACCTTCTGTCACTTGCCATTCCTTCCAGAATGAGTCATACTTTTAAACACGGCATCAAAGTATGTTACTATGCCCCTCCACCCGTGATCCTGTCCCTTCTGTCTCTTAAAGCCCCCATCAATTAAAATTCTTAGTTTCAAGCACCAGAAACTGGCTTTGTCTGATTTAAGTAGTGAAATAATTTATTAAAAGAATATGAATTAACAATACTTGCTAAAAAACTGCAGAGCCAAGCTTCAAGCTGCACATCGAGGAACAACGCCCAAAACCTTGCTGTAAGAAGTGGTCTGTAGGTGCTACAGCCCTGCTCCCCACCCCGCGCCACATCTGGCGCCCCCGCACACCTGCTGCTCACCCCCTGTGTTCCTCCTCTGGAAGGAAAGCATCCAGAGGGTGCTTTGCTAAAGAGGTGGTGAGGATCTCCACCAAGGAGCCTCCCTAGGGGATTTTTCCAGAGTAATTTTGACCTGGTTTCTGCCTGAGAGCTGACTTTAGATCTCGGCTCTCCTGTGAAAGACAACTTTGTGCCATTCTCACCATGAGGCAGCTGCTTCTGCCCTGGTTCTATGTGAGACAGCTCCAGACTAACTTCACTTGATAACCACCCAACATTCTGTAAGTGCAAAGCAGCCCCATCCCTTTGCTACAAAGGTCTAAAGCATGGGATCCTGCCCGGCCGGCGGGGCTCAGGGGTTGAGCGTGGACCTCGTAACCAGGAGATCATGGTTCGAGTCCCCGTCAGGGCACATGCGGGCTCGATCCCCGTTGTGGGGCGTGCAAGAGGCAGCTGATCAATGATTCTCTCATCATTGATGTTTCTCTCGCTCCCTCTCTTTTCCTCTCTGAAAGCAATAAAAATGTATTTTTTTAAAAAAAATAAAGAATGTGATCCTGTTAGGTGAACCTACCAGGTTAGTGAGCTAGTTAGAAAGTTGCGAATGTGTCCTTGTATAACGAGGCAACGTGGAAATTTCTAAACCTTCCCCATGGCATGTCGCCTTGAACCTGGCCGCCTCTTCTTCTCACGAGGAAAGGAGCTTGAAATGTAAAAGTGTAAGAGCCTCTTGTTAGTATTAGAAGCTACAGGCACACTGCATGTTACTGTAAATTCTAGCTATGAAGACATTCCTCACAAGTCAATTATTTAACAGGTAACCTCAATCATGGAACCACAAAAAGAAGGAATGTATAGCCTAGTGATTAATGGCTGTCTCGGGTATTAGGGAGACATGGACTCAAATACTACAGCTCTGCCATTTATTTAAAGCTGTGTGAGCTTGAACATGTTATTTGAACTTCCTAAGCCTTTTTATTCTTATTGTAGAATAGAGATGATAGAATTTCACATTCCAGGCTTGGAGTATTTGTCAAAAATAATGTATCTAAAGGCCTCAGCATAGCTCCCAGCACAGAATAAAGACACACATTTGCTATTAACAAGAGACAAAATTCTCTGAGCAGCTAAGATATGTCACAAACCCTGTATGACAGTTTTGCTCAGAGACAGACCATTAGCCACTCACTCGGAGTCTATATAATTTGATTTTCTCAGTCAGGACTGATACATCCCGACTCAGACGCCGTTTTGACCAGAGGGATCATCTGGTTTCCTGTGATCTGGCACGACAGGACCCCCTATCGTCTGAAGGTAGGGACAGGCAAGAACCAGCCCAGCTGTCAGTAACGAGAGGGACACGTGGTGGATCAGAACCCATCAAACAAAGCAAGGACTTCGTTGTAGGAGTCTCAGCGTATAGAAAGGGGACAAGCAGCCTTACCTTCCCCAATAGTCCCTGAAGCACCTCTCTGTCAGCACAGCACAGTAACTCACTGACAGTGAAGTGTGCCTTGGTCTTCCACGGAAGTTCACGCATGCCCACTATTTAAGAAGGCGGAGAAGCAAGTTTTCCAGTGCCAGGCAAGCACTTGCCTTCAACAAGGTGAAAATCAACATTGTGATGCTTGAAGGCAGGGGAACTTCAGTGGCATGAAAAAAATCCCCTTGGGTAAAGCAACTCAACTTCCAACAGAACCGGATACATGAGGTGTCACCCTGTTTCCAAAGCTTACCTCCCTGCAGATGGGCACTGTATACATTCGCCACCCCGGCCCCACACGGTGGCTACTTAACTCTGGTACAAAGAATCAGGGTCAACTTGCCTGTGACACTTTAATGAAGGAAATGTGTCCTTTGTGATATGCCCCCTTTCATCAACTCATGTTTTCTGCCCCAGAGGGGGATAGTGGAAAACAACAGATAAACACCAATAAGCGCGACTCCCCACAAACGCTCTTCTGGATGATGGAGTTCATGGAACAGTCTGCCCCTCTCTACACCTGGGATTCCTTGATGGTAACGTGGCTGGACGAGGCGGTCTTCCAGGTCCCCTCCACGGTGGACGTCCCCGGATACAGTTACCTGACCCAACTAACGGGCACCCAGTGAGCGTCCTTGCTCAGGTTCTCTAGGAGAGCTCTGAGCTGGCTGCACGCGCTCTGCAGGTCCTCCCTCACCAGCACCGCGTCCACCAGGTGCCCGTAATGCTGGTCTATGAAGGCGGCGGAGGCGGACATCTCTCGCTGCTCCTCATCCTGCAAGGAAAGCGGCAGTGAGGGAGCAACGGGGTGGTTCTCCCCTCCAACAGGGAGCCCACACCTGTGTCTTGGGCAATGTTCCAAGCTCTAATTTTGAAGTGACGAATGATGATGCTGGTCCATGAATAACCAACGGTGTACACGAAGAACAGAGTGGAGTGAAAATATCCTATCAAACTCCCAAGAAACTGAATGGGCAGTAGACAAAATGATTCGTTGTTCAGTCAGTCATTCACAAAATACCTACTTAGGACCTGTTAACGGCAAGCCATGATATGAAGTGCTTTGGGGGGGATGCTAATTCTAAATCTGTGTCAATATTACATTTCTTGTCCAAAGGTATTTCTGAAGAAGAGCTGCTATTGTGTTGCACAGCAATTTGGTTAAATAATTACAGGAACGACCTATAAAAACAATATAAATGCATTTCTGGCCCCACTGGCATGGCTCAGTGGTTGAGCATCAACCTATGGACCAGGGGGTTGCCGTTGATTCCCGATCAGGACACATGCCTGGGGTTGTGGGCTCGATCCCGTGTGGGGCGTGCAGGAGGCATCCTATCAATAATTCCATCTCATCACTGATGTTTCCATCTCTCTCATTCTCTGAAATAAATTTATATATATATATATCCTATCTAATAAAAGGCTAATATGCAAATCGACTGAACAGCAGAAAGACCCATTGCTATGATGTGCACTGACCACCAGGGGGCAGATGCTCAATGCAGGAGCTGCCCCCCTGGTGGTCAGTGAGCTTCCACAGAGGGAATGCCACTCAGCCAGAAGGCAGATCTCACAGCTGGCAAGCTCAGCAGAAGTGGTGGGAGTTGTAGAACAGACCTAAGCTGTCAGTTGGACATCCCCTGAGGGCTCCCAGACTTCGGGAGGGTGCAGGCTGGGCCAAGGGACACCCCTGAGTGGACTAATTTTGTGCACTGGGTCCCTAGTGTGTGTGTGTGTGTGTGCGTGTGTGTGTGTGTGTGTGTATTTTAAAGCAATTCTGAAATCAATGGGGAAGGGAAGGGAAAGAAGTCAAATAAGGAACTCTAATGCCCTCTGAAGACTCCTAAGTTCATGCTGTAGAACTCAATTTTTCTTTTCATTTCCTTATACCAGGGCCAAACACAAGACACAAAGTAGTTAAGAAAGTGCTGGGACAACACTGGTCAAATTCCCATCTCCTTAGGGCACCTGCTTTCTTTAACCAGATTATTTCCCCGGCACCTAACACTAAGTTATGGATAGCCAATGACCCTGTCTTACCAAACTCACACAATGTTTGCTTCTGCATTCAAGAAACCTCTAATAAATAGAATTCAAAGCAGAGAGTTGACTAGCTGAGTTTGGGTTGGGGAAGAACGTGGCAAATCCACTCTAAGTCAAATTGCAAAACAAAATTTGTCGTTGGCATTCACCCACCTCCTACCTCTTTCCAGTCCTATGTTGCCTGCCTTCTCTCCTCTGCTTTTAGGGGCTCAAAATTTGGATGCAGCCATGGAGCGGGGCGAGCTGTCCTCCCCCAAAGAGACCCACTTTCCAAAAAGTCCCTCCTCCTCTTCTCTCTGTCACCAATCAAAACCTGATTCCTGCTTCAGGGAGAGCACCTGCAGTTTCAGAAGATACGTTCTAAAGGGCTAGGAAACGGTTTTTACCTGCCAAGATGGCTAAGACCTAAGAGAAGGCTTAGATTATTCCTCCTCCTCCTTTCCCCCAGAAGGGGAGGAGCCAGATGAAATTTGAAGAAGCTTCTATATCGGATCTTGCAGAGCTCCTCTGGTACTCAGAGCACGTCAGTCACCCAATGCGGCCTGGATCTTCAACCCCACCTCTCCCTCCCTCTATACACACCCCTAGGCCTGTCTGTCTGTCGCTGCTGGAGTTTCCCATCCTCCAGGCCCCTTGCTGCTCACCCTGGAAGCATCTAGCTATTTGAGAAATGTCAGAAGGAACATTTTTGCCATGAGTACCTCGATGTTCCTGAGAAATATTAGCATCTTGAAAGAACTCAAATCTCTAATGGCGTGAAACGTGTGACATTTGTTTTGCAGCCACAAATCCCCTGCATCCTTGTCCTGGCCTGTAGAGGCAGACCGTCCAACCACCTGCAGCTTCAGCAAGAGTCCCAGACCTGAGTCCCAGACCTGAACAGCAAGCAGGTGGGAAAGACTCCCCTCACGCTGCCTGTTGCCCCACGTTGGATTAGCTTACTAGATCTGCACTTGGTTTCAATGAAAGTGCCAATTAAAAACGACTTGGGTTTGGCTTAGTTCAACAGATGTGTGACATTCAGGTACCCATTCTCAGGAAGGGTGCTGAAGTGAGGGAGGGATGGGTAGGTGAGGAACCCAGGCAAAGCCACCCCTATCTAAATTGGGAGGCACTTCCGCCCTACCTTGGGCTTTCTGGTCACTTGACCAAGGAACTCTGACCAATAGGCAAAATGGAAGGATGGCCCTTTGCAGGAGGTACAAGCACCCTTATATAATGGTAACAGGTCCTGTTAGGCCTTTAGAAAAGAAATGACCAATTTTAGACTTTGCTGGCTTCGCTCAGTGAATAGAGCGTTGGCCTGTGGACTAAAGGGGCCTGGGTTTGCTTCCGGTCAAGGGCACATGCATGGGTGAGGGCTTAATTCCCAGTCGGGGGCATGCAGGAAGCAGCCAATCAATGATTATCTCACTATTGATGTTTTATCTCTCTCCCCCTTTCTCTCTAAAATCAATAAAAACATATTTTTTAAAAATTAAAAAAAGAAATGATCAATTTTAAACTTACAAGTGGGGCTGCTATGTCCTCACAAGCTGGGGACATGGGTGGCATCTTCCTTTTTTCCTGAATTGCAGGCTTTACAAATATAATGTAGGGCTTGAACTCTGAGGTCCTCAGTTGTCTCAGTGCCTGAGAAGACAAGTTCAGGAATATTATATACTTTGAAAATATTTTGTTGTGAAACATAATTTTCAAATGCTCAGTAACGGTGTGCGTCACCCCATAACCTCGAGGTTAAAGGTTCCGATTATAAGATCACATGACAATGAACTCCAACTGCGCAGACCAGCTGCTCATTTTCTCCCTCTCCAAGGTGACTGTGGACTCAACTGAGAAGAGAGATTCCAAAGTGTCTGCTCCCAGAGTTGTCATCTCTCCTGGTTTGGACCCCACAAGCTCTAATGAACCTCCTTATGCCCTTCTCTACCTGCCCAGCCCTGACGGGTGCGCCAGCCGAACTCAATGTGTATCTAGGTGGTCATCAACTTGGGCCACACTGATTCGGAACGTGTGCTATCACCCAACCCCCCTACTGATATTTAAAAAAAAACTAAAGTTTGCTAAGCAAATGAAGAGACTAAGAACTTGAAACAAACTGTGAAGAGTGTAGAAGGTTTTCAAAAGGCAAAGGCTCTATTCGTGCGTGGCACCTTAAGGGCCTCTATTTGGAAACACTGGTATTAAACTGCTATATGTACCATTTGCAGCCAAAACAATAAGAATCACTTTCCAGACAAAATCCTGAATTTGAGGCTTTTCATTTTGACTGCCAACTCCCAGTAACTCCAAGTGAGGGAGGGTTTTCCTTACATATAATGTGCTTTTTGAAACTTGTTTCAAGCAAACTTCTAAAAAATAAAGCCTATAGCTTAGATCAAAACCAGAGAGCTTTTCCTATAGAGGAATAAAAAATCTCCAGGCTGAGGTCCAAGCTTAGAAGTGTTTCTCAAAGACAAGGTGAAAAAGATGGGTAAGCCCCTGTCGAGAACACAGCAGGCAGGTGTGCAAGACAAAGTGTTTTTGAAGCGCTTCACAGGGACACGTCTCCCCCTTTTCCCTTTCAAACCGTCCTCCTGACCACCTCCCTCGGTGCTTCCCACACCACTGACTTCGGAGGAGGCGCGCTCACTCGAGCTGAGTGCCAGCTTCCGGCCGGGCACTGACATCTAACTTCCTGTCCCATTGCCAGTGGGCACCACCCTCGACTGCATGACTTACTCCAGGCAGAGTCCCATCCTGGGTCTCTGGCTGTCAAGCGGGTCCATGACTCCCTACAATTTTAATGCAGTTTTTGTGTATAGAGGTGCATACTTGGGGGTGCAAAGCTTTCGTTCACTTCTCAAAGGGAGAGCCCAAGACATTTTACTCTCCAGTGCTCTAGACTAAAACTCCCTTAAACTGAGGTCAAATATGCTGTACCATGTACAATCCTCTAGTTTGTAAATTCCATTAATAAAACATGCCCCACTGGCCCGGAAACTCACGTCTGGCTCTACATCCACCAAACAGACTTTGTTTCTGGCCATGACAGCGTGAATGGCATCCAGGCTGGTCCCATAGAGATTTTCCTTATACTCCCCATGCTCCAGGAACCTACAACACCAAAGGGGGAAAGTCCCTCAGCTCCCGAGCTTGCCTAAATTAGCGCAGAAACACGAATGGACTTCCGCCGCGATTCTCTCCCGCCTCCTCCACTTTCCTGGCGCCAAGCGGAACACGGACAGAGGCTGTGGCGCAGGGAGCCACATATGGCGGGGCTCTCCCTTTCCGCGTCCAGCGCAGAGAGATGAAACCGGCTCTGAGTGGAGGCGGCTGGGGATTGAGAAATGATGAAAGAATAGAAGAAAGCTGGGAGCTGGGTGGGAAGCCGTCTTCTCTCTCACGGAGAGACAGGGACCCAGACCCAAAGAAGCTGTGTTTTATTTATATCCCCAAAATACCAGAAAGTTACACCAACAGGTCAAGACGAAAGGGGATTATTTACATTCTTGAGTAGGCCCTGAGCATTCCTGGTGCTTGACCGGATTCACACATCAGAAGTCCCCGTCCCTGACACCTAGGCAAATGTGAAGGTCAAGCGGATAACACTTCAGCCTTTTTGGTGAAGCGTGTTCCCAGGGCGTGGCTCTGCCTGTCGCCTTGAGTTCAGCTGACAATCATTAAAGAAATGTGTCTTCCCAGAGGGCCCTCCCAGAGGCCAAGACCCGCACCGGCACAGAGGGCCGGCTGGACTGTCCAGCAAACGTACCTGTTGTGATGTATGCTGGCCTCAAAGGCTTGCTTAGAGACAAAGTGATATTCCACCCCCTCCTTCTCGTGGCTCCTTCGGGGTCTGGTGGTATCTTTTAAAGAAAATAAACAAGGGAGGCTGGGTGAAGAGATGTCACATGACAGGGAGTGAGAACAGCAGGGAGCCGGAGCCCTGATTCAGAGTTCCCTGATGCTTTGTATATAAACCAGCGTCTTCCATCCATCGGTGTCTCTGTGTCAGGCACAGGGGCATCACTGATTCACACAACTCTTGGACGTAGGCCAAAGGAGGCCTCCCATTTTGCAGGGAAGGACACCGAGATGTGCGGAGAGGTGAGGCACCATGTCAATGACCCAGAGCCGCAGGCGACAGAGCCGAGGTCCAAACTCCGTCTCCTGCCAAGTGTGCGCCCTGAGCACTCTGCCAAACTGCCACTCAATGCTGTGGCTTTTAAGGAACCACTGAGAAGGCCCCCAGTCCTAAACGTTCCGTAGTCCGAGTCCTGACCGCTTTCTGAGAGCAGGGGCGGTACAGACACAGGCAACCTTACTGTATGCCTTTAATTCATGATTCAGTTACTCCCCATTTTGAGAGACAGGAGACATGCAGACAGTCCCTTTACGGACGAGATGCAGCTTCTCACACAGTTTCACAGCAGAGTTTCTCCGGTGGATTTCCGTAACAGAATCGAGAGGCACAGTCCTGGGGGGAAACAGGTCCCCCCCAGAACAAGAGCACACACGAAGCCACACACAGCTTTCCCGAGCATTCCAAAGGGGGGTGGGGGCGGGCACCAGGGAGAGGCTCTCTGGCCAACCGGCGACGGAGCCACTCTGCTCACTTTTCTGACGTCATTCCCTTGTTCTAAAATGTTTATTCACCCACCGATTCCATCCTGAAGACCTTAGATGAGGATATGAGACCCTCGCAATCCGCCCAGCCTCCAACTCAGCTTCATCTCCCCAACATTATCCACACCAACCTCCCCAGCCCTGACACAGCTCCACCAGGTCACACCTCATCCCTTGCGCATGTTGTTCCCTCTGAAGAGAATTCTTCCATTCTTCTCTGCCTGGAAAACTCCTATTTACTCTTCAAAACCCAGTATAAAGGGCACTGCCTCTAGGAAGCCCTTGCTAACTCCCCAGCTCCTACATGCCAGGAGCAAAGTCACCCATCTGTGTGGTACCTGGAAGCAGGTAGGCCTGACCATCCAGGTACCCTTCCCCCAAGGGGTGGGACTGAGGGTTTCAAAGGACCTATGTGTGAGCAAATTCCACATGGCCTGTTTCAGTCCGTCCTCTCAGTCTGAAAGACCGTGGCTCCCTGAAACCTATCAGGTCTATTACGGATGTGTTGCCAAAATGGCCTCCCCAACACCACACCCCATCCCCATCTCCATCCCCATCCCCATCCCCGCCATTTCAGGTTGGGCTAAGACAATCTGACAGCCCACAGACTGGGCTATGGGCCCAAGGCCCAGGGGCTTTGTAGCTGTCCGTCCTCAGAACATTCTGAAAAAGACCCATCTCCGCTGCCACAACATCCCCCCTTGGTGGCCACCAGGTGCCAACACTGTACCCTGTGGAGGCCACGGGGTGGACAGAGCCCCACAGAAAGGAAAGGGCGGGAAGAGGCGGGCTGTCATGCAGTGACTGGAGCAGGCTGCCAGGTTTGAATCTTGGCTCTACCATTTACCAACGGTGTGATGTTGGGCACGTTACTTAACCTCTCTGAGCCTCAGTGTCCTCCTCTGTAGAATGGGATGATGATAATCCCTCGTCTCAGGGGCACTAGGAAGGCTGACCCAGTTACTAGTGGTCACAGAACTCCTGGTATAGTTCCTAGCACTCTACATTCTCCTCTTCCTCATCACATCCGCCTATTGGATTTCAGCCTCCCTGCCTGCCTCTACACTCAGGAGCTGCCCTATGGGCCAGATCCAGCTATCAGGGTGCCCAGGCAATACTGCTCCCTGGGCTCTCTGGCTTCCCTGCCCTGCTCTTACCCAGGCAGACAGCAGGGGCCACGGCAGTCAGAGCCATTTGGAAAAGGACACTGGAGACCCCTTGGTGTTCGCTTGAGGTTGCTGCTTTGCCTGCAATGTGCTCTAGACTTACCTCCCATCCCAGGCAGGAACCAAGCAAATTCTGGGAATTGAACATGCATATAATTCTACTGTCCTCCAGCTTCTGCCTCAGAGGGTCCTAGGGGACCAATCAGAGTGGGTCACTCCCATCGCGCCTAGGTCCACGATCTGCTTAGAGCAGGCAGTGCTTGGCAGTCCCTCAGACCCCA
Source organism: Antrozous pallidus (assembly GCA_027563665.1). Lineage (NCBI taxonomy): Eukaryota > Metazoa > Chordata > Mammalia > Chiroptera > Vespertilionidae > Antrozous > Antrozous pallidus. Next base: position 38,839,625 of record CM050526.1, read on the forward strand.
AATAAGGATGAGGATGGATACAGGGAGTTAAGACCCCATGAAATATTCACATTAACCCCCTGCCCCCCCCCCCACACGCATGCACGCACACGCACACACACACGCCCTCTTACGTGGAACAGCAACACCGAAGAGCTGTGGGTTCTCTGCCACCACCTTCTGCTTCAGCTCATGCAGTCGGGCTCCCAGAGACCCTGGGGAATGGAGGGAAGGCTAGCCAGAGACCCTGCTGAGCTCCCCGCCCACTCCTCCAGGGAGGACACCAGCCCACTCCCCGGAGATGCAGTGTCACCTACCGATCAGAACCACCAGGCGGGGCCGCTTAGTGGGTTGGTGCTGGTACCTGGTCACCTCCTCATAGGTCAGCAGCTCCAGAGGCTCCGTCACTGCAGACATCTTTCCTTCCTGTGGGCTTCCCAGTCTCTCCCTGCGACCCAGCCGGAAGCTCCTTCGAAGGCCAGCTTTGGGGGAAGGGCAGGGGGACACCATGACATTTGTCCCAGGACCTCCCACTAAAGACTTTCCACCGGGCCCAACCTGGAGGTGGACCTGAGTCCCCCTGGCCTCTCCCAACCTCCTCCTGATACAGAAAGGGTTGATCAAGACACAGTAATATGATGAAAGGGTGTCCCCCCAGCATCCAAAAGTAGGGTCCCAGGTCCCTGTTTCACTTGGCATGTGGCTGACCTTGAATAGGTCATCACCTCTCTGATCCTCAATTTCCTTATTTGTGAGAGGGAAATGTAAATCTACAAATGCAATGTGTGCATTGGGTCCTGGGTCAGGGGGAGATGCTCTAAAGGATATTGTTGGGAAAACTGGCATAATTTTAATATAAATGGTATTATACGTATATAGACATGCATATAATAGAATTGCATGCATGTTAAATTCCCAGAGTGTGGTCATCGCCCTGGGTTATATAAGAAAATGCCATTGTCCTTAGGAACCACATGCTGAGGTATTTAAGGGTGAAGGGAGAAAATGTCTGTAGTGAGCCAAAGCCAGTTTGGCTCAGTGGATGGAGCGTCGGCCTGCGGACTGAAGGGACCCAGGTTCGGTTCCGGTCAAGGGCATTTACCGTGGCTGCAGGCACATCCCCAGTAGGGGGTGTACAGGAGGCAGCTGATCGATGTTTCTCTCTCATCGATGTTTCTGACTTTCTATCCCTCTCCCTTCCTCTCTGTAAAAAAATCAATTTTATATATATATATATATATATATATATATATATATATATATATATGTATTTTTTTAAAAGATGCCGGTAGCGAACTCTCCCATGACTCAAGAGAAGAATCCATTTATGCAGAAAAAGACAACAATACCGCAAACGTGGCAAAAACCAACCAGTGAGTCTGGGTGCAGAGTGTATGGAAGTCCTTCATACAATTCTTACAACTTGTCAGTAGGTTTGAAATTACTTCCCAAGCAAACATTAGCAAAGCTCTTTGCCTGTCTCTCGGGTCTCTGAAAATATGGACCAAAATGAAAGAAGCGAAGGTACGTGGGAAACCAGCAAAAGGCTCCATGACGGTAGGGAGTGGTGCAGCCACTGAATATCACAGGAATAACAGTCAGGGTCAGTGGAGGGTCCGGGTCAGGGCTCTGCTCTCAGCAGCTGGCGAACGCCGAGGTGGCGGGCAGGGCCTGGGCAGGTTAGCCCCTCCTCTGCTGACAGAGATGGAGAGGATGTGGGTCCCACAGGCCCTATCTGGGGCGCTCAGATCCCTCTGCTCTGTCTCTCCCTGCCCCAGGAGCCTGTGGGGGCCGTGCATGGCAAAGAGGATGTTGGGGGGAACACATCTGTTCCAGGTCTCTCTGCTACTTACCCACATAATGCCCTTTGAGGTACCCCTCACCGTCACAAGTCTCTGTGAATCAAACAGAGGGAATCCAGTGAGCCATTCTGGGCACAGACCCAAGCCCAGAAGTGCCCGGCCCCTGGATGGCCAGGAAGAGCCCTCTGGGATCGTGTCTCAGGGACGGGGCTCAGGAGAAATCCCATGTCCTGGCCCCCCCAAAAAAGCAAGTTCTTCTGTTTATCTCAGCTCTCCATGCTTACTCCTCAAATAACTTCTCTAGGCCCTAGCAAGGTTCTGGCCCAGCAGACCCCATCCCAGCCCCTCTGAGTCAGGGTCCCTGTGAATAAGGAGGGAGGATTCACTAGCCCTGCCCCACCTCCAGTCTCGTGCCTCCTACCCAGCCAGTTACAATCAGCCGGGCCAGAGTCCTGGGAAGGCTGAGCCCTGTCCCCACCAGCTCTGCAGCCTCACGGAGCAGGCTGGACCAGCTGGCAGAGTAGGGGGAGGTGGGCAAAGAGCCGGCGGGCACAGCCACCCCAGAGTTAGGGGGGAGGAGTGCGGGGAGGGGAGGAACAAGCCCCTCCGGCCCCGGACATTCCACCCAAAAGGGCCTCGTCCATGCACACGGGGGACAGATACCAGGCCTACCTTTGTCACAAGGCTGATCATCTGCGGTTTGCACAAGAGACAGATGGAACAGCATTAGCGGAGGGGAACCGGAGGCCTTGCGGCCGAGAGGCAGCCGCAGCCTCGTGTGCCTGAGGAGCCCTCCATCTGTCCCCTCTCTCCCTCCTCCGGCAAACCTGTGATCCCAGCCAGGGTGCATTATTAAACCGGGACGCGCTCTAATTAGTCTTCCTGTGTGTGTCTCATTAGCAGCTCAAAGAAAGCCAGCTCATCACTGGCATAAGCAGCCTCAGGGCCAAGTATTGGGCAGCCCTTGGAGGGAGAGCACGGAGAAGAGTGGGCGTGGGCAGCGGCCAGCACACCGGGGGTGCAGCCGAGTCTGGGATGCCTGCGGCGGGAAAGCTTCCTCCCCGGCCCTCCCTGGGCGCCCGATCACAGGCCCCCGACACGGCCTCAACCTGGTCCCTCGCCCTGGGCCCCAGGAGCCTGTTTCCCTGGTGGAAAAGGAGGTGCTCTGACCCCCTGCTGCATGGGCTGCGGTGACGACTACCAGGAAGAAGGCTGCGGATGTGCTTTCTGAAAGGGAAAGTGCTATACGGAATAGAGCCGGCAGAAGAAAGACAAAACACTGGGCTAAATTTGAATTTCAGAAAACCAGGGGATCGGCATTTAGTATAAGGATAGCCCGAGCAATAGTTGGGACAAATGTATTTATGCAAAGAAATTACTTGTTGTTTATATGAAATTCAAATTTAATTGAACATCTTGATTTTCATTTGCCAAATTTGATCCCTAACACAGAAACGCAGGATCTCCAGGGCAGTCTCCCCAAGTGCGAGGCTCCGAAATGGACAGGGCCAGAGTGCCCCTTGGGAATGTCATGAAAGCTGGGAACCTTCTCCCAGACACAAATAGCCAGACACACATGGGCAAACACACACACACACACACACACACACACACACACACAGGCGCGCGCATTTGCGCACGATTTTGGGAGCAGCGTTAATTTGCCCCCAATGTCATCCATGAGCTCTTCTCCAGGGAAGAGCTCCCCCCAACTTAACCCCCATTTCCTCTCCTCACCCCTTTGTCCACCCCCTCCCTCCTCTGGCGGCCAGGAGACCAGAGAAGGTCCTGGGTGCTTCCTTCTGCCCAGCACCTGCTTCTTCCTGGCACAAAGCCCCCGAGTCCTAACCCCGGCCCCTCCCCTAAGTACCATCCCTGCCCATCTACTCACAGGGGGGCTTCTTGAGGCTCTGGGGGCTCGGCAGGGTGCCCGTGGCTCTCCGGTAGCTTAGGCGCCTGTGGACAAGGAGATGGACAGGCCCGTGAGCTGGGCCACGGAACCAGTCAGGGGGGTCTTACAGAAAACATGGAGAAACTGGTGGATCCTACAGATGAGCACAGCCTGGCAGTCCTCACACGGAGTTCCAGGGAAGAAGAGCACTCACTGGCTCACAGGGCGGGAAACGGAGTCTGGGAAGACGCTTGCTCAGCCCAAACGGTCACACACAGGGGTCCAGCCCGGGGCGCGGGGCCAGCAGTTGGCTGTTAATCTCCTACGACCGATTCTAGAGGAAGGGAGCCCCCCCTCCTCTCACCTGGCCTTCCCATTCCCGGGGAAGCTGAGAAAGAGCAGGACTCTCCGGAGAGGCGGAGGGTGAGGGTGACCCTGATTTAATGCCCTTCTCCCCACGGAGACCTCGGCCAGACACAGCATCCAGTAGGGTTGTTAGTGGAGAGGCAGCTGCCAAGTTCTCACCTCTGACTGAGAGAATGCCAGGGCTCTCAGAGGAGTTCGGGTTTCCACATTTGAATGCAGCTAAAGATCACCCACCTCCCACCCCCAAGACGGGTGAAGCCAAAGATACAGATGGGTCTGAGGCTCCCCTGGGGAAAGAGAGCAGGTTCTCAAGCTGCAGCACCTGGAACCTCTGCGAGAACAGAGCCCAGAGCCCACCCCTGGACTTTCCAATCCAGCAGGTCTGGGGTGGGGCCCAGGAATCTGCACTTCTCACAGGTTCTCAGGGGATGCTTCGCCCCTGGCCCGGGACCACCGAAATGGATGAACAAGGTCTGTAGGACTTCCAACCTCAGGGGAGGCCAATGCAGTCTTAACCGCCAGCCCCTCTGACCCAGAACTTACACTCTGGAAACCTATCCTGGGGAAATAATTTGAAATAGGAGGGATAGTCTATGTGCAAGGTAACATTTGCAGCCTTGTCACTATGAGACACTGAAGAAGACTGAAAGGTGGGGAAGGGGCAGCTTTCCAGCTAAACTGTAAGCTCTTCCAGGGCAGAAACCAGGGGTTCATAGCAGCCCACAGGATGCCTGGCACAGGCCAGCTCCATTTACAATAAAGCCGTCATGCTGCCTATGCATGAATGGTGTAGCTCCTGATGAACTAGTGTACAGCCACCAAAATCACACAATAACTAATAGGCAGTATGTGGAAAACGCTGGCGTCAAAATGTATAGTTAAAAAAAAAAAAGCAAGATCTCAAAACACTCATGTAAAAATCACGAGGAGGAAATAATTATGCAGTTTAGATGGTGGCGAGACTTTGGGTAATGTTCTTCTCCTTGTCCTCTTCTTCCATGTTTTTATATTTCAATTTGTCAACTTTCTCTAAGTATGTATTATTCAATATACATTAATAACAGTTTCCATATATTTCTTTAAATCTTAAAACGTCATCCCCACTGGTTATGGGTCAAGAAGAACAAATCCAAGTACAATTGGAACTTACCTCAGGGAAAACGCACGCTGTGGTGGGTTTGCCATGTACCCATTCCTCCGCCACTCCAGAACCACCCCTTTGCAACACCCTCAGACCCACCTTTCCTGGAACTGCTTGGAGGGGATAAGGCCAGCCCGAAGGTTGGTGTCCCCCACTCGCTTGGCCTGCCACCACGTGGGGTCGTCCTGGCTCACAACCTCCAGGACCTGCCTGCGCTGGAAGGGCAGGCCTGCCTCCTGGCAGGGAATGGCCCGGTCCTCCCGGGGGTTGTAGTGGAAGAGGGCCCGCATGAACACCTGCAGGGGAGGGATGGGTGAGGCCACCCTGCTTCGTGGAGACACAGGCACGTCTATGCCACATTGAAAGTCAAATGACAACTGCCGTTCACAGTTGGGAAGCATACGCAGCCTTGAGAACAGATAATCAGAAACATACTGCGCATATTTTCTTACTGTTCTTCAACCGTGTTGGATATTGGAGTCAGGAAATCCCTCAAGAACCAGGAAACTAGCAGATGGGCCCCTTGTCTGAATATCTTTTTCCAACCTGAACATTTCCTTAATTACCTCATCTGCTGTGCTGAGCATACACAGTGCAACAATTAGGCCTGCGGACAAAGAGTAAAGGCAAGCATAATCCGCAATTCGGATGTGATTTCTGATATGCTAACTGCCCCTAATGAAGGCAGCAGCCATCTGTTAAATAAGGAATCGCGATGTTTGGGTAAGAACACAGATACCAATAAAACTACTGTCACTGACTCCTCACCATCATTTTTCAGTGGGCACTTGACACCCATACAGTTCAACCCTGACTCACCTGTCACACGTTTGGCTAACCCCCAACTCTCCCCTTTACCCTGAAGTCACCCCCTCCGGAGAAGACGGTGGGAAGACACAGCATTCCGTCACACTTCCTGGTTCTCGTCTATAATTCAGTGACATGGACTTATTTATTTCTATTTGGGCCCAATTACTGAACAGCCAATAAACAACAACAACAACAACTAAACCACACACGCAAAAAAACAACAGAGGACTTCCTTAGGGCAGTGATTTTCAACCTTTTCCATCTCATGGCACATAGACAAAGTACTAAAATTCTGTGACATACGCATAAAATATATTTTTTGCCAATCTGAAAAACAAAATAGGTATAATTTTGATTCATTCACACCAGATGGCTATTGTTGTGTTGGCTGTTGTCATATTTTTATTTGATAATCTAAGGGAAAAGAGGTCAATGCCCCTGACTAAATAGTCACCTATTGTATGTTTAAAAAATTCTGTCAGCAAAAAATAAAATAAATAAAAACCAGCACACTGGTTGAAAATCGCTGCCTTAGGCAGATTCAAATCGTATTCTTGTAAAAAATGTATTTTTATTGACTTTTTACAGAGAGGAAGAAAGAGGGATAGAGAGTTAGAAACATCAATGAGAGAGAAACATCGATCAGCTGCCTCCTACACACCCCCTACTGGGGATGTGTCCACAACCAAGGTACATGCCCTTGACCGGAATCAAACGTAGGACCTTTCAGTCCGCAGGTCAATCAATGCTCTATCCACTGAGCCAAACCGGATAGGGCCAAATCATATACTTTTATGGCCTCCAGAAAAGATTCAGCTAGATTACAGTAAGAACTTTCTGGCCACGTATTGCAAGGACAGATACCCTCATCAAGCCACAGATGTCACCAGAGTCTCAAACACTCGGAAGAGAGTATAATCCTCAATGGCCAGCTTGATCTGAGCTTCTGGCTCAAGAAGATACTTAGGAAGGATGAGCTAAGGGACTGGAAAACCAAGTTTTCTCCCTGCAGCAAGTGAAAACCTTCAGCAGCTGCACATGGGGAGCACATTAACTCAGCCCAGGAAGAACCAACTTCCATCCGGTAAGAGTCCGTATCATAGATGCCCTGGGAGGCAGTGGAAGAGTGCAAATAAGAAACTAGCCACAAAAACCTTATTTGTTCTTTAGTTAAAAAAACAAACAAACAAACAAACAAACAAAACTGACAGCAAGCACAATGTCCATTGCTAATCCCCTTTAATCAAGATATTTATTGACATCTATTCTGTGCCAGGTGCCAGAATGACCCTCTTTCTTGCACTTAGTACTAGGAGGCGAGGGGATGGGAATCAGCTTTTTTGAAACATTGTCATGCTCCCTGCCTTCCACTGATGAAAAACATGCAATTGCCCTAGCTGGTTTGGCTCAGTGGGTAGAGTGTTGGCCTGTGGACTGAAGGATCCTGGGTTCAATTCTGGTCAAGGGCACATGCCTGCGTGTGTGGGCTTGATCCCCAATAGGGGATGTGCAAGAGGCAGCCAATCCATGATTCTCTCTCATCACTGATGTTTCTCTCACTTTCACTCTCCCGTCCTCTCTGAAATCAAGAATATATTTTTTTAAAAATGAAAGAAAAGCATGTAATTCATTATGTTCTCCTTTCTGCCTTGGCTGTGAAAGCAGTTCAGATCCAAATGTTTTTGAAATCAAATAATGCCCTCACCTGTCCTCTCTACCCCTACCCTAAGCTCCGGTCTCAACCACCTCTCAGCTGGGCTTTCACAACAGCCTCCAACCAAACCTCCCTGCCTCCAGTCTCCACCTCCCCACCCTCCTCCACTGCCTACCTTGGGATCTTTCTAAAACACAAACATGGCTGCATCAATCCCCTAAAAAACAAACACAACACAGCCTGGCTGGTGTGGCTCAGTGGTTGAGCACCGACCTAGGAACCAGGAGGTCACAGTTCAATTCCTGGTCAGGGCACATGCCTGGGTTGTTGGGCTCAATCCCCAGTGGGGGGTGTGTGTAGGAGGTAGCCGATCAATGATTCTCTCTCAACATTGATGTTTCTATCTCTCTCCCTCTCCCTTCCTTTCTGAAATCAATAAAAATATTTTTTTAAAACAAAAAGGTAATTTAGAAGACAGCCCTAACCCACCTCCCCCACTCCCAGACCCCACCCCAGTGTATACTCCTCTCCATTACTTGGAGCTTCTGTAAATGCAGACCCCTCTGCCTGCACTTCCCCCCACCCCTTCTCACCCTCTTCAAGCCTCACTCCCTCGTGCCTCCACAGTGACACCTGCCATGGCACCGGTGACCCCGCAGAGAATCTTTCCGTGGCACTTGTCACGTGGCAATAAAAGACTTGCTCCCCGGCCTTCCTCCCTGTCACCAGCACCTGGCAGGGCCGCTGGCACAGAGGAGGTGCCCACAAAGGTAGGCTGCACAACAAAATCAATGGCAGCTACTTAATTGGTCCCAACGCCAGCACAGTTGGTACCTTCTCCTCCTCCTTAGGGCCCCAATTTTCTATTTCAATTAAAATGTATTAGTAAGCGAGGTCGAATCTGCTCCACCAAGAGGCTGGGTACAAATGAATCACTTTGTGACAGGACCGCAGTCTACGGAGCACATGTTCCGAGGACCAGATGTGCAGTCTGCTCCCAGATGACCTTTTCAAAGGCTGGGCTGGAGCCCGCCCCGTACCTCCGGCTCCCCCCGTACCTTGCTCTCCTTTAGACGGTCCTCCTCCTGGGTGGCTGGGATGATTTTCAGGGTGATGGATCCCTGGGATTGAGCCTGAAAGGAGAGAGAGCACGGGCTCGTCATCCCCCAGGTCTAGCCTCCATGAGTTCCCATCTCACTTCCCAGGTCTGAAAACTCACGCTAGGAGGACAGTCAGACTCACTGCCTCCCCTGGGACCCACCCTTCCATGGTGGCACCGGTTGAATTAACAAAGCAAAACTCAAAAGCCAATACCTGCATTTCAGACAAAGGGACGTAAGATTTTTTTTATTTTTTTTTTTTTACAGAGAGGAAGGGAGAGGGATAGAGAGCCAGAAACATCGATGAGAGAGAAACATCGATCAGCTGCCTCTTGCACACCTTCTACTGGGGATGTGCCTGAAACCAAGGTATATGCCCTTGACCGGAATCGAACCTGGGACCCTTCAGTCCACAGGCTGACGCTCTATCCACTGAGCCAAACCGGTTAGGGTGGGACATAAGATTTTAAATGAGACCCAGAGAACAATGCATACACTGACTGCAGCTCTGCATCCCTCCTGACCTCTCGTGCCCCACAGGGCTGCCCTCACTCCTTCCTCCGGGGTTATTTTTAATAACCTGGCCCAGTTTCCTTTTCCTCCTTCCTGCCTGATCTGGGGCTGGTTCCCAATCAGTACTTTCCTCTTTGCTTCCGTCTTCCCCAGTGGGGTCTCCAATCCCAGATGACTCGTCTTCCCAGGGGTTCCTCTCCCCTCTGCCTGACAGAGACCTTGCACCCCCACGTGGGGGCCATGAGGAAGAAGCTGTCAGCCCCTGAGAGCACCTCCCGCTGGTCTCCCTGGCCTGCATCGCCTTGGAGCACAAGGGGGTCGGTGCCCAGAACCGGGAAAGGGTAGTGAGACAGGAAGCCTTGACGGGACTCCCCGCAGACAGGCAGCCTTCCCTCCCCACATCTCACCCTGCGTCTGCCCCCAAACCATGAGAAGTTAGCTGCCCCCCACCCCGGGTTGACACAGTGGTTGAGCGTTAACCTATGAACCAGGAGGTCAGGTCTCAGTTCCCGGTCCGGGCACGTGCTCGGGTTGTGGGCTCAATCTCCAATGTGGGGCGTGCAGGAGGCCGCCGATCAATGGTTCTCTCTCATCACTGATGTTTCTGTCTCTCTTTCCCTCTCCCTGCCTCTCTGAAATCAATAAAAATATACTTTTAAAAAACACTAATTATTTTTTTAAAAGCTAGCAGAGTGTCAAGTCGCGGGAGGATGCTGAGGACACAGAGGACAGAACTGTGACGGGCTCGTCACAATTTCAGGTCTGACTTGAACTCCCAGAATGGGCTCCGGAGGCTGTTCACATCCCCGCACAGATGTGAAAGGCTGCATCCTCTTCCAGATGTTTACACGCTAATGATCACCGCCCATGGGAGAGAAACCACCCCTGCCCTTGCTTTCCGGGACAGGAAATCAGAACTCGGAATGATTCGGTGACTTGCCCAAGGCTGCACCACTAAGAAGTGGCGGAGGCAGGATTCAAACCCAGGACTGTCTGATCCCAGTTCCCTTGTTTGGGTCCTCCCTGAGCTTCAACCTCTTAGTCCATATTTCTCGGTCCTTTAGAAGAGGGACCCTTGTGAAGGGGGTCTCCCAGAAGGGTCCCCAGGAAAGGGAGCTGGAGGCCGGGGGAAGGACTAAAGAAGGGTCTGCGAGAGGCAGGTGGACTAGAAGTTCAACTCGCCCTGTCCCCCACCCCGCACCCCGCACCCCGGGCGCGCAGTAAGGCCACTTTGCCTGCCGCCCTCCCGTGAAAACAGGGAGACCGAGGCAGATCCGCCCTGGCTCCGGAAGCACCCGGCCCGGCCCCGAAGCACCGCCGCCCCCCAGCCAGGGGCCGCACACACCAGGATCTGGCTGATCTCCTCGGGCCGCTTGTGCAGGACTGCGATCCCGTTCACCTCCCGAAGCTCGTCCCCCACGCGGACCAGGCCTAGGAGACACGGGGCGGCCGTCAGCACCGGAGACGGGCTCGAAGCTCTGGGCACCGCGGGCCCCGGGGTGAACGGAGCCCTCCTGCGTGTGGGGCGCCTCACTCGGCCTCACGCCTCCCCACCGCCCGGGGAACCTCCGGTTCGCAAGCTGGCAGCTGAGATCCAGAGAAAGGACGCAGCTCGCCTAAGGCCACTCGGCTGAGCCCGTGTTCGAACACAGGCACTGTGACGAAGAAAGGCTGTGCTCTTTCCATGTAACCTCCGCTTCGGTAAAAACTGCATCAGCGCTTCCCCTTCCTGGGGTTACAGACACACTCCAAGAATGTCCCCCCCAAATCTTCACCAGAGAGCAGAAAAGCCCCGGGAAGACGTCGTCAGTGTTAAGCACACCCGCCTGCCGGCCTCCGCATTCATGACAGGCGCCTCTGGGGCCAGGCCGTTTGTCCCGAACCGACACGGCCCCAGCAGCGTTAGCACCACCCAGGAGGCGGTTGGGGGTGCAGAATCTGGGGCCCATCTATGAGCTGCTGAATCAGAATCGCCTTTTAACAAGATGCTGGGGCCAGCGGAAGCTGGGGGGGGTGGTCGTGTGTTTGCTCGTGTTTGAGAAGCTCTGGTCTAGGAGTCGCCACACCATGACCCCCAGATCTGGGGATAGTGCTCCCCACACAGAGATGTGCAACTTCTTTTCCACCCAAACCAAACTGGGACATGAACACCCCCCCTTCCGTAATAATGCAACTCGGTGGTGAGGAAGGGTGTCCCTACCCCCACCTCCCCATTAGGAATTACCCACCAAGCCCAGGCTGCATTCATGAGCCCTGATCCCCCAATCTCTCCCTGTCTGAGAGATTTTCAAACAACTCCATTTTCTACCAGGCTGGTGAAAGAGAATTCCAGCCCCTCTCCCCCACTCCCCCACTCCCGGTACATCCCAAACAGGTGACCACAGAGAAAGGGGGCCCCGTGGCCAAAGGGGGGAGGCCGGGGGATAAAGGCCACCACCGTGGCCAGGTGGGCATTGAGGCCACTCACCACTCCGGTCTGCCGCGCCCCCTCGCATGATCCTGGCCACCACGACGGCCCCCGAGTGCTCATCCCGCCGGATGGTGGCGCCCTGCATCAGAGACAGAGCAGGAGGCTCCTCAGAAGCACCCACAAAGCTCAGGTTCCGACACTCTGGGCCCCGCAGAGCCTCCCCATGCCTCCCTGTCATCTCAGAGAGCAGGTAAGAGGCGAGCGTTCCGATGCCGAGGATGCAGTAACACTGACATCTCCCATTAGTGTCACATTACCGTGTGTAAATAAAGCACAGTGACACAATGCCAGGCTCATTGTGGACACGAGGAACTGGGGCTCAGAGAAGGGAAGATCCTCACGGTTACCCCGCTGAGAAGGAGGAAAGCTTTTTGTGATGCTGAATCCAGAGCTTTCTCTGTCATATCCCAGCCACTGCCTCTTGCAAAGACATTTCATAATGAGGAGAGTGTGTGCCAGCAAATTCTCATCCTGCCTCTAACCGATCACAGGACCTTCTGTGGCTGAAGGGAATCGATCATGCCCCAACCAGGGCTTCGGGGCCAAACGTGGTATGTGAAGCACAGAAGAGAGGTTGTCTAGGGTGAGAAATTTCGTGCATCACACGGGCTGGACAGTGAGTGGCAGGGCAGAATGGCAGTCAGGTCCAGAGCTAAGCTCCGGAGTTGACAGCCCTGGGTTTGAATCCACTCTGGCATTTACTAAACGCATGCGGCCTTAGCAAGAAAGCCCTTTATCCTCTCTGATCGTTTCCTCTGGGATGTGGGGTACCATTTAACTCATGGGGTTGGGCAAGGATTACATTAGGTGAAACACAAGGGCACTTAGCACACAGTAAGTGCGCAGTACATGCTGGCCATTTACCATTGGCTGTAACTGCAAACACTTGGTGCACTTATTATCAACTTCGTTTGTGTGTGTCATCTATTTGCAGTACGTAAGGTAAATGTTGCTGGAAAGAGAGGCCATTAGCTGAGAACCCTGGGGTTTCTTGCCCCCAGACCTTCATGCTTCCCAGCGTGTGTCCACCCTTTCCTCCTTCCCCCATCTTAGCGGAGGGACTCCTCCTGTCTAGGCCAGTCCCTCTGCCCTCCCTCCCTCTCCTACATCCCCAATGCCCCTTCTCTCCTGGACCTAAAAATATTATCATGTCTCTCCCATCATAGAAAGGCTGCAGCCCCACCCAGCAGAAGCCAGTCTCCATCCTCTCCAACAAGCTTCTTAAAGAAACAGGGAATACCTGCTCTCCCTGCTTCCTGCCCTCAGAGTCACTCAGCCCCGCAACCTCAGACGCAACAGCAAAAGCACCTGATGGCCCGCCAGCTGCAGCCCTCAGCCTGCTCTCCTCTGATCAGCCTCCCGCCTGACTCTGGTGCTCACCCTCCCTCTGGATTGTCTCCGCGTGGGCCCTGGTGACACCTCTCCCAGTTCTTCTCGATGACAAATCCCCTTTGCGAGTCCTCTCTCTGCCTTTGAACTGCTGGCGACAGGGCTAGGGCCTGTTTATGTCTCACTTTGTAAACTCTTTCCCGGGAGGTCTCGACCTCTCAGATGTGACTTTGGCCCCTCCTGGATGCAGGGGGCTGCACGTTTGTATCTCTGGACACATAATCCTTCCACCTCCTGGACATCCCCACGTTCGAGTCACACAGGCCTCTTGAATTCAGTGGGGGCCTAAGCTCCTTCTTTTTTAATATTTTATTGGTTTTTACAGAGGAAGGGAGTGGGATAGAGAGTAGAAACATAGATGAGAAACATCAGCTGCCTCCTGCACACCCCACACTGGGGATGTGCCTACAACCAAGGTACATGCCCTTGACAGGAATCGAACCTGGGACCTTTCAGTCCGCAGGCGGACGCTCTATCCACTGAGCCAAACCAGCCAGGGCCTAAGCTCCTTCTTATTTGCTCCCCAGAATTATGGCCCCAACACCCACACAGTCGCCCAAACAGGCCCCCTGGGCATTATCCCAGGCGCCTCCCCAGACTCCTGCCCAAACCGTGGCAGTCACAAAGCGACAATAATTTCGTTTCTGAAATATTTCTTGGATTTCTCTTCCCTGTTCCCATGGGTCTAGGTCAAGCCCCGTTTCTGAACCTCATGTACCTGGCCCCCACCTGCCAATTGGTTTTCTGCGCCGGGCCTCCCTCTCCAGGTTACTTTCTACGGGGTAGCCAGTGTGATCGCCCTACACTGCAAATCCGGCCACGCTGTCTCCCGCTTAAAACCTTCCCATGGCTCTCCCTGCCTTCCAGGTCAAGCTAAGCATCTGTGCGTGGACAAGCAGTTCTTTATGATCTGCCACTGATCTGGCCTCACCCCTGTCGCTCCCTGCTCAAACCTGGCGTCTGCCCGGCCGGTATAGCTCAGGGGCTGAGCATCAACCCAGGAGCCAAGAGGTCGTGGGTTCGATTCCCAGTCAGGGCACATGCCCGGGTTGCAGGTTCAAACCCCCAACCCCAGTGGGGGGACTGCAGGAGGCAGCCGATCGATGATTCTATCTCATCATTGATGTTTCTATCTCTCTATCCCTCCTCTCTCTCTAAAAGTCAATAAAAACATTTAAAAAACAGAAAACAACCTTGGCATTCTATGCCCACACCAGCTCCGATTGCCTGAATATTCCATGTCATTTACCTTCCCACGGCTTTGCTTGTGCAGTCTCCTCTGTGGAACTGCCCTTCTCCCTTTTCCTTCTAGAAAAATCCCTGTTCATATTTTTTGGAATTCAGCACGGGCATCACCCCTCCCAGGAAGCCCCCAGTCACCACCTCCCGTGAACTCCCGGAGGGCAAGGACGAGGTCTGAACCGTCTCTGACCTGCCTGAGCCCCCGGGGTGCCTGGCACACAGACGGGTGCACGACGACGCGTCTGCCCAGTCGATGGACGGCCGCCCGTTTGGAAAGAGAGGAAACAGAGGCAGAGGAGCGATCCTGCTCTGTCTGCAGAAGGGGAGCCTCTGAGGTCATCTGACCACAGAGGGCGCCAGCAGTCGCGTCTTCGGGGCAAGCACTCCGTTCTCTGGACTTCCCCTGCCTCCCTCCATCTGATAAGCAACCCTGTCCCTTTGCTCGGCAAATCGCTGCAGAACCAGGACCAACATGACCACATCTGCCGGCTGGGGAGAAGAGCCGCCGCCCGGCTTCCTCGGGATTCAGAGCAGGGCCTGGCAAACGTTTTGTCAAAGCCAACGTAGCCCTAGCTGGTTTGGCTCAGTGGACAGAGCGTTGGCCTCTGGACTGAAGGGTCCCAGGTTCAATTCCGTTCAGGGATACATGCCTGGGTTGCCAGCTCTATCCCCAGTAGGGGGCGTGCAGGAGGCTAACTGATCAGTAATTCTCTCATCATTGATGTTTCTGTCTCACTCTCCCTTCTTCTCTGAAATCAATAAAAATATATAAATTTTTTTTTTTTAAAAGAGCCAAACGTACGTTTTTTAGGCTATGGGGCCACATAGCCTCCCGTGAAACTACTTAACTCTGCTGTTGCAATGTAAAGGCAACTATAGACAATACGGAAAAGAACAGGATAGCTGTGTGCCAATAAAACTTTATCTACAAAATCTGGCCCTTGGACCTTGGTTTGCCAATTCAGAGCGTGATGATCAGAGCTGCCCCAAACAGTCGTGCAGGTTATTTGCTGCACAAAGGAGTTTGGCCACGGTGGAGAGAGGCTGTGTCTACAGAAGTGTGACAGGAACCAGTGACAGCCCGGACAAAGCTGCCGTCACTCACTCCAAAGACTTCAGGAGGCTCCCTCCCGGTTTTCTGGATGGAACAGGTAAAGACGGTGGGAATGGGGGTAGGATGCACCTACCAGGGGCTCCTTGTTCTTTACCAGGCGGACAATCTTCACTGATTCTTCATCAAAGTCCTCATCAATATTGTCAGGCAGAGGAGGGAGAACAGGGTCGAAATTCTTCTGAGCAACCGTATCATGCACCATGAGCATGGCCTGTCAGGAAAGCGAGAGAAATGGAAGGCTGGCCCGGAGCTCACAGGGGGCAGGCGGAAGGCCGTGGTCTGGGGGTCTCGATTTCATGCCAGACAACCACCCCGGACACTGATACTTAGGATCCCTCCCTGAGGAGCCCCCTTCCCTCCGTTTCAGGACTGAATGCTCAGGAGACACGGGCTGTGTGGGTGGGCAGGGACCGCAACACGACTACCCTGAGGTGGGGGGTGGACAGCAGCTGGAGCAGCTCCCTCTCGTCGCCGTGCACGGACGTGGCCTGCAGCTCCTCCATCACCTGTAGGGCAATGAGACGGTGGCTGTGGGTGCTTCTCGCCTGCTGGGTCTCCCTGGACCCAGACCCAGGACCCCTCCCAGCCCCCGCGACAGCACCCCGGGGCACAGGGACCCTCAGGCACCAGCACTGCTGCCCCCGGGCACTCACACCGGGCCAGAGAGCTGAGCAGCGCCACAGGGCACACCCAATGCGCACCAACTGACAGAGCCCTTCCGGGGTCTTTGCTCTCGGTGGGCCTTCTCACCTGGCGCTCACGGAGAACTAATGCAGCGGGCACTATTATTTTGCCATTGTACAGATGAAAATTAAATGAAAGATTAGATATCTTTCTTGCCCAAGGTCAGAAAGCTCGGAAGTGGCACAGCCAGGACTGGAACCTGGGCTTATCTGGCTCATGATCTGTGCCCTCTTTTATAAATGAGGAAATTGGGGCTCAGAGGGGCCGAGTGACTTGTGTAAGGTTGCAGAGCTAGTAGTGAAGGCAGTGCTGTGCCTGGGAGCCTAGCAACCTAACATGTTCCTCATCACCGCATCCCATGGAGCAGAAAGGAGAGGGACGTGCGCCCACAGGCTGCCCCTCCCCTCAGCAGGCCGCCTCCTGGGGTGAGTGAGCTTGTCCAGGAGCTGGACTTAGTCATCCGCAGGAACAGCTTTCCCCAAATGATGCAACACAGAGGACAGGCCCCCGGGAAATTAGGGAGCGTTCCTTTAAACAACGAGAAGCCAGAGCCAGTAGGCGAGGATGGGCTGCAAGCCCCTTGCCCCCAGGACTTCACATTGGCCTCTCCAGACACGCATCCTGTTTAACCTGCGGCCTGTTTGACCCGTTCCTACTGCCAGTCCTCACAGCGTGGGAACTGCAGAACTGATCCAGTCGCTCTCATTTCACAGCAGGGGAGGACTTTCTCGGGAACATGCAGTGAGGGGGCGTCCTCATGTCACCACGCTCCCAAGCCCAGTCCAAGGCTCACAGTTTCTCCCGGCCCATTAGGAGGCCCAGGGAGAGGGAGGAGGAGGAGGAGGAGGAGGAGGAGGAGGAGGAGGAGGAGGAGGAAGAGGAGGAAGAGGAAGAGGAAGGAGGAAGAGAAGAAAAAGGAAGAGGAGGAAGAGAAGAAAAAGGAGGAGGAGAAGGAAAAGGAGGAGGAGGAAAAGAAGGAAAAGGAGGAGGAGGAGGAGGAAGAGGAGGAGGAGGAAAAGGAGCAGGAGGAGTAGAAGGGAGGAGGAGGAGGAAGAGAAGGAAAAGGAGGAGGAGGAGAAAGGAGAAAGGAGAAAGGAGGAGGAGGAAAAAGAGGAGGAGGAGTAGAAGGAAGGAGGAGGAGGAGGAAGAGGAGGAGGAGGAAAAGAAGGAAAAAGAGGAGGTGGAGTAGAAGGAAGAAGGAGGAGGAGGAAGAGGAGGAGGAGGAGGAAAAGGAGGAGGAGGAGGAGGAGGAAGAGGAGGAGGAGGGAGGAGGAGGAAGAAGCGGAGAGAACACTGCATCTTGGGGCTCCCAAGCCCAAGTCGCCTGGCTAAGCAAGGTGATGAGGTGAGATGCAGGAGCACTACGGGTGGGAGAAGGCTGCTCCAGAAGGAGGAGTGGGGCTTACATCTTCGGCGAGGGCCACGGCGCTGTGCAGAACAGGGGTGGGACTTTGCCTCTCGTAATAGCGAAGCTTCTCGTGAATCTGCAAAGACAGCGATTTCTGGCTGGGGCCTCCCAAGCCAGCTGCCTAGGTTTACCTGGACACCACTCGCCCGCCCACAGCTGCAGGGCCGAAACTGGGTCACCCACAGGGCAGCGGAAGAGAAAGCCCTGCAAGTGGGCTCGGAAAGGCCTTCCTGGGAGGGCGCTAGGGTGACCTCCAGGGGCCTCAGCCAGCGAGGAAGACGCCTACAAACCCTGGAAGGCGGGATGAAACGGGGCGTCACCTTCATTAAGTAACCGAGGCTTTTTTCACCGAACACATCCTTCAGGAAGCCCAGCTCCTCCTTGTGGCTGGAGTCCGGTCTGAGCTGAGAGGTCAGCAGCGCCAGGGTCTCATGCAGGCCTGCCAAGAGGGTAGGAAACCACAGTCCAGCCGACACAGGGGACCTCCACGGAGACGCCCAAGGGAACCCCCAGACAACACATCAGAGCTGTCCTGTGAACAGTCCCTTCACAGGCTCACATCCCCGAGCCAGCGCTGACAGCGGCTGCTTTCTCTCCAGCCTGGGGCTGGCAGCTTCTTCTCTTAGGGCAGGGAGACCAAGGCCTGGGGCGCACTCACCGGAGTCCCCCGACAGCACCGGCATGTCTGTGCCGGTCAGACCTCCAGCGCGGCCTGGATCCTGCAGGAAAAAGGGGGATGGGGGGGGGAGCTCCATCAAGCAAATTCATTCAACAAACAGCGATGACACATCTACTGTGTCTGTCCGTGGCCAACATGGGGACAGAGGGGACGGGAACACACAGCGCCCTGCTCGCTGCTTGCAGAGCGGGGAGAGCACTGGGACCTGCTGAGTGCCTGCAACGTGCCAAGCACTGAGCTGGGGGATTTCATGACATTTTTCTTCATCTGCACAAGGCGCCCGGGAGTGAATACTAAGATTATTATTTTATTGATGGGAAAACAGAGGCTTAGAGGAATTCAGTAACTTGGGGTCAGAATCCACGTGTGGCCCCTGGCTGACTGTGGGTGCTCTCCTCCACAACACCCCCTTCCTCTGTGACCTTCTATGAGGCTCCATCCAGTCCCTGGCCTGTCATGCCTTCAACAAGTATCTGGCTGGGCCTACAAGCTCCCTCCTTCCCCTCCAGCCCCCAAGCCCCAACCGGAAGGAAGCCTCCCCGCAGAATAGAGCATGCAGAAGAGAAAGGAGAGGCAGGGGGTCCTGCCTCAGAGGGCCTCCCAACTGCTCTGCAGCGCGTGGGCCTCAGAAAGTCCTCTTCCGAAGGGGACTGGGAGAGTAACGGTTCATTCATTCCGGAAACCCGGGGCCAGCCCCTCGGGACTGCTCGGTGACACTGAGATGCATAAGGATGGGAGCCGGCCCTCCAGCCACAGCGCCCCCCAACCCCCCACGCCGGACTTGCCCTCTGGCTCCTCCTAGCCGAGCCCCCCAGCTTCCCCCGAGGCGGAGCGGCACAGCCTCAGCTCGCTTCAGAGGGAACCTGTGGGACAAACAAGGAGCCAGGCTGAGCGAAGGAGAGGCGAAACTGGGGGCGCTGGGGGGTGGGGGGCGGTCTAGCAGGATGCCCGGCGGCTGGGAAGGAGCGGGGCGCCACGGGGATGGGGGCCTGCGGAGGGGGGACCCGGAGCCTAGGGCGGGGACTGCGCTCCCCCTGCGGGCCGTGAGGCTGCGGTGGGCACGGAGCCGGTCTCGGTCCACCCTCCGCGCCCCCGCCCGGCCCCTCCCGCCGCGGCCCCGGGTCCCCGGTCTGCTCCCGGCGCGGGTTCCTACCTGGGCGCCCCGTCTCCGCTCCAGCCCGGAGCCAAGCGGGGCCGGGAGCCTGGGCCGCCGCTGGCTCCGCCTTCCCGGCCCCTCCCTGCTGGCACCGCGCGGGGCGGGGTGCGGAGCCGAGGAGGCGAGGCCCGGGGAGGAGGAGGAGGAGGGGGGAGGGGGAGGGGAAGGGAGGAGGGGGGAGGGGAAGGGAGGAGGGGGGAGGGGAAGGGAGGAGGGGGAGGAGGGAAGAGGGGAAGGGAGGGGGAGGAGGAGTGAGGATGCGCCGCCGGGTCCGCCTCTGCCAGCCCTCTGCTGGCCCAGGCTTCCCCAACCCCTCCCCACTGTCCTCCCACCCGAGCCCCGAGGGGCCCTCCGCCGAGGTCCCTCCCCCGCCCGGGCACCCCCACAGCCCGGCCCCCGCCGCCCACATACACAGCGTATTGCGGGCGGACGCTCGCTTAGCGCAGCATTAGGTTTTGCAAACATTCACGCAGCACCCTCCGGGTGCCCGGCTCGGTGCCAGGGGCCGGGGTGCAAAGACAGGGACGGGTCCTGGGTGTGGGGGGTCCCAGGCGGGGCGGGGCGGGTCAGACCCGAGGACCGCCGGGCGACAGTACCACGCGCTGGGCCAGCTGCCTGGGCGCACGCGGCCCGGGGGCGGGAGGTCCCGGGGATGCTGGGCGGGGGGACCGCAGGCTCCGCTCTGCTCGGTGCGGGCGGGGGGCGCGGGGACCGGGAGGCTGTGTGCAGGCGCTTCTCGAGAGGACGGGCTCAGAGCAGCCTTGACGGTCACTGACTTATTGTGCGGTCCCCCTGCCCCCGCACTCCGCAGCCCCCCGCATCGCACCGACCATTGTTATCTCTGCTCTGGAACAGGAAACTGAGGCGCAGGGGTGGGCGGCTGTGGATGGCGGAGAGGGCGGCAGCTGCCAGTGAGTGAGCAGGTGGTTGGGGGATCAGAGGGTAAAGAGTGGGAGAGAACCCTCCCCCTCCCCCTCTCCCAGCAGCAACGAAAGAGGAGAGGAAATGGGTCCCCATTCCCCACCCCACCCACCCAGGAGCCTGCAGTGCATGGGACGGTGGTCAGTGTTGTCAGAGGCAGAGTAGGGAGGTCACGAAGACATTTTCCCTCCTCCCTCAAACGTCTACACCAGGGTTGCCCCAACATAAGGTGCCTGTAGTCACCCAGGGGTTGTGCAGGGCCGAGCCTGCCGGAGTCCGCATTTCTAACAAGCTCCCGGGGATGGGATGGACCCTGCTTTAGGACTTCCGCTTTGGGTAAAGGAAGACCATAGGAGACGGGTTTACCTGCGGTGCTTCGTGTTAGATGTCGAGAGCCAGCTGATACAGGGTCAGGTGATTTTTTACAAGAGCGGCAGCAAATGATGCTGGGACAGCCAGACATTCAGGGGTGTTTGGTGTTGGGGGCGGGAGCCCTGCTTCATACCACATACAAAATTCCATTTAAGAAGGACTAAACATAAACTAAATGATAAACCTTCCAGAGAAAGAGACGATTATTTTGTCAATTTTTCAATAGTCAGAGATGTCTTAGGAAGGAAATAAAAAACATAGACCCTAAAAAAGTTGAGAAATGAGCTTCATCAAAATTTAAAACTTCTGTTTATAAACAAAAACCACTATCAAGAAAATAAATAAGTTAGCTATATATATATATATATATATATCATAACAGATATATCTGACAAAGGACTTTGTAACTCAGTAAAGAATTCCTGTAACTCAATAATAATAATGATAATAACCAAAATAATGGGCAAAAGATGTGAACACACCTCACAAAAGATAATGTATAAATAGCCAATAAGCATATGAGAAAATGCTTACCCAATATAATTTGTCATTAGGAAAATGTACATTAAAACCATAAGTAGATATCACCATACAGCTACCCTATAATCAAGCAATTCTACTCCTAGGTAGTTATCCAAGAGAAATAAAACCATCTGTCCACAATACTTATACAAGAATATCAATGCATCTTTATTCATAACAAGAGGCTCGGTGCATGAAATCCATGCACAGGTAGGGTCCCTAGGCCTGGCCAGCAATCAGGGCCCATTGAGGCCTTACTTTGTTCCAAGCTGCCCCCTGGTGGTCAGCACATGACACAGTGAGCCATCAAACTCCCAGTGGGTTGAACTCCTGAAGGGACAATTTGCATATTAGCCTTTTATTATATAGGATAGCCAAAACCAGAAAGCAATTCAGATGTCCATCAAAAAATGAGTGGTTAAATAAATTGTAGTATATCTGCACATTGATATGTATATTCACTCATTAGTGGGGGACGGGGGAGAGACCCACACTACTATTTAAAAATTATTTCTACCATGTTACAACATGGTCAAATGACAGGTGTGTTACTAGTTAGTACACTGCACGACAGAAGGCAGACAGGAGAAATACATGCTGTAGGATTCCGGACCTTGACATGGCTGGTCCAGAGACCCAGTTTATCCTTCTTACAAATTAGCAAAAGGACTCCAGAAGAGGCAGAAATATTAACAGGCCAATTTCAATAGAGTTGTCAAAGAATTACTCCCTCAAAAAACATCAGGTAGTTCTGCAGGAGAATTTACCAAACATGTAAAGAACAGACATCTTTTTTAAAAAATATATTTTATTGATTTTTTTACAAAGAGGAAAGGAGAGGGATAGAAAATCAGAAACATCGATCAGCTGCCTCTTGCACCACCCCCCCCACTGTGGATGTGCCCACAGCCACGGTACATGCCCTTGACCGGAATCAAACCTGGGACCTTTCAGTCCCTAGGCCGACGCTCTATCCACTGAGCCAAACTGGTTTTGGTAAGAACAGATATCTTTAACTCTTCTAGAACAGCGATTTTCAACCAGTGTGCCACGGGAATTTTTACAACATGCAGTACTTGACTATTTAGTCAGGGGCACTGACCACTTTTCCCTTAGATTTTTAAATTAAAAAAAAAATTACAACAGTGTCAATGAATCAAAATTATACCTTTTATTTTTTTGGTCAGATCCACAAAACAAGAATTATCAAAGCTATTCTACAAGAAATAGATAACCTGAATGGTCATGTATCTATTAAAGAAATTGTAGGGAAAAGAAACCCACAAGAAATATTTCCAGGGATAAGGGGGAATACTCCATAACGATGAAGGATCAATTAGTTGATCAAGAAGACATTTCAAGCCTACGTGTGTGTGAATAACAACAATGAAACCACCAGGTGCCTACCATCCCAGAGTCATTTTCATGCTCCAGGTGTGCCGGTCAGTGCGAACAGATGAGAAAAACAAACAACAGGCATAAATACTGGAAGGTGGAGGCTCAGGTGATACACGGTGTGCCTAGAAACTCAAAAGTGCTGACTAGCCGTAGAAACAGAAATGACGAGTGCTATCAGGGACGTAAGGCAATAAACCGGTTTCCACAGCTGGAAAGAGTGGTCATTGGTGTTAAACTTGCTGGAAGATGATTTGTCATTATTTACTAAAATGTCCATGTGTGCATGTCCTCAGCCCAGGGGACAATTGGCCCGGGAGGCTAGAATGAAAAGTAAGCACACAGAAAGAGAGATGTTGGGGTGAATGAGGGTTTAGAACCGGAGCCCTGGGGAGAAAGCTTCGCCCGAAGGCCAAGGAAATGACTCAGGGCAGAGCCGGCCACGAGGGCTAGAAGCCTAGGCAAGGGTCCCCTCACCCAGCCGGGCCAGGGCAGCCACCGATGGAACAGGAAGGCGACCTCAACGCCAGACGAATGAAGGACTTGGAGTCCATCTTCACAGGGAGGGGAGCGTGTGGGAGGCGGGCTCTGGAAAAGACAGAAGGCCGTGATCCTCCGGGAGGTGACAGAAGGAATCTGCTTCAGGCTACAGGTCTGCATCTGTAGGTCTGGCCTTCGGCCCAGACGCTGAGGGAGCCGGGAGTAATTCCAAGGTGAGAAACGGGCTCCCAGACACCCTCCAGAGGGTGAGTCAGGAGGGTCCGGGAAAAGGGCAGCTCAGTCCATTTCCATCTCAGTGAGAACCAGGGAGACTGTAACTACTTTTGGGGAGGAGGGGAGGAGATTTCTGGTAACGTTTCCTATTTGTCGTTTTTGTTATTCTATCTCAAAAATCAAAGTTTAGATTTGTGAACTAGAATACTGGATACACGGGAGAGTGCACCAACAAGATAACTTCACCAATGAATGAGCACCCGTGTAGCCACTGTCCCTGTGAAGAAATGAACTCTGCCCACCCAGAGGCCCCTCACAGATCACACCTCCCCACAGAGATGACCACTGCCCGACTCTCCTGGTGCCCAACTGCGTCCTGGTTTTGCCACCTACACGTCACAATCCAATACCATTTCATCGTTCCCTTTGGTTTGCTTTCCGACAGCCAGAAGGAATCTTACAAGATGTCTTTTGTACACAAAGCTTCTTTCCCTCACTATTATCCTCTTTTTATGATTTATTCATGTTGTGTCTGTGATTTTTTTTCCTCCCACTCTGTGGGTATGTCTTTTCACTCTGCGTGGCGTCTTTTGATGAACTGTTTTAATTTTAACACAGCCGAATTGATCATTCTTTTCCTCTGTGGTCTGTGCTTTTGGTGTCTTGTTTAAGAATGCCTTCCCCACCCCAGAGGCCATGAACATTATCTCCAAAAAGCTTTATCGTTTTGCCTTTTTCATTTAGTTCTGGGATCCACTTGGAATTGGTTTTTGTGGGTGATGGGAGGCAGGGGCCATGTCTCGCATTTTTTCCATGTGTTCCAACATACTGAAAAGCTGTCCTCTCCCTGCCCCCCACTCTACTGTGCCACCTCTGTCACAGATCCAGTGCCCACCGTGGGCACTGGCAACAGAGGCCATGCCCTGGGCATAGCACTCCGAATATTATAATCATGTGCATATCAAAAAACACATGGTGTGTTTCTTTAAAAAATGATTTGAGAGAGAGAGAAAGAGAGAGAGAGGGAGACATCGATGTGTTGTTCCACGTATCTCTGCATTCGTTGAGTGCCCTGACCAGAGGTCACACCCACAACCTTAGACGGCACGCAGATCAACTCGCAGCCCGGCCAGGGCCCCGGGTATGTTTCTTCACATTCGAGACATTCTCGCAATGACGTAGTCGATTACTGCTTGTGTCACATCCTCTGTCTTCTTTCGTTTTCGTCTCCAATAAAATCTATGTAGGGCATTCTAATGTTACTCCCCATTTCTCTTACCCCGCCTTCTTTATTTTCCTTCCATTTATTTCTCCCTACTTCATTCTGGATGATTTCTTTGGTTCACTATTATCATTTCAACTGTGTCTTGCTTGAAACTCATTTACTGAATTATTAAGCCTAAGGTTTATATTTTTCAGTCCTAGAATTTTATGTTGTTCTTTTTCAAAACTGCTGGCTCATTTTTCATACCTTTCAATTCCCTGTCCACAATTTCAAGCTTGACTTTTACCTCCTTGAACGAAGTGAGAATGGTTGTGTTAAAACGACTCCCGCTGCTTTCAATCTCTGTAGTCTCCACGGGTCTGCTTCTCTTGTACATTCTCGCTTATGAGTCTTGTCTCCTCAGACTATATCTGATTCTCTTTCGTTGTGTACTAGAGGCCTGGTGCATGAAATTCATGCACTCTGTCGGGTTCCTTTGCCCCCTTTGCACCCTCTCACAGTCTGGGAGCCCTTGGGGGACATCCGACTGACAGCCTAGGCCCACTCCCCAGACGTCCTTAGTGCTGCCACAGAGGCGGGAGAGGCTCCCACCACCACCCCTGCGCTCACCAGCCATGAGCCCAGCTTCTGGATGAGTGGCACGTCCCCTGTGGGAGTGCACTGACCACCAGGGGGCAGCTCCTGCATTGAATATCTGCCTCCCGGTGGCCAGTGCACATTATAGCGACCAGTCGTTCCTCCATTTGGTCAATTTGCATATTAGCCTTTTATTATATAAAATTGGGTTGTATTTGGAGGGGAAAATGGTTTTCAAATATTTGAGGCATAGGCTGATGCTATCTTCTTCCAGAAAGGATTTTCAATGGTATCTTTAAGGTACCTGGAGTTAGGGGAAGAGAGGGTAATACCAGACCAGGACCAATTTTTTTAAATTCGAGTTCAAAGCTTGAAGTTTCCTGGAACACCTGACGACAGAGCTGAGTGAGCGCCCACGGTGGCCTGGTTTACTGCAGTTCACCCTTCTCCCAAAGTGCAGCCCTTGGGTCCGAGTCTAAGGTGATTAAATATATGTAAGGATAGCCCTAGACTCCAACATCCCCTCAGTGGCTCCTCCTAAATCAGCAGGTGCTCCCCAGGTCAAAAGCACCTTGGTTTCTCAGCTTATCCTTCTGGGTTTCTACTTGCAGACCTCAGCCAGGTGACCACTCATATTTTTGTTGGCTCTTCACTCCTTTTTTAAAATAAATAAATAAACTTTGCGCCCTAGCCGGTTTGCTCAGTGGTTAGAGTGTCAGCCTGCCTGTGGACTCAAGGGTTCCAGGTTCGATTTTGGTCAAGAGCAAATGCCCAGGTTGTGGGACCGGTCCCTAGTAGGGGGCTTGCAGAAGGCAGGTGATCAATGATTCTCTCATCATTGATGTTTCTATCTCTCTCCCTCTCCCTCTCTGAAATAAATTTAAAAATATATTTTTAAATAAATAAATGAATAAAATAAACTTCACATTGTGGAATAATTTTATACCTACAGAACCCCCCTGAATGTCCTTCATTCTGTCTTACATAATCATGATATATTTGTCACAACCAAGAAATTCCCTTTGGCACATTATTAATAACTAAACTCCAGACTTTATTAGTATTTGACTAATTTTTCCCCTGATATCCTCTGATGGTAGGGCACCTCCCATAATTCTGGGTAAGAAGCAAGACACACGTATCCTCTCCTCTCACATCCCCAAACCCACAGGGAGGACACATCTTGCCCATCACATTGCTCTCCCTTCCTGCCCCCATCCACCCCACGGGATAGGACCAGGTACAGGGCCCATACTAATCCCTCACTCTAGGCCCTTCTCCCCAGCTGTTGCAATCCTTTTAGGCCTGGAGCATCTGTTTCTACGGAGTCCTCAAACCTGGCTCCTGGTCAGGTGTGTGGCTGCAGAGGGAAGGACCTCACCAGACACACGAAGGGAGCAAAGATGATGCATATTAGACCCAATCCTCTCTACATAAAAATTAACATCATGGTAACACTTCTTTTACTCTCCAGAAATGCAATCATAAATAATGTGTCTTCTCGCACTTACTTATTTTCATTTGTGTCTTTAAAACTGCAAAAACCTGCTCTAATTGGTATGGCTCAGTGGATAGAGCCTCGGCCTTCGGACTGAAGGGTCCCAGGCTCGATTCCAGTCAAGGGCATGTACCTTGGCTGCGGGCACATCCCCAGTAGGGAGTGTGCAAGAGGCAGTTTCTCTCTCATCAATGTTTCTAACTCACCCTCTCCTTTCCTTTCTGTAAAATATCAATAAAATATATATTTTTTAAAATACTGCAAAAACCGGTTACCTTTTGCAGCCTATCCATGTAATGGAAGTGGGGTCCGGGGCTGGGGTCAGGTACAGGGTTTTCACTGATGTGAACCTCTTTCCTGCCCAGCAGTGCTCCAATCACAGTGACATTAAAACCTGTCTCCCACATCCCCAGAATATCACACACACACACCCCCCTCCCAGAACCACCGAATTGTTACTTCAGATATTAGCCCAACAAGTGGGTAGAATTCTGGCTGTCTCTTTGGACATGGCCAAATATAAAGAGTGGTTTTCTGACAGGGAAGGGGGATTACAGGAAACATTCCCATTGTTCTTTTTTTTTCCTCCAGCATGTCTGCATTGTGTAAAATGTTGCTTACAACCTGTGTGAGCTTTCCTATCCAAAAACACACACCAACTGATCTATTTAGAAAAACCATGTGTCAGGGTTCCCTCTAGGGCCCGTGTTCATTTGTTCCTTTCGAGAAGGATTCAAACCTAGAGCGGGAAACCGCCAGTGCACTTTTTTTTTTTTTTTTTTTTTTTGTGCTGCCAAGACGGGCTATGCCTTGCAGCACGGCCTGCAGATGGCTTCCTCTCGGGCCAGCCCTGCAGCTTCTGACCCCTGCCTGCACCGCCGCCCGGTGGCCAAGGACGGTACTGCGCCCTCGGGCCGGCGATGAAGAGGGGCTCTAACCTCCACCATTGATCGATTGACAATGGCAATCTGGTGAAGCTTAAAGGCCCTCTCCCCTCTCAGAATAATAGTCTTTTTTGTTGTTGTTTTTTGTGTTTTTTTTTCAGAGAGGAAGGGAGAGGGAGAGAGAGAGAGAAACATCAATGATGAGAGAGAATCATTGATCGGCTGCCTCCTGCACGCCCCACACTGGGGATCCAGCCTGCAACCCGGGCCTGTGCCCTCACCGGGAATTGAACCGTGACCTTCTGGTTCATAGGTCGGTGCTCAACCGCTGAGCCACCCGGGTCGGGCAGAAGAATGGTCTTTTAAACATAAAATACACGTGCTTAGAAGAAAACCAATAGCATTGAAGTGGTTATCAACATATGTACGTGTGTAATATAGGAGCAAATGTGCTTCTCTATCAGCACTTTAAAAACCAGCTCTAGCGGCAAATCTAATAACTAAGGATTGTCCATGCAAGGAGGAGCAGCCACACAGTTTGGGTTATCGGTGACAACTTGACGTGCTAGTGTCTGTCATTTGTCTTGGTGGCAAAGTCACAGGTCCCGCTAACACTCATAACAGAAGGAAAAGATACTACTTAAAGCTTAGAGAAAGTCATTTTGTAACCTTTTTTCTCAACTCAGTTCGTGGACTCCCTGGGTTTTACACACCGACCCCCTCTGGTGCATGGCTGTGGGCATGGCTATGACTCCTTGGAAGGGGCAGGGGTTTGGGAGAAGCGCTTTCCGGGAATATTTGGGCGGGGGGAGGTTAAGGGTGAGGGAGGTCATTAGATTGAATGGCAAAGGCAGATCCCTGGGCTGGGTGCCCAGGGGTGACCCACGTGGCCCCTCCCCTCCCTTCCATGTTTGGATCCCACTCATCTGGAGGAAGTCAAAGCTGTGTGCTCCCAGGAGGCGCTCCCAGTTGGCTGCGTGTGCTCCTGCGTGTGCTGTGCCCACCATGAGGCCCCTGGTGCTGCTGTGGGGCTGCCTGCTGCTCCCAGGTGAGAGGGGCGGGGGGGGGGGGGAGAGTGGAGGGATGTGGGGTGAGGCTGTGAGTCTGCCGGGAGAGGACCCCTGAACCAGCATTTCCTTTCCCGCTGTGCGTGTGGCTGTGACCCAGCCCTGCCTGATCCCTCCAGGCGTCACCCCACCCCAGGCCTCCTCCGCCCTCAGAGGCCGGCACTTGCCGGTTCTGGAGCCCAGAGCCAGGTCTCATCCCCGACCAGGGGTTCCGGCTTCTCCGTGTCCGTGGCTAAGGGAAGCTTTCCTCTCTCGTCACTTTCCTGTTCCGAGGCAGAGCAGACATCCCCCATGGTTGCCACATTCAACTCAGCAAGCATTTCCTGAACTGCTGCTAACTCCAGCAACCCCGAGAGGCAATGTTTACGTTTCGTCTGCTCACAGACCTGCTGTATTGTTAACCTTTTAACACCAAACATCAGGATGCATTTTGTAAGCGCTGCCCGTTGTTCCATCGACAATGTTTTTCTTAGCAGTATGTGAAGTGATAGTGTGGCTCACATAGGATGGAGAAGGAAGTCTTCGTTTGGGGCAGCATGGATGGCCTAGAGGGTCTCACGCTAAGTGAAGTTGAGTCCGTCAGAGGAAGACAAGCACCATATGATTTCGCTTAAACGTGGAATCTAAAGAACAAAATAAACAAAGGAACAAGACTGAAACAGACTCACAGACACAGAACAGACGGAGGGTTGCTAAAGGGAGGAGGGTGGGGGGACTGGGGGAAAAGGGTGAAGGGACTCAGTACAGACTGGTGGTTACAAAGCAGTCACTGGGATGGATATACAGTGCAGCACAGAGAATACAGCCAATAATATTGCAATAACTATGGCCCTAACCAGTTTGGCTCAGTGGATAGAGCGTCGGCCTGTGGACTGAAGGGTCAGGTTCGATTCCGGTCAAGGGCATGTACCTTGGTTGTGGGCATATCCCCAGTAGGGGGTGTGCAGGAAGCAGCTGATTGATGTTTCTCTCTCATCAGTGTTTCTAGCTCTCTATCCCTCTCCCTTCCTCTCTATAAAAAATCAATAAAATATATTTAAAAAAATTTTTTTAATATATTTTTAAAAAATATTGTAATAACTATGTATGGGACCAGGTGGGCACTGGAAATAGCAGGAGGAACACTTGTAAAGTCTATGGCTGTCCCACCACCATGCTGGGCACAGGAAACTAATACAAAATAATATGGAATGTAAACTGTAATTGAAAAATAAAATAATATTTTAAAAGAACAAATTACCAAGTGCACACTGTGGAGAAAAAAATGTCACTGACAGAGATAACCAATGTTAATTGGCTGACTGTGTGTGTATTAAAAGTATTTTTTCTTTATATATAATCAGTAAGATATATATATTTATATATATAAATATATACATACTATATATATATATATATATATATATATATATATATATTACTGATTTCAGAGAGGAAGGGATAGAGAGAAAGATAGAAGCATCACTGAGAGAGAATCATTGACCGGCTGCCTCCTGCACAGCTCCCACTGGGGATCCAGCCTGCAGCCCAGGCCTGTGCCCTTGACCGGAACCAAACCTAGGACCCTTCCTTCCGAAAGCTGACCATCTATCCACTGAGCCAAACCAGCTGGGGCAAAAGTATTTTTTCTTTAAAAACAACAGATAATTCAGAATCTACACTTTTGTATCCTGCCTTTTCGTGAATTATCATTTTAGCCCCACCTTTCAATCTGAGTCTCCAGTTATGAACATGACCGCTTGTTAGACACCAGGCTGACTCCAAAAGTCTGAATGAGGAGAGGAGCCGCCCAACTACCTTGTCCTGTTTGACCAGGAGTCAGTGCCCGGGACCCCGTTCCCACTGGGCACTGCCCTGTGCTGCGGGGGCCCCTCTAGACGCGGCAGAATTCCCTGGGCTGGGGCCGGATGGCACCTCTCCAGACTCCACCGTAACAGGCCATGAGGCCGGTTTTCCTCGGCCTCTGCAGACAGGGGGTTTTGTAGATAAATGTATGCCCTTGGGTTAGTATGTCTATGAACGAAAGTAATTCTTTTCAACAACAACAACAACAACAAAAAAGATATTGTCCTTACCTATAGATGAGAAAGCTCAGAAGCCCAGAGAGGTCAAGCAACTTCCCCAAGGCCACACAGCTACCAAGTGACCGTGCTGGGATTCACACTCCCGGCTGTCTGAAGCTAGAGCTTCCCTCCCCACAATCCTCTAAAGTGTCAGGTGTAGGAAACAATTATACAGAAATATATGTATTTCAACAGCCCTGTCCCAAGGTCCCCAGGTGGGCGGGTGGGGAGCACCAGCTCGGACAGGGCTGGCCCCAGAAAGGGGTGATGGAGAAAAACCTCTGGTCCTGACCACGGTGCTCGCATCCGGGAATCCCGACCTCCGTCTCGCTGTGGTTCCAGGTTATGAAGCGCTGACGGGGCCGAAGAAGGTCAGAGGATTCGAAGGTGACACTGTGTCCCTGCAGTGCACCTACACGGAGAAGCTGCGGGCGCACAGGAAGTACTGGTGCAGGCGGACCGGGCGCCTCCTGTACCGCTGCTCGGGCATCATCTACGCCCGAGAGGACGGCCAGGAGCGGACGGACGGCAGGGTGTCCATCCAGGACAACCCCCAGCAGCTCACGCTCAGCGTGACCCTGAGGGAGCTCACCCTGCAGGACTCGGGGGACTACTGGTGTGGCATCACCATCCTGGGCATCGACGAGACCTTCCTGGTCTCTCTGCTGGTCCTTCCAGGTAACCGAGCCTCTACCCCGGCTGGAGCGGGAGATGCCGAGGGGAAGGGGAGGGCTGGGTGGGGAGTGGACCCCGTTCCCCCGACACGAAGGGTGCAATGCCTCATGGGAGGGTGTCTCAGGGACTCAGGAAACCACACAGGTCAAAAGTGCGTCGGCGTGTGGGGCACAGAGATTGCCGCAGGAGCCTCTGCTGTTCTTCCCTCTTTTTAAAATATATTTTTTACTGATTTTTCACAGAGAGGAAGGGAGAGGGATAGACAGAAGCATTGATGAGAGAGAAACATCAATCAGCCGCCTCTTGCACACTTCCCACTGGGGATGTGCCCACAACCAAGGTACATGCCCTTGACCGGAATCGAACCTGGGACCCTTCAGTCTGCAGGCCGACGCTCTATCCACTGAGCCAAACCGGTCAGGGCTGTCCCTTCCCTCTTGCTGCCCAAGGTCGCCCGGCTAGTAGGTGGCAGAGCAGCCTCAAACCCAGGTCTGTCCGCCGCCCGGCCCAGTGCCCTTCCTCTGCCCAGCTGTGGGAGACATTGTCCCCAGTCCCTCCCTCCCTGGGGTCAGAGGGTTCAGAGGGTGCCTCAGGCTGGGTGCCCACTGCCTCTGGGGTCTCCCTACAGCACCGCCCACCAGTGGTCGGCAAACTCATTAGTCCACAGAGCCAAAGATCAACAGCACAACGATTGAAATTTCTTTTGAGAGCCAAAATTTTTTAACTTAAACTTCTTCTAATGCCACTTCTTCAAAATAGACTCGCCCAGGTCATGGTATTTTGCAGAAGAGCCACACTCAAGGGGCCAAAGAGCCGCATGTGGCTCGAGAGCCACAGTTTGTCAACCACAGACTAAGCCATGGCCACGCTGGCCTCACCTGCTTGCAGCTCCCTCAGCTCTTCCTTCTCGCCTGCTCTTCCCAGATCTTGAAGTCCCGTGGACAGGTGTGAGGCATGCCTGGCAACCAGCCTCAGAGGGGCTTGTTGAGCTCAGAAACATTGGGGGCTGGGCCTGGGGCTGGGGCTGGGGCCATGGGGCTGGGGCTGGGGCTGGTGCTGGGGCTGGTGCTGGGGCTGGTGCTGGGCTGATGCTGGGCTGGTGCTAGGGCTGGTGCTGGTGCTGGGCTGGTGCTGGTGCTGGGGCTGGGGCTGGGGCTGGTGCTGGGGCTGGGGCTGGGGCTGGGGCTGGGGCTGGGGCTGGGGCTGGGGCTGGGGCTGGTGCTGGGCTGGTGCTGGGGCTGGTGCTGGGGCTGGGGCTGGGGCTGGTGCTGGGGCTGGGGCTGGGGCCATGGGGCTGGGGCTGGGGCTGGTGCTGGGGCTGGGGCTGGTGCTGGGGCTGGTGCTGGGACTGGTGCTGGGCTGATGCTGGGCTGGTGCTAGGGCTGGTGCTGGTGCTGGGCTGGTGCTGGGGCTGGTGCTGGGGCTGGTGCTGGGGCTGGGGCCATGGGGCTGGTGCTGGTGCTGGTGCTGGTGCTGGGGCTGGGGCTGGGGCTGGTGCTGGGGCTGGGGCCATGGGGCTGGTGCTGGGGCTGGTGCTGGTGCTGGGCTGGTGCTGGTGCTGGGGCTGGGGCTGGTGCTGGGGCTGGTGCTGGGGCTGGGGCTGGGGCCATGGGGCTGGTGCTGGGGCTGGGGCTGGTGCTGGGGCTGGTGCTGGTGCTGGGGCTGGGGCTGGGGCTGGTACTGGGGCTGGTGCTGGTGCTGGGTTGGTGCTGGGGCTGGTGTTGGTGTTGGTGCTGGGGCTGGGGCTGGTGCTGGGGCTGGTGCTGGGGCTGGGCTGGTGCTAGGGCTGGTGCTGGTGCTGGACTGGTGCTGGTGCTGGGGCTGGGGCTGGTGCTGGTGCTGGTGCTGGTGCTGGGCTGGTGCTGGTGCTGGTGCTGGGGCTGGTGCTGGGGCTGGGGCTGGTGCTGGGGCTGGGCTGGTGCTGGGGCTGGTGCTGGTGCTGGGCTGGGGCTGGTGCTGGTGCTGGCACTGGGGCTAGTGCTGGGGCTGCGGCTGGGGCCATGGGCCTCTGGTTGGGGATGAGCACCGCTCTGAGTGCCCAGAATCCCACCTGGACCTGCTGAGCGGAGGAGGAGGAGAAGCCAGAGAGGCCAGGGGACCTCGCAGTCCCAGGCTGCATGAGGGTGAGGGAGGTCTTTGTGTCGCATTCACAGATGGGGACCGAGGCTCCGAGAGATGAAATGATTTGCCGAGCGTCTCACGGCAGGAAGTGGTGGGGCCAGGAGTCAAAAGCAGATCACTTCTGGCTTCAGAATCTGCTCTTCCCTCTCCTGGCCCCAGAGTTGGGACCCGTCCCACCCCAGGCCCATCCCCACTGCCAGGTCCCATCATCCATGGGTCTTTATTTTAATCCTATATTTGAGGCTCTACTGCTTTCATTATATTATCCTCCTGGGTCAGACCCTGCTGGCCTCTCTCTGATGACGGTTGGGATACTGAAAAGAAAGCAAGCTAATGGCAGTGGTGAGCTGGTGAATGTACATAACAAACAGCTGGGGAAACTCCGACTTGTAGTGTTTGCCCATTTCTATGGTGTAAATGGCCCTGCCGTGGCCAATTTCCAGCCACCAGCAGTTTAACAACCAGCTCACAGAATTCCCAAAAAGCTAAGTTTTAGCTCTCACGAGCCAGTGTGCCTGTCTGCACACCAGAGTGTGGCAAAGCATTCGAATAATTTCTAGGAAGGTCCGAGCAAGGCAAGATGCCCATTCATCATTCCCGGGAGGCCCTCGAACCGCGGGCTCCACAGCAGTGGTTCTCAACCTGTAGGTGAGACCCACAAGTTGAGAACCGCTAGCAGGGTCGTCTAAGACCATCGGAAAACTCAGATATTTACATTGTGATTAATTAACAGTAGCAAAATTGTAGTTATGGAGTAGCAATGAAAATAATTTTATGGCCAAAACCGGTGGCCTGCAGACTGTAAGGTCCCAGGTTCAATTCCGGTCAAGGGCATGCATGTACCTTGGTTGGGGACACATCCCCAGTAGGGGGTGTGCAAGAGGCAGCTGATCGATGTTTCTCTCTCATTGATGTTTCTGACTTTCTATCCCTCTCCCTTCCTCTCTGTAAAAATCAATAAAACATGTTTGAAAGGAAGGAAGGAAGGAAGGAAGGAAGGAAGGAAGGAAGGAAGGAAGGAAGAAAGAAAGAAAGAAAGAAAGAAAGAAAGAAAGAAAGAAAGAAAGAAAGAAAGAAGGAAGGAAGGAAGGGAGGAAAAGAAAATAATTTTATAGTTGGGGGTCACCACAACATTAGGAACTGTATTGAAGGGTGGGTGAATTAGGAAGGTTGAGAACCTCTGGGGGCCTAAGCAATGAAACAGGACGAGATTAAGAAGCACACATATTGAAAAGGAAAAGAAAAATCTTCTGTATTCACAGATTTAATCATTTACTCAGGAAACTTGGAGAAAAACTGACCTAGATCACAATAGAAAATGGTGGGAAAGGAAGAGAATCCAGAATGGCATGTAAGTCAGAAAGGAGGCGACTGATGGACGGGGAGGTGGGGAGCGCAGTGGCTGCTGGGAGCTTGGCCCAGTGGCTGCTGGGAGCTAGGCACCTGCTTCCTGTGCTAGGCACAGAGGCTAGGCATTTTGCCCTTGGGGAGTCGCAGCCTAGTGGGGAGACCCCCTAAACAAGTTATTGCCACAAATGGAGCAGTGGTTCCGCTGGCGCCACGCCCAGGTGCTGTGGGTGCAGGAAGAATAGAGGATTGGCTCCCCCCAGGGAAGGTGTGTAGAGTTGACTTTTGAGCCGGTGCTTAGTGAGTTAGGCGATATGGGAAGGAAAGGCATGGCCCACAAAGGAGCAGCAGGTGAAGGCATGGAAGGGGCAGGAGGCTAGCTTCGATGGGACTGGGGTAACTGGTGGGCGCACGGGATGGGGAAGAGGTGAAGTTGGCAAAGTGGGGTGAAGCCTGAGTTTAAAAGGCCTTGAACAGCACGAGGAAAAGTTTGGATTTCAGCTTCTGGGCAGTGGGGAGTCGCTGACTGTTCTGAAGTAGAAAGTGAGGGGCCCAGTAGATATTTTAGACACAAAACCAGCCTCGGTGCGCAGGGGGGACAATGGGAGCTGAAGGTCTGCGCTTATGGGAGGTCAAGGGCCTGCAGGAGGAAGGCCAGCAATCTGCTGGAATCCACCATCCGAGGCTCCTGAGTGGCTGAGGAAGGGGGAAAGGTGGCCATACTCTGAGCGGAGATGGCGGGAGGGGGTGGGAAAGCTGCTAGCTGCTCCAGAGGCAGGAAATCTGGCTCAGAGCAGTGATCCTGCCTCCCTGAGACCAGCCTTTCCTTTCCTCTAGGTCCCTGCTGTCCTCCCTCCCCCACCCCCTCCTTCCAGCCTCTTGCTACAAGCCTGCAGCCCAAGGCCAAAGCTTGGCAAACTCAGCCCCCCGCATTGAGTGAGTGCCTGGTTTTTCCGCCCCTCTTCGGCCCCTTCCTACAGACACGGCCAGTGGGTGCCGGCCTGGAGTCAGACGCTGCGCTCTGTGGCCCCCACATCCTGGGAGCCGGATTGTCAGCTGAGCAATGGGAGGCTCAGCAGGGTTAGGTCACTGGCTCAAGGTCACACAGGAAAGCAGCAGAGCCAGGAAGCAGACACAGCCTGCGGGCAGAGCTTCCGTGTGTTGAAGGGGGTCTGAGGGGCGAGCAGGACGGTCTGGGCCTTTTGCCTGACCTCTGGGCCTGTCCCTACCACCCTGCCTGTCGACCTCGAGGCTGTTGAATGAGATCAAGGATGATTGAGACCTAGGGGCGGGGGCATGTGATGGTGGCATGAGGACTTTCAGGGGCGAGCAGAGGTGACAACTGGCCAGACTGTAGAGGGAGGGCAGGAAGGCATCTACCGAGTGGCCACTGGACTGGGTCTTGGAGGTGGGGTGGGGTGTGCCCTCCCCACAGAGAACCGGCTGCAGGCACAAAAAGACTGGAGACTGTGCACAGGTGTGGGGCTTGCCTGAGCTATGGCTGCTCAACGCGGCATAATCTAGGCCAGTGGTCGGCAAACTCATTCGTCCACAGAGCCAAATATCAGCAGTACAGAATTGAAATTTATTTTGAGAGCCAAATTTTTTCAACTTAAACTTCTTCTAACACCGTTTCTTCAAAATAGACTCACCTAGGCCGTGGTATTTTGTGGAAGAGCCACACTCAAGGGGCCAAAGAATCGCATGTGGCTCGAGAGCCGCAGTTTGCCGACCACTGATCTAGGCCTCTGTGTGCTTCCTGGGGTGCCCTTTGCTTGAGGGTGTTCTGAGAAACTGGTCCTGGGGAGGGGAAGGGATGGGCGGGGTTAGGGGTCAGGGGTCAAGCCTCAGAGGTCTGGGGATGGGATGCGGGGCCCAGGGAAGGTGCTGAGGCATTGCTTTTGGACTTGTAGCTTCTCCTGGTGTCCACCCGACAGCCACCGAGCAGGGGAGGACAGAGGCCGAGGCCTCTCCGTTCACAGGGACACCCCCGTCCGAGCCCGAGGGAACCTCTCTGAGCACAGGAACCTCTCCGTACGCAGGGACCTCTCCGCACGAAGAGGCCCCCCCTCACAGAGCCACCTCTCCTCATGCAGGGACCTCCCGGCCTTCCACGCACCCGGACTCGCCCTCTGCGAAAGACACCAAGGCCAGGTGAGCGCCAGGTGACCCAGGTCCACCCCCCCACCCCCACCCCGGACCATCCCCAACCCGGAGGGAGCCTGTGGGCAAATGAGAACCTGACACCCCTTCCTCCAGGTGCAGACACCTCTGGCCACAGCTGGAGGCAGGGAGGGCAGGGTCAGCCCTCACTCCCCCTCAGCAGGGCCCTCGAGCAGTGAGCCACTGCCCTACAGGGGCCAGCAGCCTTATCGCTCTGTCGCCCTGGACACGCAGTCCCACTCAAGGCGAAGGGCTCACCCCTCTCCCTGCCCCAGCCTCAGGGACAGCCACCCCAGTTCAGTAGCTTTTGTCTGTACGCTTGGCATTGGGCCCTGTGCCAAGCATGAAAATATGGGACAAAAACGTTTTTTCCCACCCGACTGAAGTCCAAACCTGAAGGATTGTTCTGGGGGGCGGTTCATGCAGAGTCGCACGCAGTTACTGACATCGGGTAACTGCTGGCAAGTGCAGACCCAGCTGAGAGTGTCGCCCGGGGTTGGAGTGGAGATTGGGGTCCTTTGGGACTGAGGGTGTCTGGTCCCTGGTGCCCTCTGCTCTCCTTGGGAAAGACAAGGGCTGTGGCTGAGACTCTGGGTAGGAATGTCGGGGCGCACAGCAGGCTGCTGCTATCTGGTGACCGTCCCTGGGCGCCTTCCGCAGGGCGTCCTACTCAAAGGCCCGCATCCTGGCTCCAGTCCTGGTGCTGCTGATGCTGCTGCTGGCCACAGGCCTGGCCGTCGTCGGCAGGTGCTTGCTCCGGTGCAGGAAGGAAGGTGAGCACAGGTAGATGGGAGTGGTGGGAGGAAGGAAGGTGAGCACAAGTAGGTGGGAGTGGTGGGAGGAAGGAAGGTGAGCACAGGTAGATGGGAGTGGTGGGAGGAAGGAAGGTGAGCACAGGTAGGTGGGAGTGGTGGGAGGAAGGAAGGTGAGCACAGGTAGGTGGGAGTGGTGGGAGGAAGGAAGGTGAGCACAAGTAGGTGGGAGTGGTGGGAGGAAGGAAGGTGAGCACAGGTAGGTGGGAGTGGTGGGAGGAAGGAAGGTGAGCACAGGTAGGTGGGAGTGGTGGGAGGAAGGAAGGTGAGCACAGGTAGGTGGAGTGGTGGGAGGAAGGAAGGTGAGCACAGGTAGGTGGGAGTGGTGGGAGGAAGGAAGGTGAGCACAGGTAGGTGGGAGTGGTGGGAGGAAGGAAGGTGAGCACAAGTAGGTGGGAGTGGGTGGGAGGAAGGAAGGTGAGCACAGGTAGGTAGGAGTGGTGGGAGGAAGGAAGGTGAGCACAGGTAGGTGGGAGTGGTGGGAGGAAGGAAGGTGAGCACAGGTAGGTGGAGTGGTGGGAGGAAGGAAGGTGAGCACAGGTAGGTGGGAGTGGTGGGAGGAAGGAAGGTGAGCACAGGTAGATGGGAGTGGTGGGAGGAAGGAAGGTGAGCACAAGTAGATGGGAGAGGGTGGGAGGCTTTTAGCTGGGGATCTCACTAAGACCACAGTTTCCACCATCACCCCAGAGTGTGTCTGTCTGAGATACGGCATAACGAGTCCCTTCATGGGAGCCACAGGACCATTGGCTTAGGAAAAAGCAATTCAAATGGGGGAGTGAGAGCGGGGCTGTCAGCTCTCAGTCCATCCAGAGCCATCAGTGACTTCCCTCCCTATTGTTCTTGGGGTTCGTACGTAATTGCACGCAGTCACTGACATCCGGGCAAGTGCCGGCCAGTGCAGGCTGTCTGAATGTGTCTCCCGGGGCTGGCAGTGGAGATTGGGGTCCTTTGGGACTGACTAGAGGCTTGGTCCCTGGTGCCAAACATTTCTTCCCAGAGAAGCCATGTCCAGCCTCTGCAGGGCCAGCTCCTGTGTGAGGTCTGACTATGGGGGGAGGCTGCCCCAGCACTTGAACTGGAGCGTGACATGCATTGTGGCCCTGGGTCTCTCGAGGTGCTCAGCTTCTCTGGAGGCGTGGCTTCCAGTGCCAGGTCTTCTACCTGTTCAGCTGTGAGACCTTGGGGGACTCATCTAACTTTCCTGAGTTGTGGCTTCTTCAGATCACAGAAACATGTCCAGAAAAAAACAGAATATGAGCCACATATATAATATACAATTCTCTAATAGTCACGTGGAAAAAACTGAAAAATGAACTAGTGGAGTTCATTTTAATCCTATCCTTTATTTAACACGATATAAGAAAAACACGCTCATTTCAGCGTGGAAACAAGGTACAAGTATTACTGATATATATTCCACATTCATTTTTCCCTATTGAGACTCTGGTGTTTTTTTTTTTTTTAATATGCATGTTTTATTGACTTTCTACAGAGAGGAAGGGAGAGGGATAGAGAGTTAGAAACATCGATGAGAGAGAAACATCGATCAGCTGCCTCCTGCACACCCTCTACTGGGGATGTGCCCACAACCAAGGTACATGCCCTTGCCCGGAATCGAACCTGAGACCTTTCAGTCTGCAGGCTGACGCTCTATCCACTGAGCCAAACCGGTCAGGGACCCTATTGAGTCTTTGAAACCCGGTGTAATTCAGAGCCACCATTCCAGGGCTCAGTGACCGGGTGTGGCTCCTGGATCCTGTGTTGACAGCACAGGTAACACCTGAAATAACGGTAACAGAGACCACCAGGTGCCAGACAGTGTTGTGTAGCTTATGTTGCCGTTATCTCCCCCATACTGTGGAGTTAGGAACTACTTATTACAAGCACTCCCATCACACAGGGAAGGAGACTGAGGCCTGTGTTGCACAGCTAGGAAGCCGTAGAGAAAGGAAGATGCTTGGAAAAGCACTTTGCAAATTGGCAATGTTGTCCCATGCAGATGGCCATGGGCCAAGGGGTCATCCTGGGCTGGCCTCCCAGCTCCTCCCTGTGCGGCCCCAGGAGAAAATGGCAGCTTTGCCATGTCCCCAAATCCCCACAGAGGAGTCGGGGAGGAGCGGACAAGTGGGTGCATTCCTGGCCACAACCTCAGAACCTCTTAGCATTCTGCCTCTCAGATTGTGGTCCCCAGCTAGCAGCAGTGACCCCTGCTGGTAGCCTGGTAGCAGTGCAGACTCTTAGGCCCCCATGCCAATCTACTGAATTAGAATCTGCATTTAATAACATGTCCTGGGCCCTGTGTGCACACTGAGGTTTAAGAAGCAATTACTTTAGCCATGGC